>SKCR01041392.1:0-138460 GCA_019454045.1 Zanthoxylum bungeanum | reverse complement strand
TTATAAAAAGTAAAATTATTTTATATTTGAAATATCAAGAGTGGATCCCCTATCCCTATTATTTTATTTTTTATTTTATTTTTATTTTATTAGTTGAATTATTATTTATCTTATTAAACTATTTCATGTAGATTGACCCCGGACTTATCGGGTTATTTTATTACTTCAACACTCTTATATTTGGGAATAAAGAACCATTTTGTGAGTGTGTTCACGAGGAATGAGATTAGGAATGAGAATCTTGTATGATGGGAATGAAACTTACATTATATAATCCTTTAGATTTGTTTTCCCGGAATCGCAAGGAATTGAACTGATTTTCTAGTTTTAGAATCGGAACCGATTCTTTTAGGGTTTATTCCGGTTCCAAAATATTAGGAACATATTTTTTTTCCGGTCCAGTTCCGATTCTAATGTGGTGGGAACCAGAATCGAATTTTGGAATCAGTTTCCATATTATAAAATCAATTTTTTTGTTAAAAAATTTAAGGAAAGTTCAAGTCTCTTACTTAAATCATTTACATTCGATTATTGAACAAATGGAACAAAATTAATTATCAATTATTATATATATTTTTAAAATGAAATAAAAAATATATATGAAAAATGAAAAATAGCATAACCCAAAACTGGACCGAAAAGATTAGGAACCAATAAATAGGATACTATATTTATCTGAATAGATTCCGATTCTAGAATATTAAGAACTGATTTTTTTACAGGTAAATTTCGGTTCCACTCGAAATCAGAATCGAAACCGATTTTGGTGAGCTTAGTCATGGGTTAGAGAGTTGGGCTGTGTGGCCGAAGCAATTGATTTAAATTTTAAAACAACGAGGTACTGAATGGGCCAAGAAAAATTTTAAAGGTGGCGATTTTTTTTTAAAAAAAAAATAGTGAAGTCTAAATTAATAATCTAACCATATTCTCTCATTGGTTTCAATATAAAAAAAAGGCAACTTGAATTCAGTAAAAAGAAAAACTGCTTATGGATAAATAAATAATACACATCTTTAAGAAAACAATTAACAAACTCTTGGGCTTGGAAATTTTGATGAACTTTCGATTTTTGTCAAAGTAATGCGGATGTGTACTTGTTGTACTTGAGGACATCGATTCAATTTCAACATCGAGTTGGTTAATGGTTAGCCCTAGTGTTTCAGAATTTGCCCAGAGTGTCCTGTTGCCGTCAAATAGTGTGAAATTGTGACGAACAAAATATTTTTAAGTTCGTTTTTCATTGTTGATACAGATTCAAAAATCAAAACTGAGACTTACATTAATCTTAAATTTAATACATACATAAAATTGAGTCAATAATCATTCGATGCGATATATTTTCCTTTTCCTTATGAAAATTTCCTTCAACAACATGGAGACAATGTCGAAACGGCACGTAGGGCAACTATAACTACTTTGGAACCATTCGGTGATGCACTTTTGATGAAACTGGTGAGAACAATGGAGGAACATAACAATTGATCCAGCCAAAAACTGCTCTAAGCAAATGGCACATTTTTCTTGGCAAGAATTTTCAAGCACTCTAGGGCCCTCCAAAGTCTCCATAATATCCTCCTCCTCTATATTTATCACATCCTTAACATGTACCTTGATAGCAATTGTTACACACTTGTTACCTATAGTTGCTGCATTTTCCGCAATAATTTCACAAGAATTAGTGATTATCCAATCGGCTGTGCCATGATGGACATCGGGTATTTTTGAAATCACATCATAAAGAATATTATCATAAGATGACGACGACGGCGGCGGCGGCTGCGGTTGTGATTGAGATGATGATGAATTCAATATCTCCATGTCAATTTCAACATGACCTCCAATAATGGGTATTGTGTATAAATCTCCCTCTCTATTTCCAGAATCTGTGATCCATGATACCTGATGGACAGAATCGGGATGAATGTAAAACTTAACCAAAGATTTTGGTTCGCCATTACCAAACAAGTCGTATTCTTCTTCCTGTTGCAGAACCATTTCGGTTGTATAATGATGTTTCATAGTAACCACAATGCAGGTGTTTGTAATGAATGATAGCAAATAAGAACTAATACTGAAATTTTTAATTAGAGTAGCAAGAGGAGCAAGTCTATATGATTATTTAGAGTTACGATTATTATTATTTATAGTTTATTAATAATCCCAATAGCATTAGAATTATTTTATAATTATAATCCCTTTCGGAAAAGGGAATTATAATAATCCTTCGTACGGTTTCTTAATTCTAATCCTCAATGGAAAAAATTGAAGGATGTTTCTTCCGCAAACTAGGTCATATACCAATTCCAAATATCATAGGTTATCAAGTTTAAAAATAAATAATCCTATATTATATTTTCAGTTAATTTTCCATACCATATCCCCCAAGGAAATTAATCAAGTCAATGTCCTTTAAGTCCCGATCAACATCAAATGTTAAATAAGACTATATATATTTTATCTTTGACAAATTTAACCTTGGATTTTTTTTTTTTAGTAAAAAATTGTTGTTGATATTTTAATAAATTTATATTTTCAAAATTGTAAAAGTATTTTGACTCAAAGACCTTGTAATTATAATTATTGGTTGTTTTTTTTAAAAAAAAAAAAGTAATTGTACGATTTTTTTCTTTAAAAAATTATAACTATTTTTAATTATTGGTCCGGTTCAGTACAATTCAAAATTTTTCAATATTTTAATAAGATATAATCATCATTTAAATTGTTTAAAATATATGAAAATAACCAAAACAAAAAAAATTATAAATATTTGATGAAATTAGTCATCACTAAATACTAAATAAATTAAATAATGTAACAAATACAATTATAACATAATAACATAATTTGATTAGATTTATAAAAAATAATAAATTAAATTATTCAATTAATTCGATTCGGTTCATTTTCTAGTTAAAAAAATATTATATTCGGTTCGATTTATTTTTTTAATTAAAATATCAAAAAATTATTTTTCAAAATAAAAAAATTATCGCTTTGGTTCGGTTTTCCTGGTTTGATTAGGTTTTTCAATTTTAGGTCGCGGGGTTTGACCTTCTCGGAAATCGCAGTGGATTGAGGGGGCAACCTCCAAAATAAAAACGGAATTCAAAGGAAAAGTTAACCGAAATAACTAATTTCATGTCTCTGGAATGAAAAGGATATTCTACTTTACATTGTCGCGACAATGAGAGTCAAAGATATAAAGATGCATTCTGACTAATATTGTCGCCCCAATGATTATTCATTGGCGCGACAATGAAACGCTGACACAAAAGAGTTCTCTAACTTATATTGTCGCACCAATGAGTTGTAATTGTCGCAATAATATGAAGCTCGTACATATAGTCATGATAATGACTTGTCATTGGCGTGACAATGAGATGCTGGTTTAGAAAAGTATGATAGAAAATAAGTCTTTTTGAGGCAAATCTTGGTTGCCTATACATAGAGCACAAAAATAATTTATCAAATATAACATTTCTCATATAACAAGTTTTCAAGTAGAGATTCAACAAATGTTGTGTTGCATCTCTAAATTTTATTATATCCTAAAATGTATTTTCGTGCGTGCAAGCATTACAACACATAGTAGGAGGAAATATTGTTTTAAAAAAGTATCATATACACTTCAAAACTGAATTCTCAATACAAGTTTCCCAACATAGACCTGTTCTCATTAAAATAAAAAATAAAAAGTTGGCCATTAAAGCATCAAATTTTTAAATACCGATCAACAACTCCAACGCGTTTGCATGGTTTGCGGGTCTTCTGCGTGTTAAAATAGAATTAGGACACAAAAATGAAAGAGTCAAGTCTGCACCAAGATCTGGTTTGATCACAGAACCACTCTTTACTCATCATACGTACTCTATATAAGACACCAATATCCATGATTGATTGTTGAGTCATCACCATGAATTCATCAACTTACCCGAATCAGAAGTTTGATCAGCAGCAAATTACAACCGGCGTGCCGGTAGCTGGTATCCCAAACCAGCAACATATCCAAGAGGGACCTTGGTCCTCAGGGCTCTGTGGCTGCTCCTCTGATTGCTCAACCTGTAATTAACTTCTTCTCTTTATTAATATATTAATTAACAAGGGATCCATGGATGGTTTTATTAATTTATTAATTTGTTTGTTTCTTTTAAATTTTAATTACAGGTTGCTTGACATTTTGGTGTCCATGCATCACTTTTGGACGAATTGCTGAGATTGTAGACAAAGGATCTTCATGTAAGTGAAGTTAATTAATTGCCAAAATTTCTTATTTATAAAGTTTGTTTTTATTAATGTGATTAATAGGTGATTAAATTTGGTTGCAGCTTGCGGTGTGAATGGAGCACTATACTTTCTAATATCCTTTGTGACTGGTTGTGGTTGCCTCTACTCATGCTGCTATCGATCTAAAATGAGGCAGCAGTACATGTTAAATGAGAGCCCTTGCGGTGATTGCTTGGTTCATTTTTGCTGCGAGACTTGTGCTCTCAGTCAAGAATATCGCGAGCTCAAAACCCGAGGCTTCGACATGTCTCTTGGTATTTATTAATTTCTCTGCTTAGACAGTTAACTAAAATTAAAAAACATGTTTAATTGATTATCAGGCATTTGTTATATACCATGATTAATAATATAATCTTGGAAGTATTTTTAGGATTGATTTTTTCTTCTCTTTTGAATTGTTTATAAATAGGATGGCACGGAAATTTGACAAGACAAAATGGGGGAATAACAATGACTCCGTCGGCTCCGGTTGTGGAAGGTGGCATGATGAGATAGAGTGGATGATAACCTTCATGTATCTAATAATATAAGAAGGTCTTTGCCGATTCCTATCAACATGGTGCACCTCTCAGTAGACGGGGTGTGAAAACGCCGTGGAGACTTTGACTATGAATTCATCTACTTAAATTATTATATAATAAATGTTTTGTTATCCTAGCTTACTAAGCCTTTGATTCTTCTTTCCTTTTTTAATTTTATATATAAGATATATAGGTCTTTATAATTTGAATCGTTCTTTTATGTACCTTTTCTCTTATTTCATCAATAATATTACTATTTTAAGAGTTTTCTCTTGTATATATTTCAAAGAAATTGTTATTTTTTTTAATATTATATAATTTAAAATTTTATCACAACATTTGAAGTCAACTCTGATGATACAAACTGAATATTTGGGGCTCGAAATACCAAGGAAAATTATCTTCTTCAAAAGTACACAGGAAACTCGAATTGTCAAACACCCTTACTTGTGGAAAATTTGTTTATGCGACGTAATTGTGTTTTCTTCATTTTCCTCATTTTTTGTTTTTTGTTTTTGTTTTTTCGTATATATTGAAGAACCATTAATCAAATTTTCAATTAGAGGGGGAAAAAAGAATCTTTCCACAACAATATACATGTAGCCACCTAGATATTGTCTTCATAATCTTTTCAATATAATAATTTTAAGTTTTTACACTTGAGCAAAAAAAAAAAAATGCGAATTCATTTGGCACCATCATTAGAATCTCCAAGCAATCATTATATCAATAAATATTTAAACTTGATAAATTATTTAATAAAAATAATTTATCAAATTTTAATTTTTGGCGTGCTATGGACTGGGCTTGGGCTTTTGATGGAATAACATACTTAGGCCCAGCCTAAAACAGGCTTGCATCATTGAAGCACAGACCTTGATGTAAAGCCTGTCGGGTTTGAACTGGACCAGGCCCCAGCATGACAGCGGCACAACCCGCTTTTAACCTATAGGTAGACACAATTGGGCTTATGGGTTGTGAAAAATAGGTTAATTTGGGTTGAATGCCATGATGGGCTTTGGTTAAAATTTAAAATTAAAATTTAAAGTTAGTTTTCAAATATTTATTAAACACGTGTTAAAAACTCAAAATATATTCTCGTGTTTGGATTGAATTAAAATGGTGTATAGACTGTAAATTTAATAATAAAGTGAGATTCAATTGAAGAGAAACACACGTCACTCATGCACATGAAATATTATATACGTCACTTTATATAATGTCTCTCTTTTCAATTTAAGATATAAATTCTTTCTCATGCATGAGAAACATGTCTTTATGTACGATAGAAAAATATCTCTAGTCATTTTGGGTAAATTCTCTCATCACTCAATGTGAATATGCGTTTAATCAATTAATTACCCTATTATATTCTTCCAAAACACCGAGAAAATTTTATGAGACATATCTTATAAGACCGTCTAATCAATGAATGTTACGTATCTCAATTTTAAAATATTGGGACATATGATAGTCGCTGATTGAGACCGTTCCATATAAGATCTTCTCATTTTCTTAATTTTTTTTTTACAATTTAAGAATAACTTTATCTATGAAAGGTTAAATTTGATTCAATTCATAAAATGTTGACTCGATCTCATCTGTCACGAATTACATCTTCTATAAATTTGTAAGAAAAAAATAAATAATTTAAAAAAATAAACAACTAAATCACGTTCAATTTTTTTAAATTATTTTACGAAGTTTTATATATATCCAATAAAGGAATTATATGACAATTAAAACCATATTGTATAGATGTTGATATGCAGAAATCTAAATAAATAAATCATCAAAATCTGGAGTTTTCTAACCTACACTAATTTTAAATAAATAAACAAATAATTTATTTTAAAAATCCAGTATTTAACAATTATTTAATATATTTTTCAAAATTGATTTGTAAAATAAAAAAAATTGTTGAAAAATATGCTGGTCTTGAAAATATTAATATTAAAAAATTTGAGTTGGATCAAAATTCTCAAACTCATCAAGAATAAAATTGTCTAATCGTGCCAAAAATCTCGATTAAAACAGTAGCATGACCCTCAAGAGGGATGAAAAGATGTGTACTAATCTGAACTTGTTTTTAGCAAAATTCAAATTTATTTCTAAAGGAAGTTAGTTAAAAAATAATTGACCACATTCCACATTCCACGTATTATCTTATATTTATATTTAAAAATCAATTTTACTTCTGAATCAATCTATATAAGATATTTTTCTCAACATTCCCCTTCACGTGCATGCCCACTCCCCTATGTGCATATTGATCTTTATCTGATTCGAGTCATGTGAGTAGGTAGTATGAACTTACTCGTGTATGAGATTACCTCTCATACGTATTGTAATTTATGAGTCCAACTCATCCTAGTTAGAGTGTTGCTTTATTCTTGTCTCCAGGGGACGTGGCTTCGTGGTATAGGGTTCAATATCTCACATTGAGGTCCTAAGTTCGAATCCAGAGAGTGCATTTCTTGTAAGAGCCTGAGACAGCTGAAGGTTTTACCTGCTCCGCTGAAACCCAAAATGAGTAATTTGGCGGTAGAGATTTCCAACGATTTCAAAAAAAAAATGTTGCTTTATTCTTATATTTAGAGACTAATATCATTTTTTCAGTCGATGTAAGATATTTCCACGGAAAAAGAATGTGGGAATGAGTAACTATGATTGTCATATATAAATTTTTTTTCTTTTCTTATTTTAATGATTCTGTATATTTTCATTTTTTTAATTTTGTTTTTTATTACTTATTTTTTATTATATGATTTTACTACCCCCATAATAGTTATATTTCTCCTTTAGAATATTAATATAAAAAATTGTTATGCATACTTTTACTTATTAATAATATTTTTTTCAAAAATTATAATTTCTTTATCTCTCTCGTTTATATTCCATCATATATCCTTAGTTAGATCATTATAAACTCAAAGGAAGTGAGGTCAATCAGATAAATGTTGAGGGGGGTGTGTGTGTGTATTATTATTATTAATAATAATAATAATAATAATAATAATAATAATAATAAATGAATAAAAAAACTTAAAATATTAATTTATAGGTTGAGGTAAACTTATGAATTTCAATATAATATCAGAGTTAATTCATGTATAAGTGGGTCCATATTATCTATCTACTTGACATAAACAAGACAAAAAGACAAATCTATACGTCAAATAAATATTCACATCGATTGAGGTGAATGGAATTAAAAAATAAATATTAGATAATTATTTATTCTCAAAATAATTTTTAAATTAAGCTGAACCATAAATTTGCTGATCAGCTGCTTCCAAGTTGAATATTCAATTCTGTCGGCCATTGACTTGTAAATTGACAAACCCTATCTTCACGTCAATCATTTAATCTGCACAGAAATTTCCACACGCCCCAACACACACACGAAAGCATCTCTCAAGTGAAGTAAGAAACACTAAAGCATGTAAGTTGAAAATTCTCTCCTTTTAAACTCCTCTTATTCTCCAGTTTTTTTTTTTGGTTACATAATAAACTTTGAGTGCAAAATGATGGGTTCAATAAACCCAGATGAGTACAAGTACTCAACCTTCCCACAAACAACAACGACTGGAATTTTGATGCTAAATTATCATTACCAAAACAAGAAGAAGAAAATTAAGAACTCTTGGTCCTCAGGGCTCTGTGACTGCTTCTCTGATGTTAGAAACTGTAAGTTTTTTTTTTTTTTTTTTTTTTTTTTTTATTATTATAATTAAAAATCCCCTTCATCATTTTGTTGTGAAATATGCATACCTCTAATTAAAAGTTATATGATTTTTTTTTTCTTTTTTAATTTAATTTTGTTTTGTTTTTATAGGTTGCATAACCTGCTGGTGTCCATGCAAGACTTTTGGCGAAAATGCAGAAGTTGTAGATAAAGGATCATCATGTAAGTATTCTGTATCTTAAATATAATATTATTAGGAAATATAAATTGCTTTGTGTTAGTTAAGATTCCAGAATAACTAACCATTTATTATTGACACCTTTCACTAACAACTCAGTTAATATTAGCAATTATCGTTAATATTAATTGATTGTGTTACAAATACTTGAAGTGGTTATTCTGACGGAAGCACGATTATCGAGTAAAATCGACTTTTAAATTTTTTATCGGTTCCGATGAATAATCGGTATCGTATATCAATTATAAATCCGGATTTTGCCCTAATAACTCATGACATTCATATGTATCATAATTTCATCAAATTATGATTTTACCCCTAATACAATTTTACGGAAAATTCCCAAAACGCTTCAAGAATAATTCTAAAAATTTCAGAAATTTTTCCTATGCATTATTATACTTCCAATTACATCCATAATAACTCAATTTCATAAATTAGGCCAAAATTAAATTAATCAAATTAATTCTCAAATTAATTCAATTACTATCCATAACCAAATTCAATTAGGTCAATCCATAGAGTCCCACCATAAAGTTACTCTAAAATATTTTTATGTCACTTATGAGTGGCTAATATAACTCTAGAATGACAATATGAGTATCAACTACCATAATTAGGCCAATTACATTAATTGTCCTAATTTATTTATATATGCCACCCCTAATATAATCAATTGGTTTTTCTCACAAATAAAACTCATAAAAAAAAAAAAAACATAAACACTAACTACTTCATAGGTAATCAATTGAAAATTGTAACAATTTACAACACAACAAGTTAATAAATTACCTTAATTCCTCCACTTTATTAATTTAAACTCCAATTGAGGTTGTTTATGCTTCCACTTTATAGTCTTGTCCCTCCATAAAAAAAAAAAAAACACCAAATAATTTTTCTTGAAACCATTTCAAATAAACAAACAGCAAGCCAATTTTTTTTTTTTTTTTCTATCTTGATTGGGCCGAAAGTGGCACTTATATATGTGAGGGTATTTTAGTTATTTTTCTTGGTTAATAATACTTGGTTAGAATTGATCCATATATATTCTAAACACATGGTCTTAATTTTGCCACATTTAATGCTTATTCATAAAGTTTCAAAATAAAATATTCTATAATTACAATAATAATTAACATTAATTAATATTTAATCAGTTAATAATCATTATCACATGCGGCAAAATTTAAAATAACTAATTAATATTAATCTTGTGTCCAATACATGTAAAAATTAATTAGTCATGTGTATAATTAATTAATCAAATAATAAATAAATAATTAATTAATTAATCTACATGTACAAGTGTCATTCTCCAATTAATACTAATATATATCTAATCAAATTATATATCATATATACATACACATTAGATATTAAAATACCCTAACATGTGTAACATTACGAATAATCAAATGATTTGTAATTAATTGCCATAGTGCTCTACGAGTATGCTTTATTAGCGGGACTCTCTCTATACATGTGTATCTGTCACGGAAACCATTTCCGTGCCCGTAATTTGCCCACTCGTAAATTATGACGACCATAAATAACCACGATGAATTATACAAGTCGAGGTCATCGCATACGTATAGTCCATCCAAATACTCGGAATAGTTCCGTAGTATACCATGACCAAGGATTTTAGAGTATCACGAAGTGGATGCCTATATCCCGTACACAAGACTGAAAGATTCTATTAGGATACATCACATGATATCGAGAGCATCAGTCCACATCCAATAGACAGGGGGAGGTCTGATTTTAAAAGATCATTGACGTGATTGCTGTCAAAATGTGGATGATAGCTCACACATCCACATTGTTGAAGACGCTTGGCACACCGAAAGTGAAACGTGTGAAAGCTGTGGAAAAGTGAAAGAAGCCAGTAAGCAGAGTGAGCTGCAAGCTTGCTGACAGCTTGCTCAAAACGCGTGGCACTGTTCACGCGGTTTGAGCAATATATAAGGAGCCCCAAATCATTGTTATTAGTATCCCTAAATGTGTGAAAGGTAGTGAGAGTGATTGGTGAGAGTTTTTTGTAAAGCTTGTATTGGAAGCTTTGTAATTCTTTTGTGGGTATATAAAAGAAGAGTTTTCTCTCAAATTATCCTCTATTATTGTGTGTTTAATCACAACAAGTGGTATCAGAGCTACGGTTCCACGGAGGGATCCCGAAACTCGGTAACAGAGATTCGGTTTAGAAAGTCGGTTCCGACAAAAGTTGTCGAAAATCGATTTTGAGCATACCATCAGACGTTTCACGGTGAGACGAGCACGGTGGTATTTTCCGGCGATCGAACGGAGGTCCCAGTCAGCCGCACGCGCCAACCAGAGACTGCCCCACGCTCGCCGACGCGCGACACGCGCTTCACGCGCAGACCAAGGAGAAGACGAGACACGTAGGCGCCACGTCAGCGCACAGTCAGCGCACGTCAGCAGACACTAACGCACAGTCAGCAGCCCAGTCAGCAGGACACGTCAGCAACACAGTCAGCAGCCACGTGGCATCCAGTCAGCAGCCCGCAGCTCAGTTGCCACGTCAGCAGTGCCACGTCAACGCCGTGGATAAATTTCAGATAGGTCCCTGAACTTTCTGGAAATTACAGTTTAGCCCCTATACTTTCAAAAATTTTTAATTTAGTCCCTGGAACTTTTTGGAAATTTCATATTAGTCCCTGAAGTTTTCCGTAATTGCACTATGGCCCCTGAACTTTTGGAAATTGCACTTTGACCCCTGTAATTTTTGGAATTTGCAATTTGGTCCCTGTGTCGATTTTGACAAACGAAGTGTCATTTCCACCATTTTCGACCATTCCGGACGCAACGGTGAGGTCCGTTTTTTGAAATTCTGCTTAATTTTTATGATGGAGGGGAGCAACGGAAAAATGATTTTGTTAACCAGTACAAACTATTTCACATGGAGAGGAAGGATGAAAGACCTTCTGTATGTGAAGACTATGATGGATCGGTGTTTCTGAGCAGAAACCAGAAGGAATGACCGATGGAAAGTGGGCTAATCTTCACCAGAAAACATGCAGTACTATTCGTCAGTGGATCGACGATAGTATCATCAACCATGTCAGTGAAGAAACAAATGCACTTGTTTTATGGAGAAAGATGGAGGAGCTTTTCCGAGCAAAGACTGGAAACAACAAGCTGTACTACATCAAGAAGATGATGGGTTTGAAATACCAGGAAGGTACAGCTGTGGCGGACCATATCAACGATTTCCTCGGAACCATGAAGGAATTGTCTGGATTGGGCATAGACTTCGGAGATGAGGTAAATGGATTAATACTTCTTAATACGTTACCAGAATCTTGGGAAACGTTCAGATCTACGGTGATAAATTCAGCCGCAGATGGGAAAGTCACTATGGAGATGGCAAAGACCAGGATCTTCGAGGAAGAAAAGAGGACGAGAATGCAGGAGTCAGCATCAGCCTCAACCTCAGAAGCTCTAGTGACAGAAAAGAACACCAGAAGGGGAGGAGTAAAAGCCGAGGCCCAGGTAAATCAGACAAGAACCGGGGGAAATCAAGAATAAAGATATTGAGTGCTATCACTGTAAAAAGAAAGGCCATATGAAGAGGGACTTTACAAGTTGAAGAACGAGCAGTCCAGAAGAGATGGTGACTCTAATCAAGAAAGAGTTGCTACTACCAACCGAGAAAACCTCCAAAGATTTTGCATAATGTATGAAGAAGCTGTTGTGAATCTTGCCAGCCACGAGACCAGTTGGGTGATAGATAGTGGCGCCCATACACGCCACATCTCGCAGAGACTTCTTTTCATCTTACACACCAGGGGACTACGGTGTTGTAAGGATGGGGAATGACGGACAGTCCAAAGCCGTCGGTATTGGAGACGTTTGCCTTGAAACAGAGAACGGGACAAGGCTAGTGTTGAAGGGAGTCAAGCACATCCCAGATATCCGTTTAAACCCGATCTCAACAGGCAAGCTGGATGATGAAGGTTTCTGCAGCACCTTTAGTGACGGATGCTGGAAGCTCACTAAAGGATCAATGGTCGTGGCACGAGGTAAGAAAGACTCACTCTCTGTATTTGATGCATGCTAAGCTTTCAAATAGTAGCATAAATACAGTAAACAGTAATGAGGCAGCCGAGCTATGGCATAAAAAGCTCGGTCACATGAGCCAAACAGGGATGGAGATACTACGCAGGCGGAATGTTCTTCCGGAATTGAAGAACTCACACTTACGGAAGTGTGAACACTGCATGGCTGAAAGCAGAACAGAGTATCCTTCCAGAGCTCCCCGCCTCAACGGAAACCGGAGGTACTAGATCTCATACACTCAGATGTATGTGGTCCGATGCAGACACGAACACTTGGTGGGTCACTGTATTTTGTGACATTTATTGATGATCATTCAAGGAAGATCTGGGCATACACCTTGAAGAGAAAAGACCAAGTGTGATGGAGTGTTCAAGGAGTTTCATGCTTTGGTGGAGAGAGAAACCGGCAAGAAACTGAAGTGCATCAGAACAGATAACGGTGGAGAATACAGAGGTCCGTTTGATCAGTACTGCAAGACGCAAGGAATCAGACATCAAACGACACCTCCGAAGACACCTCAGCTGATGGCTAGCTGAGATGAGAGGATGAACAGAACCTTGTGCGAGAGGATCAGAAGCTTGCTGTCACAAGCCAAGCTGCCGAAGAAATTCTGGGGGGGAGGCACTCATCACAAGCAGTACATGTTTTGAACATGTCCCCAGCGGTCGCACTGAAAGGTAATGTTCCTAACCAAGCTTGGACAGGTAAAGAAGTGTCGTACGAGCACTTACATGTCTTTGGGTGCAAAGCATTTGTACACATCCCAAAGGACGAGAGATCCAAGCTTGATGCAAAGACGCGACATTGTGTCTTTATTGGCTATGGTCAGGATGATTTCGGCTACAAACTCTATGATCCTGTGGAGAAGAAGATTGTCAGAAGCCGAGATGTTGTCTTTGTTGAAGACCAGACCATAGAAGATATCAGAAAGGAATTGAAGACAATGCCCCAGCAATACAGAAATGTGAATCCAGAACCTCACACACCGGTGCCAGTACGAGTTGAAGATGAGGTTCCCAGACAGGAGGGTACAGGTGATGAAGCTCCCAGAGATGATGATCATGATCAACCACCAGTACCAGAAGTTCCACCAACAGTTCCACAGAGGAGGTCTGACAGAGAGAGGCGACCTTCAACCAAATACTCTGCATATGAGTATGTGCTGCTTACTGACGGGGGAGAACCCGA
Organism: Zanthoxylum bungeanum; assembly: GCA_019454045.1. Taxonomy (NCBI): domain Eukaryota; kingdom Viridiplantae; phylum Streptophyta; class Magnoliopsida; order Sapindales; family Rutaceae; genus Zanthoxylum; species Zanthoxylum bungeanum. The sequence goes on along the minus strand of SKCR01041392.1, from coordinate 124,461 downwards.
GAGCTATAAGGAGGCTGTGGAAACGGAAGACAGAGAAAAGTGGGAGGAAGCCATGCAAGATGAGATGAAATCTTTGCATGACAATCACATTTTTGAGTTGGTGAAATTGCCAAGAGGCAAACGGGCTTTGAAGAATAAATGGGTGTACAGGGTGAAGCAACATGAGCACACTTCACAACCCCGATACAAAGCCAGATTAGTCGTCAAGGGATTCAATCAGAGGAAAGGCATTGACTTCTATGAAATCTTCTCTCCAGTTGTGAAGATGTCATCCATCAGAGTGGTACTCAGCTTAGCAGCAAGCCTCGACCTGGAAGTTGAGCAGATGGATGTCAAGACCGCATTTCTTCACGGGGATCTGGAAGAAGAAATTTACATGGAGCAACCAGAAGGCTTCAGAGTCAGCGGGAAAGAGGACTATGTGTGCAGACTCAGGAAAAGCCTCTACGGTTTGAAACAGGCACCGAGACAGTGGTACGTGAAGTTTGAGTCAGTTATGGGGGAGCAGGGATACAAGAAGACCACTTCAGACCATTGTGTATTCGTTCAGAAGTTTTCTGACGATGACTTTATCATCTTACTGTTATATGTAGATGATATGTTGATAGTTGGCAGGAATCAATCGAGGATTGATAATTTGAAGCAGCAACTGAGTAAGTCTTTTGAGATGAAAGACTTGGGGCCAGCTAAGCAGATTCTTGGCATCAGGATCGGTCGTGATCGGAAAGCCAAGAAGTTATACTTGTCACATGAGGAGTACATTGAGAAGATACTTCAGAGATTCCAGATGGACAAGGCTAAAGCGGTTAGCACTCCTCTTGCTACCCACTTTAGATTGAGTACGAGACAGAGTCCCTCTACTGAGACAGAGAAGGAGGAAATGAAACAGGTTCCATACACCTCAGCAGTGGGAAGTCTTATGTATGCCATGGTGTGCACGAGGCCAGACTTAGCACACGCAGTTGGATTGGTCAGCCGGTTTATGTCAAACCCAGGACGGGAACACTGGAATGCGATCAAATGGATCATGCGGTATCTTCGAGGCACATCCAAAATGAGGTTATGTTTTGGAAGCAGCGACAAACCAGTGTTGATGGGCTACACAGATTCAGATATGGCAGGAGATGTGGATACCCAAAAGTCTACTTCGGGGTATCTGATTACTCTCTCAGGAGGAGCTGTGGCATGGCAGTCAAGGTTGCAGAGGTGTGTTGCACTTTCTACAACAGAGGCAGAATTCATTGCAGCTACAGAAGCTTGCAAAGAATTGCTGTGGATGAAGACATTCGTCCAGGAATTGGGTTTCAAGCAGGAGAAGTACATTTTGTACTGCGATAGCCAGAGCGCTATCTATCTCGGTAAAAATTCCACATTTCATTCAAGGTCAAAACATATCGATGTGAGGTATCACTGGATACGGGACGTCCTGAGCTTAAGGCTGTTAGAACTCAGGAAAATTCACACCGACGACAACGATGCCGATATGTTCACGAAGGTTTTACCGAATGAGAAGCTTGAAATCTGTCGTGCCATAGCCGGGATGACAAAACTCTCCACATAGACAGAGTGAGGAGATTCAGAGAACTACGATTGGCTTGATCCCAACTCAGGGTACGTAGGCAGTCATACAGATGCAGCCAGGGGAGGATCCTTTGGAGGATCCGGATTTGGGTGATTGATGGTCGGCTCAGAATTTGGGAAATCTTCACCGAGGGGGAGATTTTTTGAAGACAGCTTGGCACACCGAAAGTGGAAAACGTGTGAAAGCTGTGGAAAAGTGAAAGAAGCCAGTAAGCAGAGTGAGCTGCAAGCTTGCTGACAGCTTGCTCAAACCGCGTGGCACTGTTCACGCGGTTTGAGCAATATATAAGGAGCCCCAAATCATTGTTATTAGTATCCCTAAATGTGTGAAAGTGTAGTGAGAGTGATTGGTGAGAGTTTTTTGTAAAGCTTGTATTGGAAGCTTTGTAATTCTTTTGTGGGTATATAAAAGAAGAGTTTTCTCTCAAATTATCCTCTATTATTGTGTGTTTAATCACAACAACAATGGTATCTCAATTCAAATGACCATTATGCTACTCGACTCGAGAATAAGCCTATTAACATAGATGTACCTTTCTATTAGGAATCTTTCGGTGAGTCGTTCAATGTTTATCAAATAAACACCTACACACCTATACGAGTCTCCCAAAACTCATGGATCATTGGGACAAACCATCAGACCAAGTCTCAATATATGACATGTACTGGTCTCAGCGGATTTTATCGACCTATGTCAATAAATCTTGACCAGAAATTTTATTTGAGAATATACTTCTAGTAGTGACATCTCCCAATGTCAATTACAAATTACGTTGTAACTCCACATTACAATATGTATTCTCGGGTCTTTGTCTAATATACATATCACTAAAACCTTTTAGTTTCAATCTAATCTAAATTAGATCGAACATATATATAAAAGACAAGAGGTCGTACCTTAAATACGTAATACTATGGAAAAATTAATAGTTTGTATTCATGAATCGGTTATAAATACGGTCCGAATTGGTGCTCAGAGCACCAACCCCAACAATACTGTTAACTCTAACTAACTTTGTGATACTCTATTTGACAATGCCTTCTCAATTTAGCTCATAGTCCAGTAAGTTCCTTGGCAGTGTTCTGCTTCTCAGCTGCCTAACTCATGGCTGTTATGGAGAACTTTGAATTGCTGCACGTGGCTCTGCTAACACTACATCCCCCAATTGAAAAGACATTGTCCTCAAGGTCGAAGTCAGGGTAAGCCTATGTGAAAGCTGACAAATTCTCCCAGGTAGCATCCTCCACATGGGGAGACTGTAGCTGCACCAATATCCGAGGAACTCTACGGTTGCCATAAAGGTTATGTCTTGAACTGATGACAAGTAAAAAGTGAAGAATGAAGCCCTCTACAGATTCTGATAAGGTGCCAAATGGCTCTGTTGGGGGTGGGACATCAGACTTGTAGGCTCTTAATTGAGACACATGGAAAACTGGCTGGACTTTAGACCCAAAAGTTAATTGCAGTTTGTAAGCCATATCTTCATTTTTTGTTGAGCACTTTGCAAATGAAGCTTGAGTTACTGTAAGACTGCATATCTTTCCAAAAAATCATACTCTAAAGCCTCCAAAGAAGTACTGCATCTAGTGTATAAGGGAAAAGTTAGAGGATGTCTTCCATAAACAACCTCATATAGAGTCGTGTGAGTGCTATGGTGGAAAGAAATTTTATACCAGAACTCAATCGAAGGTAAGAACGGAACCTACTTTTTAGACTTAGAAGTGGCAAGAAACCTCAAATATTATTCAATACATATGTTTATGACTTCAATTTCTGATATGGGATGACAAACACTGCTCATTTTCAACTTAGTACCTACCGCTTGATGATTGAATATCCCAAAGACACATGTAGCCCAGTTATGAAATCCATGGATATATCTTCCTACGGAAAATCAGGAATAGGTAAAGGTTGTAATAAACCCCTAGGGGCTACTGTTCAGATACTTTACTTGTTGGAAGACAGTACATTGAGTAACTGAGGAACTGATTTCCTCGCGCAGCGGAATAGCTTAGGCATCGGGATCGACATTGAAAATTTTTATGCCCTCTCCTTATAAATGTCGAATCTGAACAGCCCCTGGAGACTTGTTTTGATTCTATTTTGACTATTTTTTAGCCTCGGAATAGCCCCTGAACAACAGCTCAGATATGGATTGTTTTGCACACAATATGCGCGCATAGCTCACCTAAAACAACCTCTGTTTTGCGTGTGCAAGAGCAGTGTTTCCGGTTTGAATTTTTCCACCAAAACAACCCCACAAAACACCCATTTGTATTCCCAAATTTTTTTGGACCAAATACAAAACAAACCGAGCCCTAAAATAATTTATAAGAGGTGGTAGTGAGTAGATTTTCTGCTCACTGCCGTGAGTGTGTAGAGAAGAAATAAATTTGTTTTTGATTTGATCTCCAATGAGTCTTCCGTATTATGACTCGCAACCAACAAAAACTAGTGTAGGTTACACTCATAAAATCAATCTCTAAACACTTTAGAGATCAAGATTATCACACATGAATTTTTATTCTTGCATTTTCTTTTCTTTCAACACTTGAGAGAAAAATAAGAACAATGTGGTTAGGGTTTTCTTGCGATGAATTCACATAAGAAAAACTTATTTTTTTTCTTTTTATACTAAGGATTTTGATTGCCAAAAATTAAACAAAACCCTAAGCCTTTTTTGCTACAAGTTTCGGCCACCCTAAGTTGTATCCCCAAAAACATTTTCATCAATGTCATCATAATGACATTAAAAATATTACAAAATAAAAAGAAATCACTTCCATTCCAAATCAAGAGTTTCCAAAATACATTTTTGGAAATTTATTAATTCAAATTTTTATTAAATTATACAATATAATTTAATAAAATAATTCATAATAAATAATTATCATATAATCATTTATTATGAAAACCATATATTAAAATAATATATTATTTCAAATGTGATGAAAAAAATATATTATTAATTATATTAATAATATGTGTGTGTGTGTGTGTGAGAGACTACAATTGGACTATCCAATTATATTTAATTTCCTAAGTATATCGAGCTAGCATGGGGACCAAATAGACCTACAGTTCCGAGCACCAATAATCCTGGAATATTAATTAAACACTTTAATTAAATATTCTGAATTATTAACTTCATATTATTCGACTAAAAACCCGAAGTTGCACTCTCGTCGCTGTAGATAAATAATAAAAGCCGAACTACGTCGGTGTGCATCGATATAGTCATTACATATGAATTAACATTTCACGAGTACCTCATTATTAGAGACGGGTCATAAAATTTGTTATAACCCTCTAATTATTTTTACCTTAAGTACCATTGATTCTCTAATGAACGATTTATTCATTATAAATATTAATCTTTCTATTCGCAATAGAAAGACTTCAGCGCTCTAATCGTTCAAGTATCGAATCAATCATTAAGGAAGATACTCTTTTACTTCTCACAAGAAGGAGTAAACTCAATGTTTATGTAAAACATCCCCAACTACACAACAAACCATGTCCTCAAAGTACGTAGCTATTGGTCGGGATTGCTACACCAACCCCACCTTTGTAAATCAAATGACATAACATGCCATGCAGTATTTCACAGTACACTCAGATTCAGATCAATCTATATATGACCATCTAGTAGATTGAAATGAATTTATTTATTTAACAGATATTCTAAGGAATTCATTTATATATGGGTCCAGTCATATATGATCACATTATATAAGGTGCCTCCATTCTCATGTCACCACATGGATGATCCCGGATCAAGGTCGCCATACAATTATAGAATGGACCGCAACTATAGATAAATCACAAATAAAATACTCATTTTGTTTGCTCTCTATAGACTATTTTAGATTACTAACTTCAGACTTAAATCCTCTTGTGTATGACACTCATACACTAAGTTTGAAGGCACATAAGTAATCAATGGTAAACAAGATAATTTGCAATATGCGATTTAAATAAAAAAATTTGATAAATGAATAATGCATCTTTTATTTCATAACAAATAATTCCGTTTACATTACATGAAGCTCTAAGGCATATATCCCAACAATCTCTCACTTGCACTAGAACAAATGAGACATGTCACATAATCCTAGACCCTCTAATTAACCTTCAAATACTTTAGCCGACAAGGACTTTGTAAACGGATCAATCAGGTTCTTTGCGGATGCAATCTTCGTGACAAAAACGTCTCATCTCTACACTATCTCCCTGATGAGATGATATTTTCTTTATATATGCTTTTCTCTTTTGTGACTTTTTGGTTATTTAGAGTTTGCCACTACACCAGTACTATCGCAATAAAGTGTGAGTGATTTATCCATATCTGGGACAACTTCCAGATCTCCCAAGAATTTTTGGAGCCAGACTGCTTCTTTAGCTGCTTCGCAAGCTGCTGCATACTTAGCCTCCATAGTGGAGTCAGCAATACAAGATTGCTTTATACTCCTCCACACAATGGTCTACCACCTAGCGTAAACACTGATCTAGATGTAGATTTCCTAGAATCGACATTCGTCTGAAAAATCAGAGTCTGTATATCCCTTGAGGATTATATCCTCACCATAATATACAAGCATGTAATTTCTCGTTCTCTTAAGATACTTGAGAATATGTTTCACAGCCACCTAATGATACAATCCTATATTAGACTGAAACCTACTGACTACTTCCAATGCAAAACAGATATCCGGTCTCGTGCATAACATATCATACACGAGACTACCAATTGCTGAGGCATATGAGATATGTCTCATTTCCTCAACTCATTGAGGTGTCTTAAGAGACTGTTCATTTGACAAATGAATTCCATGTCGGTAAGACAAATTACCTTTCTTGGAATTATGCATCCCAAATCGCACAAGGATCTTGTCGATATAGGAAGCCTGAGACATACAAATAGTCGTCTCTTGCGATCCCGAAGAATTTGGATCCCAAGTACATAAACAACCTCTCCCAAATCTTTCATTTGGAATTTGTTAGCTAGCCAGGACTTTACGTCCGATAATATTTTTACATCATTCCCAATGAGTAAAATATCATCAACATAAAAAATAAGAAAAATCATATTTCAGTCAATGATGCGCTTATATACACAAGGCTCATCAAAATTCTTCTCAAAATTATAAGACTTGATTGTGGTATCGAATCTTATGTTCCAAGATCAAGAGTCTGCTGAAGTTCATAAATGGACTTTTGCGGCTTGCTAATCTTTTGCTATTGACCTTGAGCTACGAACCCATCTGGTTGTATTCTATAGATACACTCATCAAAATTTCCATACAATAATGTAGTCTCGACGTCCATCTGCTAAATCTTATAGTCATAATGGAGAGAAGAGTGCGGATGGATTTAAGCATGGCTACTGACGAGAAAGTCTATTCATAGTCAACTCCCTCTTTTTAAGTATAACCTTTGGCCACTAGCCTAGCCTTAAAGGTCTTTACCTTCCTATATGTTCCCATCTTTCTCTTATAGATCCACTTGTAATCTATGGGTTTTACCCCATCAGGTTGGTCTACAAGTTCCCACACTGAGTTGGAGTACATAGACTTCATCTCGAGATTCATGGCTTTTAACCTCTTCTTTATCAGAATCATCCATTTCACTACGATAACTCAATGGATCATCTACACCATCATTGGATGCGACAACTTGTGTCTCTCCAACTCCTAGATAGTGATCAGGTTGGCGTATAACCCTCCCACCGCGTCTAGGTGGCAGATCATTCTAACATACTTACATCTGACACTCAGATGTCGAATGTGCTATATTTTTGTCAATTGTTGTTGACGATGGTGTGCCGGTCGAACCAACAAGTAACTCATCGAGTAATATTTTACTTCGATGTTTGAACTCCCTCATATAGTCCTTCTCAAGAAATATAGCATTTGTCGACACAAATACTTTATTATTTCCAGGGCTATAAAAGAACTCACCCCTAGTCTCCTTAGGATAGCTTACAAATAGGCACAGTTGAGAACGTGGCTCCAACTTTGTAGTCTTATTCTCCAACACACGTGCTAGACACCCCATATGCGAAAATGTCGTAAACTAACTTTATGACCATTCCACAACTCTAAAGGAGTCTTAGAAACAGGCTTAGATGGAACTACATTAAGGATATATATTATTGTTTGCAATGCATATCCCCAAAATGAACTAGGTAGTGAACTATAACTAAACATATATCTTATCATGTCTAGTAAGGTCCGATTTTTACTCTCTGCAACACCGTTCTGATGTGGTGTTCCAGGTGTTGTGAGCTTAGATACTATCCCATGCTCAACCAAGAATTCATTGAAATCACTATCAAAGTATTCTCTTCCACGATCTGATCGTAGAGTTTTGATCGTTTTACTTAATTGGTTCTCAACCTCAACACTATATTCTTTGAACTTTTCAAAGTTATATGACTTGTGCTGTATTAGGTATAACATACCAATATCTAGAATAATCGTAAATAAATATGATGAAGTATTCATAACCTCATCGGGCTCTTACATTCATCGTTCTGCAAATTTCTGAATGCATTAGCTCAAATGATTGACTGGTTCTTATACCTTTTCCAGTAAAAGGTCTATTGAACATCTTTCTTTCTAGACAAGATTCTCATATTGCTAAAGTTCCAAACTTTCACTGGTTTAATGCTCCATTATTTATCAACCTATCTATATAGTCAAGGCTAATATGATCAAGTCGAAGATGCCACATATATGTGTTATCATGATAAATATTTTTTCGTTTTTTTTTTAGATTTTTCAACCTTAAATATTTCGGTGTTGAGTAGTGAATTATGTGTTAACGACCTTAACACATAAAAATTATTTTCTGAGTTTCCTGTGCATATAGTTAATCCATTTCTACCAAAATAATAACCAAATTATTATTAAACGAAATAGAAAAACCATCATCCAAAAGTTTAGAGACAGAAATCAAATTCTTGTGAAAATCATGAATAAATAACACATTGTTCAAATGTAAATAACTATTATTTGAAAATTTTAAACTAGAAACTCTCACTGCTCTTATTGAAACGACATCCCTTATCCCGACCCTCATGGTGTAGTCACCTTCAGCATGGTCCTTCCATGAATCAAGTAGTTGTAAAGAAGAACAAACATGGTTAGTGGCTCCAAAATCAACAATCCATGCGAAATTTATCATCCTCCACTAATAGAGATTCGATGACAAGTAAATCGTATTTACCTACGACATTCTTCTTTTTCAGCTCAGCAAGGTATTTAGGATAGTTCCTTTTCCAATACCCATCCTTGTTGAAATGGAAACACTTTCCTTTGGGCTTGGCATCTTTGGAGTTTCTCTTGTTCTTCTTTATGGACTTTGCCTTAGCTTTCCCAGTGTCTTTCTTCTTGTTCTTTGTGGATTTAGAAAATTCGGAAACATTTTCCTCTCCATTGGGCTTACGAGGAACCACCAGCATGGACTCGTAATGGGTGAGCTCATTTAGCAGTTGAGTCAAGGCAAAAGTCAACTTGTTTATAACATAATTACTTTTAAACTGTAGGAAACACTTCAAAAAAGTTTCCACGATCATGGTTACCTGGCTATGCTCGTCAATACGAGCTCCATGAGTTTCGGCCGTGTTGAGATAGGTCATCATCCTCAAGACATGCTCTCGGACTGATGTCTCTTCCTTCATCCTCGCGGTAATCGCTGAGACCATAGCCTCATGACATTTCCACTCTGAAGGCTGCCTGAACATGCCCTGAAATGACTCCATCATCAAAGATATTGTAGTCATATGCTCATGTTTTGCAGTAAGAACCTTGGACATCTCTGCTAGCAAGTAGCAGCAGACTTTCTCATTAGCCGCGACCCATTTTTGGTAGGCATCGCACACAGCTTGGCCATAATTTCTAGCCGTCTCGGGAGGACATTCCTCCGTCAGGAAAAAATTAAGGTCTTCACAGACCAATATGGCGTTCATGTTACTTTTCCACTTAATATAATTTTCTCCCGTTAATTTGTCATTAGTGAGAATAACAATAATCGAAGAAACCATGGTTGAAAATAAAATAAACATATATTTCAATAATTCATTCATCGCATATTAAAATCATCAAATATTTAGGCATAAAATTAAACATGATGCATGAACCATGTATAATGAATTAGAAAGCTAAAAGAATTACTATGCCACGAAAATCTATTATCCCATAAATAAGTGTCGTTGTATAGTATGTCAAGTATTTGCATGATAGATCAAGACAATCTCAATTGATTAATATATGCGGGAATAACTCTTATTCCTATATAACCACTCACCATTTGATTTGATCAATAAATTTCTATTAATATTTAATCATTCCTCTGTGAGTGTAACCCGTCGTTTCGGAACCCTTTGACTTAACTAGTGAAGTATCACCATAGAGTATGTGTAGACAACAGGACCTGGGCGACGCCGTTCCTAGGCTCGCGGCCTAGTTGGGAGATACTAAATAATATGGAGTCGCCACCCGGTGTGAACCGGGACAAAGATTTAAGGCCGCACTCACCCCTCGCAAGGGAAGACCTCAAACCGTTGGGTTCGGAATGGTCCCTTACTCATGTCACTTGTAATGAAAGGATTTATGTAATAATTTAATTAAACTTAAGTAACATTTATTTCCAAAAATATCATGCTTCTAGATTCATGTACATACATCAACAAGTTCATCACAACATGCAACATCACATGGCAATCTCATGAACATATTTCAATCCTATGATATGGAAAACTAAGAACAACCTAATCATGCTTGAATACAATCCCAAGAACACATAGAATGGATAAATGCAAGAACACAAATAATACGGTTGGCTATATAACACAAGAAAGATCAACCAAGAGGCAATTATGCGTGAATACGATAAGACAGACTCAGTTCAGTGTGTTCGCGTTCGTGTGGCGTTCGTAAACGCGTTCGAACGGTAAACAGAAGGTTCGCGTTCGTGTAGCGTCCGAGAACGCGTTCGAACGGAACCAGACCTGATACATTATGAAACTAAGAAGGTGTGTGTGCGTTCGTGTAGCGTTCGTAAACGCGTTCGAACGGTAAACAGAAGGTTCGCGTTCGTATGGCGTTTGATAACGCGTTCGAACGGAAAGGAAACAGAATGCTCACGTTCGTATGGCGTTCGTGAACGCGTTCGAACAAAAATAAGACCTGATGCATGACAAGGCAAAATACATGCACGTTCGAGTTGCGTTCGTAAACGCGTTCGAATGGGAACAGATCTGATGCATGAAATGGGACGCAATACATAAACGACAAAATAAAGGGGCGCGGCGAAGTACTGCCGTAAAGGTGGCCTTTTGGGGCTCTTGATCTCTCAAAGAGAGGACCTTTAGACCAACGTACTAAGCCCATGCGCTCGACTGAATCATGCATACATAGAATGAAAAGCAACAATACTAAACATAGTGTGCCCGATTGAACGTATCTTGTATCCAACCGAACACACATCAACCGGCGCGGCAAAGTCTCGTGGTAAAGGGCTTTAGCCCCTCCCCATAGGGGATCTCACATTGCACTTACTAAGCCCATGCACTCGGTTGAATCATACATACGAAAATAAAGACAATCATATCAAACTAAGTATGTCCGATTGAACGTATTTCGCATTCAACCGAACACACATCAATCGGCGCGGCAGAGCATCGTGGTGAAGGATTTTAACCCTCCAATTAGGGAACCTTTCATCGCACTTACTAAGCCCATGCACTCGATCGTATCATACGGGATTAAATAACATGCAGAATTTAAATGACAAGAATTAAATAAACCAACGCAACTCAAAACAAGAGGAGATGCCGTTTTACTCAAGTGGTACGTGGAGTTGTGTCCCAAGTACAGACCGCACTACCGTCCATTCGGATTCGGCTACGGAATTTACGTCTGGGTTTCCATCCTATATACCACAAGAGACGACACTCTTCCATTCATCCAATACCCACAACACGCATCATACACACAACAAATGCCACAAATACAGAAAATATAATCAAAGTAAATGACCAGAAATTAAATAAGAATAAGTGTGAAAGATACCCTCAGGTCTAACCTTTTAAATCACCTCTCGGATGTACGGTACACGATCGTCGGAAGGGTGGATGCTCCGCAACTCTCCCGGTTCACTGGTTCACTGTTCTCGTTAGTTGTCTTACTGTCTTGAGTCCGTTTTGCTACTGTTTCCTTGTGGTTTCGCTGCCGTCTCCTCTTTATCTTTTGCTTCTATTTTTGGGTGTGTTCTTCCTGTAATTTTTCTGTGAGTTTTTTGTGTGAATTAGCTAGCTAGCCTTTAGAAGGTTGGTGAAGGGTTCTTTTTATAGGCAAAGGGTTAGGCTTGACAAGGAAAGGGATTTGTGTATTTAAAAAGGGATTTGATTTGGTTTGGTTTAGGAATACAATATTTTAAGTTTGGGAATAATATATTGGTTGATTGATTTTAACTTGGTATGATTATATTTGATTGGTTTAGATTAGGCATTTAGTTTGTTGATTGATTTTAATTAGGCATGCAATTTCTTTAATTTGTGTAAGTATTTTATTTAATTTGGTATGTGATTTTTAGATTTGTTTAATTTCACCATGTGTTAAATATGTGTTTTAAGTGGGCTTGGGCGTGTGGGCCAAGGTTTGAGCGAATTGGGCTTAATGTGAGGCTAGCAGCAAAACCAGAATTACCGACACCGTTCGAACGCATCATCGAACGCAGCACGAACGCCCGCAATCTGTTTGACGTTCGAACGTATACACGAACGTAGCACCAACGAAAATAGTGAACCTTGTTTATTCTGAATTCCCCTTCCGATGTCCGTTTTCCGTGACCTCCGTGACTTAAAAGGTAGTGTCTCCAAAATGAGACTCATCATAGGGACTTATGCGTAAAAATGCAGTGCCTACAGTATGTCAGTTCGCCAAATACATCTAGAGTTTCTATCCTCTCAGAATCCATAATTGATATTGACCCAAAATGGACACCATCTGTAGGGGCGAAAATAAAGCCGTCTTGAGGCGCCTTTTGGATCTCATATTTTCGGACTACAACGGAGATCGCGAGATATATTGTTGTATATCCCTCTCCCACTCACTATTTTAAAATAAAAAGTTTCTACTTAAAATATATAATATTTTAATTCACTAATGTCTATAAGTTTATGCGCGGCTAAAACTTAACACTATTTTACACTAGTACACAATTAGTGATCTAATCATTTTTAACTCTTAAAATATTATTCACTAATTCTCATTAGTCTCAACTAATATTTTACTTAATTAAACTAATTTAATTAAGTTTGGTTTGGTGACCTAATTAATTTTAACTCTTAAAATTTTAGTTCACTAACAAGTTTAAAATTTAGAAATCCAAGAGGGATAAAATTTTAATTAAATTATTTAATTAATATAAGCATAATATAAATTCCAATGGTACGTGGAATTGTGTCCCGAGTACAGACTCCACTACCATCCATTCGGAATCAGCTATGGAATTTGCGTTCGAGTTTCCATCCGATATACCAAGGGAAAATATAATGCTCTTATAAAGCTCATTTATATATTTAAATTTTGAATTTCAAATTTAAACCATTGAACCAATTAATCTTTTTTTTATTTCTTTATTTTTCATGCATATCATATCCCAATTTAATTTTTTTAAATTTCATAAAATCACATTTTATGACTAGAATATCAATGCATATATTACATGTTATGGCATGTGAAAATACAAGAGTAGAAATCCTAAGTTATATGACATGTTATTCAAATATTTAAAAATAAACATGCATATAACATAAAAATAAAATTACATTGACCAGACTCTTATTTTTCCTATACTAATCTAATTAGTACAAAATTTACCAAGACATCCATTGGTCTTCAAATCTTGCTCCATGGTTTGGGATTGAGTTGTTGGCGGCATCGGCTCTCAAATTTACATAAAATGATACAACTTAACAATTTTACATAGGAAAAAATATTTACAACACTTGTAAAAATGCCTTATGGCCTTATATTACTAAAATCAAAAATAACATAAAAATAAGAGCCGGAAAAATTTACGATGAATACAATGCATTTGTCACATGAACTTAAATACAAACATTCATCACATGAACATTAGAATGTGCCTACTCATCACAATATGCATAAACATAAATTATATCTTATATAAATCAATAAATACAGAAACGTTTCAATAAAAAGAGAAAGGTTAAGAACACTTTTCAACATTGCTCTTAATGCAAATTGTAGGAACCAATTTCCCTCATGCAACGAAAGCAGCTTAGGGACGCCCTCCCTTATGAATGTCGATTCTGACCAGCCCCTGAAGACTTGTTTTGCTTATGTTTTTGACTATTTTTGGCCCTATAACAGCAGCTTAGATCTGGACCGTTTTTCACACAATGTGCGCACACAATTCACCCAAAACAGCCAATGTTTTGCATGTGCAAAAGTAGTGTTTCAGGTCTAAATTTTTCCACCACAACAACCCCACAAAATATCCATTTGTATTCCCAATTTTTTCTGGACCAAATACAAAAAAAATCGAGCCCTAAAACAATTTATAAGAGGTGGTACTGAGCATATTTTTCTGCTCACTGGTGTGTATGTGTGGAGAAGAAAGAAATGTGTTTTCGATTTGATCTCCAATAAGTCTTCTGTCATATGACTCGCAACCAATAAAAACTAGTGTGGGCTAGACTCATAAAATCAATCCCTAAATACTTTAGAGATCAAGATTATCACACATGAATTTCTTCTTGTTGTTCTTGCCTATTCTTTTCTTTCAATACTTGAGAGCAAAAAAAAAAAGAAAAAAGAACAAGATGGCTAGGGTTTTCTTGGAATGAATTCAGAAAAGAAAATTTTATTTTTTCTTTTTATACTTAGGGTTTTGGTTGCCAAAAATTAAACAAAACCCTAAACCTTTTTTACTACAAATTTCGGCCACCCTAGGAAGTTGTATCATCGAATTTTTTTCAATCAATGTCATGATAATGACATTAAAAAAAATATGATTTCCATTCCAAACCAAGAGTTTCCAAAATCCATTTTTGGAAATTTATTAATTCAAATATTTATTAAATTATACAATATAATTTAATAAAATATTTCATATTAAATAATTATTATATAATCATTTATTATGAAAACCATATATTAAAATAATATATAGTTTCAAGTATGACAAAAAATATTATTAATCACATTAATTATATATATATATATATATATATATATTTGAGAATATAATTGGGCTATCCAATTACATTTAATTTATTACAGTATATCGAGCTAGCACGGAGATATAACTCCGAGCTGCAATAATCCCGGAATATTAATTAAACTCTTTAATTAAATATTCTGAATTATTAACTTCAGGTTATTCAACTAAGAACCCGAAGCTGCACTTTCGTTGCCATAGATAAATAATATAAGTCGAATTACTTCAGTGTTCATCGATATAGTCATTACATACGAATTGACCCTTCATGAGTATCTCATAATTAGAGTCGAGTCATAAAGTCTGTTATACCCCTCCAATTATTTTTTCCTTAAGTACCATTGATTCTCTAATGAATTATTTATTCATAACCATTATGAATATTAATCTTTCTATTTACAATAGAATGACTTGAGCGTTCTAATCGTTCAAGTACCGAATCAACCATTAAGGGATATACTCATCTACTTCTCACGAGAAGGAGTGAATTCCATGTCTATGTAAAATGTCCCCAGCTAAACAGCAAACCATATCCCCAAAGTACGTAGTTATTGATCGGGATTGTTACACTAACCTCACATTTGTAAATCAAAGGACAGTCGGTTATGCAGGAGTTCGCAGTACACTCAGGATTCAGATAAAAAAGTATTTGACCATCTAGTAGATTGAAATGAATTTCTTTATTTAACGAATATTATAATAAATTCATTTCTATCTGGGTCCAGTCCTATATGATCACATCATATAAGGTGCTTTCATTCTCATGTCACCACATGGACGATCCTAGATCAAGGTCGCCATACAATTATATAATTGACCGCATCTATAGATAAATCACAAATAAAGTACTCGCTTTGTTTGCTTTCTATGGACTATTTTAGATTACTAACTTCGGTCTTAAATCCACTTGTGTATAACAATCATACACTAAGTCTGAAGGCACATAAGTAATCAATGATAAACAAGATAATTTACAATATGCGATTTAAATCAAAACATTTGATAAATGAATAATGCATCTTTTATTTCATAATAAATGATTATGTTTACATTACATGAAACTCTAGGGCATATGTCCAACAGTAATAGAAATTATATTGCAATCTTTTATATGTTTTGGCAGAAGAATGCATTTTGAAATTAAAGTGTTTTTGAGAGCATAAGTGGAGCTTACCACCAACTTCCCTTTATATTACAACAATCATACTAACAACTTGTAATGAGGGTACTGATCAGGATGTGCTTGTATGGCAGATATTAAAGTCTGCAAATCTGGATGAGTAGAAAGTTCCGATATGAGTTGATCTAAGAATGGGAAAACTGGTTTAGAAAGAGCTAAAATTGTAATTGTTTATCAAAAATATGAGGGATCCTGGAAAGAGCATCAACCATAGTGTTTTCTGCTCCAGATTTAAATTGAATCTCATATTCAAAACCCAACAGTTTGGGAAAATATTGATGTTGTTCAGGAGTTTGGATTACTTGATCCATGAGACTTTTCAGACTTCTATGATCAGTTCTAATAATGAAATGAGATCCAAGTAAATATTGCCTCCAGTTTTAAACCAACTTAACAATAACCACCAGTTCTGTGACATAAGTTGAGGCTTGTTAAAGTCTTTGACCTAGCTTATTACTGAAAAAAGCTCTGAGGTGCTGTTTCTGGGTGAGTACTGCTTTAATCCCTTCAGTACTTGCATCAGTCTCCATTATAAATTTTTCATTAAAATCTGGTAAGGCAAGGACAGGTTTAGTTGTTATAGCTTGTTTTAAAGTCCGAAATGCTTCCTTAGTGTTAAGTTTTGTTGCAATATTCGTCAATCAATCAATCAAGAATGCACGATTTTTACCGTGGTTCGCCGGAAAAATTCCCGACTACATCCACGTTGAACTCCGGAATAGGGAGCTCGCTGCACTAAGCAATTTCAAGATTACACACGGAATCTTGAATCCGTTTACAAATTGTAATTCCCCAAATCTCACAAAGAACCCTAATCTCTAAAAGTGACAATCTCTCAAATTCCCAATTGAGAATTACACTAACTTGGATTAGGAAATAAGGCTCAACACTTAGCCAAAACAAGGGAATACAAATAATGAAAACTCTCACCTAATTCTCAACCTAAGTGCCCTTTATATAGGATGAGCAAATACATGTAATTAGGACAACGGCAAGGATTGCGCCACGTGTCCCTTATCCAACGGATGACAAGGCTTCACATTTTACAATCTCCACCTTGAAGCCAAAAACATCTATCACTCCCAATCATACACAACGACACATTTAGGCCAAGATAGCACATCAAACTCACCTACTCACATCATCGCTCATGTCGGCTGCAAGGTCAGCCAACCCCCACCTGCAACAGCTTCCTGCAGTGGGAGAGTTTGGTTGCAGTCACAATCTTTGTCCCCATGTCCGATGGGTTATCTTCTGTTGGAACCTTCTCAATCTCAACCTTACCATTTGTGATGACTTCCCTCACGAAATGATACTTCACATCCACATGCTTGGTTCTCTCATGATGTACTGGATTCTTGCTCAGATGTATTGCACTCTGACTGTCTGAATACACAACTGTCTTACCATGCAGCTGTTGTATTTCGGTTAAGATACCCTGAAGCCAAATTGCTTCCTTGAACACATCAGTTATGGCTATATACTCCGCTTCGGTAGTTGACTTTCTTGAGTCTCTGTCACCTGCAAAATCAGAATCAACATACCCTACCAAATCTAAAGCGTTAGATTTGTTAACACATAAGCCATAATCAATAGTAGTATTCAAGTATCTTAACAACCATTGTAAAGCACTCATGTGTGCTCCACCTGGATTAGACATGAACCTACTTAATAAAGATACAGTATAAGACAAGTCAGGTTTAGTACTAATCATGACATACATCACAGAACCAATAGCATTTGCATAATGTACATTTTCCATTTTAACCACCTCAGGTCTAGTACTAAGAGAAGACATCTCATTTTCTATAGCAGCTTCCCATTCAAGTTTATGGGTAGACTTTAATGCCTCTCCTAAGCTAGCAAACTCAATCCCATTAATTTCATGACTTGCTATTAATGCACAGAAATACAAATCATTAGTTGAGTAATTATACCTGGTAGGAGGCCTTACCTGCCTCCTACTTCTGTCTCTCGCTAGCTGGTAGTTGGCCAATGTGTCTTGTGGTGTTTCATCATGCTGCTCAGTTTGATCCACTTGATCTACTGTGCCCACTTCAATTTGTTCTTGTACTGCTACTTCATTTCTGTTTTCCTCCGGGTTATTTCTCATGGGCTGGGTGTCCTCAGATGTCTCCGTGCCTGACATGTCACCAACTTGCTCAGCGGTCCTTGATGTCCCTGGCTCCACCTGCATCTGAGCTCCACCTGCAAAATCAAAATCTGCTAGATCCTTTTCTAAGGCACCTGCATTGTTGTTAGTAGATTTACAAGGAAAACAAAGTTCATTGAATATAACATCCCGACTAACTATGACTTTGACTCCAGGTGACTCCCTTTCCCATAACCTATACCCTTTTGTCCCTTCTTGATATCCTAGGAAAACATACTTGATAGACCTCGGTTCAAGTTTACCTACGGACTGGTGAGCATAAGCTTCACAGCCAAACACTCTAAGGTGTGCAAGCTTATGAGCCCTACCAGACCAGATTTCTTCTGGTGTCTTAAACTGAACTGAACTATTAGGGCTAAGGTTAATCAAGTGAGTAGCAGTATTGAGGGCTTCACCCCAAAAGGCCCTCGGAAGTTCGGAAGAAAATAAAAGACATCTGATCTTTTCTAATAAGGTTCTATTCATTCTTTCCGCAACTCCATTCTGTTGAGGGGTGTTTCTAACAGTCTTATGTCTTAGGATACCCTCACTAGTACAGTATTGGTCAAACTCAGTATTACAAAATTCTAAGCCATTATCAGTTCTCAAGACTTTTACTTTGTTACTAGTTTGATTTTCTACCAATACTTTCCATTCTTTAAATTTAGTCAAAGTTTCATCCTTTGATTTTAGTAAGAATGTCCATACCTTCCTACTGTAGTCATCAACAATATAGAGGAAATATTTCTTACCCCCATGTGTCTGGACCTTTGCTGGTCCCCACAAATCACAATGTAGATACTCCAGACTCGCCTTTGACAAGTGAATTCCAGTTGGGAAGCTCTGTCTGTGCTGTTTGCCCAACACACAGATCTCACAAAACTCAAGTGGCTTCAACTGGTCCTTTCCAAATTGTCCATGCTTGCTGAGTACCTGCATTCCTTTCTGGCCTATGTGGCCAAGTCTCAAGTGCCATATATTAGTCATATCAACATTAGAAGTTAAAGCAGAAATGGGTTTATCCGAGAATACGTGTTGGCCATTTAAGACATACAATCCATTTCTCTTTATACCAGTTAGGATCAGTTTCTTACCCTTAGATATGTGCATGTTCCCATTGTGGGCTTTATATGTAAAACCTAACTCATCTAGTGTTCCTAATGATATCAGGTTTCGTTTCAGGTCAGGTACATATCTAACGTCAGTAAGAATCCTAACTTTACCATCATGGAGTTTAAGAGTTATGTCCCCCACTCCATGTATCCTACAAGTATTGTCATTACCCATATACACAGTGCCTTGATCTGAATTTCTAAAGTTGACAAACCAGTCTCTATACGGACTCATGTGAAAAGAACACCCGGAGTCCAGAATCCATTCTCTACTAATGTGATCTCTACACACAGACAATGCCTCAGATAGGCACATCGACTCCTTTTCGGCAGCCACAGTGGCGCTGCCTTCATTTTCCTGTTCCCTAATGAACTTATAACAATTTCTTTTAAGGTGTCCCATCTTTCCACAATGATAGCACTTTTTGTCACTATCCTTATTCTTATCCTGTTTGTTCTTTTTCTTACCTTTAGGTTCTAGGTTATTAGTCTGATGATTATTCGGACCATTATAATTCCTTTCATTTTTACCTTTCACGAATAAATTCGCTCATCCTCTCCTACTGGTTCTAAGTTCTAGCTCTCTAGCCCTTATACCAGATATCACCAAGTCTAGCCTAGGTACAACTCCTGTGTACTGTAGAGAGTTCTTAACGACACTATATTATTCAGGCAATGCATTTAATAGAATCATAGCTTCGCTAGAGTCTCCTAGGGCTTGGTCAGTTCCTTTAAGGATTTGAGTCATTTTCGTGAATTCATCTAAATTATCATCAATCGACTTACTAGTATCCATCTTGTAATTAAACAAATTTCCTTTTAAGAACACTTAATTTGGTACAGAAATAACAGAATAAAGAGATTCGAGTTTACCCCAGAGTTGAATGGCCGTGTCCATTCCATCAACCTTCCTGATGACCGAATCTCCAAGGTGAAGGAAAATCAGGTTGTAAGCCTCTTCCAGGATTTCCTCATTCGCTTCCTTTTCCATCTTTGGCCACTTTTCTGGATTTGGTTCCAATGCCAAAGCTACCTTATGGTGGGATAACAATACCCTCATTTTCTTCTTCCATGTGGTGAAATCCCCCTTTCCGTCAAAGATGCCAATGTCGAGTCTCATATTCGACATTTCTTACTTCCTTTTACAGTAATCACCCGATGAAAATTCCGCAATCACTCTCGGCAATTACTCCCCAACTCAACCCAAACACAATTCGGCAAAACACACCCAAACTGTCTAATCACAATCAGCAATCCACTGCTCCAATTTCGCCCAGAACACTCGGTAATTTACTGCCTCAATTCTGCCCTAACACCCTTCGGCAGAAACGCAACCAATCCAACTTTGGGCAGTTACTTGGAAACCCAGAGGATTAGACTCCCAAATCAATTCGGCAATTACCCACCCTGTCAACTCCAACAGAGCTTCAATACCCAATTTAACAACAAAGTTCCAATCACCCAACACTGCAGCTCTACACGCCCAACAACTAAGCTCTAATCGTCCAATTACACAGAATATTGAACAGCAACCAGATACACTCAGTGATCTAACTGCAGTTTCCCAAATAACAGCAAACGGCAACACAGTGCCTTAGTTCCACAAGCAACAATCGGCAACAAGAATTTTGATATCCTTGCAACAGCCCAGTGTTCTTTTAATCAGCAAAGGTCTTCAGTTCTGTTCTTCCAATCTTGGTCTGTGGTCTTAATTTCGTCGGTCTGCGTTTTGTAGATCTTGCCTTCGTCTTTGTCGATGGCTCTGTTCTTCAAAATTTGCGTCGATGGCTTGTATTCTTGATCTTGGTCTTGGCCGAGATCTTCAAAGACCTCCAATTTTTGGTCGAGCAAGCTATTCTGTCCCTCTGATTCTTGGCTGATCTTGGCTGTGAGTCTTCTTGTTGCTTTGAATCTACGTTTTAGGGTTTTTAATCGGCAGCCGTATAGTCTTCGTCCTCGGCAGATCAATTTTTGGTCTGCAGATCTTGCTTTCTCTCTTCTGGCCGTGACTTCAATTTACCAGAATTTTAGGGATTTGTTTTTTGCTTTGCCGCCGAAATGCAAGAAGATAGTTCTTGGGCCTTCTTGATCTTCTTCTTCTTGTTTTTGGGCCGAGCTTTTCAATTTGCTCTGCTCTTCTCGTGGGGCTGTTCTTCAATTTACAAACAATGTAGAAGATTTATTCTTGTTAATTTTACAAGAGCTGCCGATTGCAAAAGGACTTGAAATCATCGATCAATTTAAGAACATATTTTTTCTTTGGGCTTTTGATCTTCAATCAACAGATCTGATCGGCCCACTTGATCTTCTTTCCAATAGCTCTGATACCATTTGTTAAGTTTTGTTGCAATATTCGTCAATCAATCAATCAAGAATGCACGATTTTTACCGTGGTTCGCCGGAAAAATTCCCGACTACATCCACGTTGAACTCCGGAATAGAGAGCTCGCTGCACTAAGCAATTTCAAGATTACACACGGAATCTTGAATCCGTTTACAAATTGTAATTCCCCAAATCTCATAAAGAACCCTAATCTCTAAAAGTGACAATCTCTCAAATTCCCAATTGAGAATTACACTAACTTGGATTAGGAAATAAGGCTCAACACTTATCAAAACAAGGGAATACAAATAATGAAAACTCTCACCTAATTCTCAACCTAAGTGCCCTTTATATAGGATGAGCAAATACATGTAATTAGGACAACGGCAAGGATTGCGCCACGTGTCCCTTATCCAACGGATGACAAGGCTTCACATTTTACACTTAGTCTTAGCAGTTCAAGTAAATTTATTGGCTGGAACAGGCCAATCCAACATGATCCGTATCTTAGAGGAATCAGGCTCTAATCCCTTGGCAGAAACCACATGTCCTAGATAATCAATGCGCTCTAGTGAAAAAACACATTTACTTAGCTTGACAAAGAATTGGTTAGTCAGCAGGCAGTGGAAGGTGATTCTGAGATGCTTTAGATGAAGCTCCCATGATAAATTATAAATTAAGATATCATCAAAAAAACATGTGGTAATATTAGTGTCATCAAATGAAATTTAACATGCGAATTTAATTAAATCATAACCAAATTGGAATTAACAATAAGACTTAGAAAAACCTAGAAATATGGAAAACTTAATCAAAGTGATGTCCAAGTCGAGTTGCCTCTGTCCTTACGAACTTATTAGCCCTGCCTCGGTGCTCTACCGATGGTTTTGGTGGCTAACATTCTCCTAGGATCACTTGGATGCTTCTTGTATAAGGGGCACTCCTTTTACAAGAAATTGAACAATGACAAATTTTATAAACTCTCTTGACTCTAACAAAAATGTGACTCAAACTTCTATGAATTTTATGGATTCCAAATGAACTCAAGGCCTCTTAATTTATAGTCATAGAAGGGTGCCTTTGAGAGCACCATTTGGTTTGGGGTGTAACCCTCCCAAGGGTTATACCCCTTCCCTTATGCCCTTTGAGTCCTAGAGTCTCATCTTTCCAAATTAGAGGACATGACCCTCCTACACACATACTAAATATTTATAGAATTACAACAATCCCGCACAATTCTCTAAAATATTAATGCAGACATCTAAGAGAGTTTCCGTGAAATAAAGCTGCATCGAAATAGGTAGCTTTCACCTTGAACCTTTCCTAGTGAATGACAATCGGATTTACTTGGCAAACCAGTGACCCATAGTCTTGAAATGTTCCGCCATTGGTGTAAACCAAGACAATTGCCTACACACAACTTTACTTCGACCATTTCCCATTCTACGGTTGTGTTCATTTCGGCCATGAACATTGGTCCTAGATTCATCAAGTCCTTTAGGGAATTAAGCCTTTAAAGATTCCCATGGAAGCGACCTCACTTCTTACTTGAAATAGGTTATCTACTATAAAGAGGTAATTTGCCTTTACCTCCATTAGGACCCTTATCATAATATAGTGATCATTAAAAGTCTTAGCTTATCATGACCTTGAAAGACAACACTCAACGTCATTACAGGAATGGGAAAGAGTATAAAACTCTACATTGCTTATTTTGAATTGTATAAAGTTTCACTTGTCCATTTTGAACCTAGATCTTGGGATCAACAGTCAGCTAGGTTGGGTTTCCACAATGACAATTCTTAATTTATAGGCTTCAAGCCCATTCCCCTCGATGACTTCTCAACTTGCTCTCTAGGTAAACCTTTAGTAAGTGGATCCACTAGGTTTTCCTTCGATTTGACATAATCGATCGAAATTATGTCACTTGAGAGCAGTTGTCGTATGGTGTTATGCATGTGTTGAGACTTACCATTATACATTGTATTTTGGGCTCTCCCAATAGCCGATTGACTATCACAATGTATGCTTATCACTGGCACTGGTTTGGGCCAATTTGGAATATCCTATAGGAAATTGCGAAGCCATTCTGCTTCTTCCATTGTTTTATCTAATGCTATGAATTTTAATTCCATAGTAAACCTGGAAATACATATTTGCCTCGAGGATTTCCATGACACGACTGCACCACCAAGTGCGAAAATAAATCCACTTGTAGATTTGGAATCCATTGTATCAGATATCCAATTAGCATCGCTATATCCCTATAGAACAATATGATATCTCGTATAATGCAGATCATATTTTGAAGTTTCTCTCAGATACCTCAAAACTCTTACTATGGCTTTCCAGTGGTTATGTCATGGATTGCTCGTATATCTGCTAAGCCTATTTACAGCTTGAGCGATATCAGGTCGTGTGCAATTTGTGAGATACATCAGACTTCCGATGATTCTCGAATACTCTAATTGCGATACGCTTGAGCCAGTATTCTTTGATAAATGAAGAGTTAGGTCTACATGAGTTCTAGCCATATTTAGATCCCATTTATTATATTTCTCAAGTATCTTCTCAACATAGTGAGTCTGAGATAATATATACCCCTCCGATGTTCTGGAAATCTTAATTCCTAAGATCGCATCAGCTGCTCCTAAATCTTTCATATCAAATTTGCTAGTCAATACTTTCTTGGTAAACTGAATCATCTCATGATTACTACCAATTATCAGCATATCGTCTACGTAGAGACACACAATGACATATCCTTTTTTTAGTTGATTTGGTGTATACACACTTATCACACTCATTGATTTTGAACCCACTTGACAACATCTCTTTGTCAAATTTTTCATGCCATTATTTAGGTGCTTGTTTTAATATGTATAAGGATTTTACAAGTTTACACACCTTCTATTATTGTCCAGGAATTTTGAAACCTTCTGGTTATTTCATGTAAATCTCTTCATCCAGTTCTCCATTTAAGAATCTCGTCTTCACATCCATTTGATGTATTTCAAGACCAAATATAGCTGTTATGGCTATGAGCATTCTTATTGACGTGATACGAGTCACTGGTGAATAAGTATCAAAGTAATCAAGGCCTTCTTTTTATCTATAACCTTTTATGACAAGTCTTGCCTTGTACTTATCTATTGATCCATCTGGTTTCATTTTCCGTTTGAAAATCCATTTGTATCCCAATGGCTTACAACCTGGAGGAAGATCAACCAACTCCTAAGTATGGTTTTGTAGGATAGAATCAATCTCACTATTAATAGCCTCTTTCCACAAAGGTGTCTCCGACGAAGACATTATTTTTTTATAGCTTTGAGGCTCATTTTCTAACAAGTATGTCAGAAAATCGGGTCCAAATCACTTAGACGTTCTAGCTCTTTTGCTACGTCTAGGCTCATTTTCCTCACCATTATCATGTTGATCTAATTCTTGGTCAACTTGATCACTGCCTTTGACAGTATCAATAGTTCTTTTGAGAGACTCTGTTCTTTGTCTTTCCTTACAAGGAAATATCTCTTCAAAGAATGTCGCATTCCTTGACTCAATTATCATATCTGGATTGATGTCAGGAATTTCAGACTTATGTACCAAGAATCGATACGCACTATTATTGTGAGCATATCCAATGAATATACAATCAACAGTCTTGGGTTCTATTCTAACCTTCTTAGGTTTAGGAACCATCACTTTGGTGAGACACTCCCACACTTTCAGATATTTGTAAGAAAGTTTATGACCTTTCCACAATTCATATGGTGTCTTGTCCAATATTCTGTGAGGTAGCTTGTTCAGAATGTAGTTGGCGGAAAGTAAAGCTTCCCCCACAAGTTCTGGGGTAAATCAGAGCTTGTCAACATGGCGTTCATCATTTCCTTCAATATTCGATTTTTGTGCTTAGCAATCCCATTATGTTGAGGCGAATAAGGAGCAGTAGTTTCGTGAATAATTCCATGATTGGAACAATATTCACCAAATGGTGACACATATTCACCTCATCTATCACTTTTGATTCTTTTGATTTTCTTGCCAAGTTGATTTTCAACTTCGTTTTTATAGTGTATAAAGCTCTTAATAGCTTCATCTTTGCTCCTCAGCAAATACACATAACATAATCTTGTGCTATCATCGATAAAAGTGACAAAGTACTTTTTACCATATTTTATTTGCACAATATTCATATCACACACATCGGAGTGTACAAGTTCCAAGGGTTCAGAACTTCATTCTATAGAATAAAATGATGCTCTATGCATTTTTGCTTCAACACATGCCTCACATTTATGTTGGTTATCAATTATAAATTTAGGTATAAGGTCCATGTTAATTAATTTGAGCATTGTATCATTATTAACGTGTCCTAACCTCCCATGCCATACATTTTGTGACTCAATAATATAAGCAGAAGTTGTAGCTTTATTATTAGCACTGTGTCGATTGACAGTCATTACATTGAACTTGAAAAGGCCCTCAGTGATGTATCTTTTTCCTACATAAACATCATTCTTAGTCAATACAAATTTATCAAAAACAAACACAAGCTTGAAACCATTATTACTAAGGAGTGAACCCGAAACCAAGTTCTTCCGAATATCAGGAACATGCAAAACATTCTTCAATGTAAGCTCTTTCCCAAATGTCATCTTCAGAACCACTTTGCCTTGTCCAACCACTCTAGTTATAGAAGAGTTTTCCTTTGTCAAATGATTGCCACCATCGACCTTCTGATAAACATCTTGCTATCAGCCGCCCCAGTGTCTACCCACCATTCTCTCGGATTTCCAACCAAGTTGGATTCTATTACAACTGCTGAGAGGTTCATCTATGAGATCTCAGCAGTTAGCTGCTCATCTTCAGTGACATAGACCTCATTTTTCTTTTTCTTCCCTTTGTCCTGAGACTTCTTGTTTCTGCAGTCCTTTTTATATGACATTTTTTTCCACAGGTGTAGCACTTCCCCTTGAACTTCTTGTTTGCTTGGGAAGAATCAGCTCCACTGTTCTTTCTCTTTTTGCTACCTTTTCCACCTTCGACGATGTTGGCCTTAGACTCCATAGTCTTGTAGCTGGCCTTCTCGGATTTCTTGTTGTCCTCTTCGATCCTTAATCAAACTCCAAGGTCTTCAAGACTCATCTGCTTCTTTTTGTGTTTCAGATAGCTCCTGAAGTCCTTCTATGATGGAGGCAACTTTTCAATGATTGTGGCAACTTGAAACGTCTCGCAGAGTTTCATTCCTTCATCCAATATTTCATGAATGATCAATTGTAGTTCACCCAACTGAGACATTACCATTCTTGAATCTACCATTTGTAGTCCAGGAACCTACCCATGATAAATTTCTTTTGCCCTGCATCCTCGGTTTTGTATTTCTTCTCGTGAGATTCTCAGAGAATCTTCGCAGAAATCATGCCTTGGTATAAATTGTACAAGGTATTGTCAAGTCCTCCCAAAAGGTAGTTCTTGCACAAGAAGTCTCTTGATGATCATGTCTCTTCTCGGAGTTGCTTTGCTGGTTTCCGTTTCTCCCTCCACATGACCTGAAGGATCTTTGAGATACTTAGCCAACTGCAGCATTGTCAGGTAGAACAATATTTTGCTCTGTCATTGTTTAAAGTTTACTCCACCAAACTTTTCCGATATTTCTCCATGAGCGACCGGTACTGCGATATTTCTGCTAGCCATGTGTAACTGGAAATCCAACAGTAATCAATAAGTCTACAAAAGATAAATTGCGCAATGATCAAATGAATGATCTTGTTTAAGTGATATACTAAGAATCCACTCGTTGTTATATTGGACAGTAGTACCAAATAACATAAGTCCTTGAATTTACGACTAAGGTTTCTTATAATAAGTAAATAAATGAATATTCCCAGAGGACGAGGGGGGTCCGGAGTAACCACTTAAATCCCTGTCTACTTAGGCTCTTATCATCTTTTTGACAAAATATTCTTTAACCACTTTCTCAACAGAATATATTAGACATTCAAACTTAGTATTACACTTTAATTCACAATATAATATGTGTAGAATTATATGTGTATATGGTGTATTAATCAATCAAGCTTGGACGTAATTACATGTGTAAGATTACACTTTTAATTCTCAACCAAGTATGCAACACATAATTAAATTTCAACTTTATCACTATCACTATGTGTATGCTTGTGATAATTGAACACCCTAATATTAACTTAAATATATACTACCAAGTTTATCATAATACAGTATATGATTTTACTATGTTAATATTATGATAACACAAATTAATCTAAGTCTATATTAATCTAAAGGTAATTCCAGGATTAATTTTGTTAGCGTCACGTTCTTTTCTTCCTTCGAACGAAACTTTCCAGTGAGTTCACGTTCGTGTAGCGTTCATAAACGCGTTCGAACGAAGCGTTCCATAGAGTTTATGTTCGTAAACGCATTTGAACGAAATTTTCTAGAGAGTTCACGTTCATGTTGCGTTTGAAGACGCGTTCGAATGTTCTTTGGCAGAAGACTGGCGTTCGAGTTGCGTTTGAATACGCATTCGAACGAGACTACGAAAAACAAAATATTTGCCTCGCGTTCGTCGGGCGTTCGAACGCCCATTAGTATTTTTCATGCACATAATATATTTTCCAAAAAAATGGCTATTAACACTTACAGTAATAAGTTCTTAAGATTGTGGTAATATTAGTGTCATCAAACGAAATTTAAGATGCGAATTTAACTAAATCATATCAAAACAGAATACAACAATGGAATCGAATGTTTATTAACAAGCTAAATTGGAAATAACAATAAGACTTAGAAAAAGCTGGAAATGTGGAAAACTTGATCAAACTAATGTCAAAGTCTAGTTGCATCTGTCCTTACGAACTTATTAGCCCCGCCTCGGTGCTCTACGGATGGTTTTGGTGGCTAACGTTCTCTCAGGATCACTTGGATGCTTCTTGTATAAGGGACACTCATTTTACAAGAAATTGAACAATGACAAATGGTAGAAACTCTATTGACTCAAAAAAAAATATGACTCAAACTTCTATGAATTTTCTGGATTCCAAATGAACTCAAGGCCTATTAATTTGTAGGCATGGATGGGTGCCTTTGAGGGCACCATTTGGTTTGGGCTGTAACCCTCCCAAGGGTTATACCCCTTCCCTTATGCTCTTTGAGGCCTAGAGTCTCATCTTTCCAAGTTAGAGGACATGCCCTACATGTTTGTTTCTTTCCCATAAGGCACTACCCAAAAGACATAACCCTCCTACACACATACTAAATATTTAGAGAATTACAACAAAACACAATAATGAATTTTTTTAGATAATGTTTGAAGATGTAGTTCAATGTGGCCTGAAAAGTGGATGAAGCATTTGTCAAACCAAAAGACATGACCAAGAATTCATAATGGCCCTCATGAGTCCTAAAGGCAGTTTTTGGCACATCTTTAACAACCATTTGTATTTGATGATATCTTGCTCTCAAATCTAACTTAGAAAAAATTGTTGCACCATATAACTCATCAATCAACTCATCCACAGTAGTGATTGGGAACTTGTCCTTCATATTGACTGCATTCAAAGCCATGTAATCTACACAAATCTCTAATAACTTGTCATTCACAATCAACTCATCCACAGTAGGGATATGGAACATGTACTTGAATTTTAAACTCACTTTCAATGAAAGTCCTAAGTTATAGGACTATACATGATATCTTCACTTTGGCGTTTGAGTCTTCACATCCATTTTACTCTTCACAACTAATTGCTTCGACATCTTTTTGTAATGCTCGCTAAAGAGCGTTGAAGTCTTCCGCGTTGCATCATCAAAATCTTTTATTGAGTTCAATGGCGCTAACACTGAATTTATAAATTAACTTTTAAGCTGGCTACAAACACTCCACTTTCAACATATTGTTCAACCATTGCATGGATTTAAGTTCATATTTGACAATCGGAATTGTTTACTAAGATTTGTAATTTAAATTATTCATATTTTTTGTTACAAATGTACCATTTGGCGAGCTTATAAGTTAAATTATACTCTTCTTACAATGCTTATAAGATAACTTGTAGTTATTTAAAAAGACATCTTAAATGGTTAGTCATGTTTTTCGAATTAAACATATGTAAACCAAATCTATATAAATTAAAAAAAAAAAAAAAAAAAAAAAAAAACTACTAGAATTACGTAAATTGATTAGTCTCAATGATTTAAGAGTGTGAAACACAAATAATAATATTATGGACATTTATGTATATATAAATTGCAGCATGCGGTGTAAATGGGGCGCTTTGTGCATTAATATGTTGCCTGACATGTAGCCCGTGCTGTTATACGTGCTTTTACCGATCGAAAATGAGGAAGCAGTACTCTTTGAAGGAGAAGCCTTGTTGCGATTGCTTACTTCACTGCTGTTGCTTGCATTGTGCTTTGTGTCAAGAGCATCGTGAGCTCCGGAACCGTGGCTTTGACATGACTTTAGGTAAGCATCATAGTCTTTAAAACCGAATCCAATCAGTCGATTTAAATCTTTTAAATCACTGATTCAATTACTCGTTAAATTTTGAAAACACCAATAAGTATAACAATAACATCACCCCTAATGTTAATGAACAAATACAATAAATATTTTTCCTTTATAAATATTTGGTTAATTAATTTTATTATTATATTATTATTATACAAGGCTTTTCATTAACAAAAATTATGATATATATCTTTTACAGGATGGCACGGGAATGTAGAGAAAGAGACTCGAGGAGCAGCAATGACCCCGGTGGTTCCAATGACTCCAATGGCACCCCTGCCTCCAGTGATTGAAGAAACCAATGAGGAAATTGATTAAAATTAAGATCTTAATTAAATATGTTGTGAAAATTCCATTTTCGTAATAGGTTCTGATTCTATACATAATCAAACATAATAAACTAAAGACAAGTCCTAATTATTACTACTATGAATTATCAACAAACACACTTAATTCCAACAATAATAATGCAGAATACAAAATCAACACAATAATTTTGTTAACAAAGTGGAAAACTCATACAAGTAAAAAACCAATCTGTCTGGGTGTATAGCTACTACCCAAAATCCACTATAATGAGAAAAGCTTACAGTGATGGTATAAGACCTATAGCAGCAACTTCTCCGACTCTAATCCCACAACTATAATAACCCAAAAAACTCCTCGAGCCCGCACCAAACGGCCTTCTTCAGAACATCTGAAGTCTCCAAACGAATCAACCCTGCAGCATGCAACGCCGGAACTCCAACTACCAATCTTCCTCCTTGAGAACTCTAAAGGCTTAGGAAATTGGGTTAAGGTTGAGTTTATGTGTTGTTGATCACTCAAAGATCAATCTCACCAAAAGAAAAATACAAGGTAAACAAAAGAGTTTTCAAGGTGAAAATCAAGAAAGTTGAAAGCAACGATGGTTTTAGGCTTGAATAATGTGTTTTCAACCCTTGTGAAGGTGGCTCTAAGTTTGTTTATATAGGTTAGACAAAGGCAAGGGTTTCCTTGTGCAAAACAGGCTTAAAAATGCGTCCAAAATAATTTACTTACGCACGGGCGTTCGAACGTGTGACGAGAGCGGGCTTTTTTGTAAACTCGTTCGAACGATGTCTCAAACGCGCCTCGAACGCAAACTCACTAGAAGGTTTCGTTCGAACGAAAAGATGAATGCACTTCTCACGGGAACCTTCTGTCAAGTTTCGTTCGAACCCAGACATGAACGTGTTGGGGTTTTGGGCGAAGGGGGCGACAGAAGCGTTGTTCGGGCGAAATCATAATTTTAAAACTTTTCAAATTACCGAACAAATTATTCAATATCTAATATGAATAATTTATTCATATTTCACCTAAACACATTTATTCGATATCAAATAACGACATAAATAAGGTAGAAACTTTGCGAAATTTTTACGGAAATATTTTTCAGCAAAATGGCATAAAACACGTTTTTGACCGAACCGACCACCCAACACTTACGGGGACTGCCCATGTCAGCCCTAATAGTGTTAGGGCAGTTCATGGGCTGCCCAAATTCACTGTTTGGACAGCCGTCACCCAGTTGGCTCAAAAGTTACCCGGTGACGTGACTGCCATCAAAGTGTGGAGGATAACTCATATATCCACAGTGATATCTCAAGTCGAAGGACCACTATGCTCACTCAACTCGAGAATATTCCTATTGACGTTGGTGTACCATCTAGTAGGAAATCTTCAGTGAACAATGTTTATCAAATAAACACCTACATGTCTATACGAGTCTCCGAGGACTCATGGTTCATTGGGATAAACCATCGGACCAAGTCACGATATACAACATGTACTGGTCTCAGCGGGTTTTACTAACCGACATGTGTTAGTAAATCTTGACCAGAAACTTTATTTAAGGATATACAACTTATAGTGACGCTTCCCAATATCAATTGCAAACTACGTTGTAACTGCGCATTACGTTGTAAATCCTAGGGTCTTTGTTCAATATACACATATCACTAAGCCAGATTTAGTTTCAATCTAATCATAATTAGATATCTAATCGCAATTAGATCAAATATGTGTATAAAAGACAAGAGGTGCTACCATTAAATAAGTAATATTATGGAAAATGGAATTGCTCGTATTCATGAATCGGACATAAATACGATCCGGATTGGCACCCCGAGAATCAACCCTAACAATTTCTCCCACTTGCTCTAGTGCCACTCCACAGTATCATTTACACATCTCAATATATATCACATACTCATGGCCCTCAAGAGCTCACCTAGCACTCAAGAGGTAGGCAACAACAAGTAAACTCGCTTTAACAAATTGAGTCCGTCCAATAAACTCAATCGTTTTCCTTAGGCAGCATCATTTATATTTTGTAGAATCCAAATTCCACATCAATATGACTCAGACGCTATATTAGTATTGTGCTATAGCTACTGAGTTGTCTATGTATTTAGAGATCAAATCCAAATATTACTAGACAACCGCAAACACTACACTAATATGAAAACTTATATTCTATAGGGTCACTATGCAACTTCATAAGTCAATACTTCATAAGTTGCAACTGATTCCACTAGTTTAGTAGAATCAATGGTGACACTCCCACTGTATCTTTTCTGATTTTATATGACATAGACCATCTAATGTTATAAGTAGACTTAATACTAATCTGCCCCTAATGGTTGCAGATTATATTCTCCATGAATAAGAAACTCGTTCTTAATATCTCAAAGATCACAAAGAACATGTTTCAAGATCTATCTTATGGTCTGTAGCATATCAAAATAACTCGTAACAATTACGATTAAATTGATATCTCTAATCGCACATAATATAATATTCATTACGCCATCATCCTATGATGCATAAAATTTACTAGACATTCCAATCAATCTCTCTTTCGACAAAGGAATCATCATTTATGAAATATGAATACTATATATATAAAAGACATGTTAACTGTCAAACAGTTATTAACTGTCATACAGATAGTCTTACTGTGTACTTTATTAGATCATATCTAATATGCGACTAATGGGAATATCTCACAAGTCTCTTGGTTTTATATCATATATAAAACTTTATATCAAATATATCAGAGACTACTCCCACTGCTTACATGGAGAAAAGAAGACTTAAGTAAACATTTTACTTTACAAACATCTCATTATTACTTTAATAATGACAATGTTTTTAGGATATATAACACTAGAAAGAAATTTGTATGCTCACACTGACCCAATTATCATATATGTATTCTATATGCTTTGATAAAATCAGACAATCTGACTGTATCAAAATTAGAGAATAAAAATTTCTGGAAAGCTTATCTGAGTCTAAAATAGGCTCTATAAGCTAGTTTATCAAACTGTGATCTTAGCAGAATACAAACTCTAAGGCTATTCTAGAATGAACTCTTCAAACAAAGAAATCACAACAGATCTCTTATTCGAAGAAAACATTCAGGAATGCCACTTTGCATTCTTTAGCTAAAATACATAGTTTAATATCAACATTAACCAACAGATCTTTAACTGTTCAATTAGTATGACTAGAGACAAGTTTTCTCATAATCTACAATAGATCACTGGGTATATCTTTTCTCACTGTCATACTATAAAGGTCAAACCTTTATCAAGCTCACTTTGCTTTTACTGCGCAAGCAATTTGCACATTTTATGAACGATTCATAACAAAAGCTTAATCAAGTTCAAAAATTGATCGCAGTAAGCTAGAACAATTTTAAATCTATGGTTCAATGATAATTTCCGAAATCGATATCAAATATCGCTCCCATTATAAGTTTTAGGATAATTTTCATCGATAAGAAAACAACAGAACCAATAAGTATCAAATACTTCGCAAATGATTCTGACATCCTATTGGACTTATATGAAAGTTGACTAAGGGTCTTTTCATCTTATTAATTACGTAGTTCCAGTTATAGTTTATCATTCTCACATTTGACTTCACTAAGTCAAGTCTTTTCTACAATGATTAACATCTGATGTTACACACCAAATAATAAAATAATTTTATTACTCGGGATCGTAGAAAAGATATTCCATTAAATAGAATACAATATTCTATTAAATAGAATAAATAATAAAATTGACTTG
This sequence comes from Zanthoxylum bungeanum, assembly GCA_019454045.1. NCBI lineage: Eukaryota > Viridiplantae > Streptophyta > Magnoliopsida > Sapindales > Rutaceae > Zanthoxylum > Zanthoxylum bungeanum. Next base: position 90,225 of record SKCR01041392.1, on the reverse strand, counting down.
TACCTCTGAGGCGCAAACAATTTCAATTATATAACAATTATACAAAATAAAGTTTCAAATCTCAAACTTTTCAAGATTTGAATTTTCAACTATACATATCATATATGTAACTGTACGAACGAATGGAACCTTAATTAAATAGATGAATTAGTGTTACTGGAGCATAACCCCAAGTGTATTGAAACTAATTCGGTAACACTCAATATCAACGAATCAAATCATATAAGATTCAATTACTCTCACTGACCAATTCCATCAAGATGGAATCGTGGAAGTTTAACATTGAGTAAGAATCACATTCATTAAATAACTTTAGAACTAATTGCCTTAAATTCATATGTTTGATCATATCAAACATCTTTGAACAATTCAAAGATTCACGATGAATTTCAAAGGTATAGTTTTCAACACTTCAAATAGAATATCTTTGAACCATTCAAAATATTCTATCCGCATTTCAGTAGAAACATATTGAAAGTTCTCGAACCATTCAAGACGTTCAATATATATTCTTTTAGAAATACGCAATAAGTCATGACAATTCATTAACTAAGTTACAGAGTAAAGAAAACTATCTAAGGCAATTTCTAATTCATTAAACTACATACATCCAATGTATTAGTCTAACAAATCTTGTGGTCCAATGACGATCACTGGTTAAATGAGATTTAATCATATCCTGAATACAATATTCATTAAATGGATAAGAATATATGGTGTGATCTAGTATCAGACCATCCTTCACCATACAGAATAAGCATCTTATGCTATTTCGATAAAATATCATAAAATACTGTTCTAAGTTATTTAGTTAACAAATATTTTTCTTAATGTTTATCTTTTCATTAATGACACTACTAGTCATATTAAAATATGTAACAACTGTTTATATAGAACAAGTAACTATCCAATAGTCACAAGTTCTGATATCAAATATCAAAACAGTTATTAAATATTATTTTAAATAACTAGACTGAAGATCTAGTATCCAATACCAATAGTTGTTGTATTGTAAGAATCAATATTCTCTATACACAATTATACACATCTCCTTTCTTAAGCTTTATAATTTGCGTTCAATTATTCACAACAATTGCAAATGATTGAATAGCAAACTGTGTCAGACACGTGACTTCTAAAAGTCACTAAAGCCAAGAAACGTCATTATAAGATAAATAAATACTAATGGGGTTTTCGTAATGCCAGTCAATAATCTCGAGACATGAACTAATTCAAGTCAATTCTTACTGCATAAGAAACTATTCTTACTAGATAACTATATCCAAAACATATATCTATTTAGATTACTAATCGTGACTTAGTAACCAAGTCACTAACCATCTTGATTTTTCAAGAAAATCGGAACAACAGTTCCCGATAGTTTGAACTAATCTAACAATATTTAAGTATACTGTCAATCTAAAACCTATTCTAGAAATACGCAACCATAAGTAAAGTCAGAAAATAAATTCAAGTAATATGCCATGCATTGGATTAGAAGTGTAATTCTATAAACAATATAGAATAAAGGAAAACAAAAGCAGCAAATTCCAAAAATTACACACTGCTTTAGTTATGGACATTTAACGCAGCAGCAGTGTCTCCCACTACTTTATGTAATACCGTAATCCCCAATGGAGAACGGGAATTCAATAATTAAATCGAATTCCATAGTGAGAGTAGGATCCCATGAATATATTTCGACTCACAGCTTTGGCAAGATCTCTCCTACGTATATTCATTAGGTAGACAACTCATTGTCAATCACTTACCAGTGACTCCTGATTTTGGTCCTGACTGTTTCCCATTATGAGAGCTTTGGCACGTTCACAAGGAGGCGTACCAAGGCTTTACTTGCCAATAATAAACTCAAGCTACCGATGTAGTTATGACAGCTTTGGCACGTTCAGGATTTCCACTTTCACTTGAATTTGTCTAGTATCTGACATGTGCTAAATCAAACGCGTATAACGCAAGCACACGTATCGATCAAGTAGTATAAAAAGTATTGATCCCACAGGACTTAATACCTAAGCTATTAATTTGTGAAGTCAAATGTTTACAAGTATCTAAAGGATTGGTTGTTTTGATTAGAATGGTGATTTAAAATTTTTAAAACAAGTAAATAAAATTACGCAAAAGTAGATTTAGGAAAATTCAAATTATAAAAACTATCCAGGGTTGTGAATCCTTCCAATATCTTTTAAAAAGATGAAGTGGTTATTTTATATTCGTGTAATTTATTGGTTTACTAACCTGGAACACGAAATTATGCAAAAGCCTCTGTCGATGGTCAGCTGCACATACCCAGTGTAATCCAATTAAACTATAAGTCTATGTTAACCAAATTACCTGGATTCATTAAGATCAAGTTCAAATTATGGCTACCCTCGCCCAACAGGTATATATCTATCTTGTAAGGAAATCTATTAAAGGGTTATCTATCCCTAAGGAAGATCGTGGGCTATTAAGTCTAAGACTAAAACCTAAAATTCATTTGTCAAGTTTATTTTAAGTTTACCAGATCAATCTTATTAGTGGCCAGTTAACAAGACACATTAATCTTAAGACTTAATAAGTAAACCTTTATATTACCCAAACTATAAAATGTACTGGCCAAAATTGGGCCAAGGGCAAAATCGTCTTTTCACTTCGAACCCAATACCGAATAAGGCCCATAGACAAAGGTCGAGCTGAGAGTCTAAATACCAAAAAGCCCAGGGTAAAGCCCAAAGAAACCTTATTCCACTTGCAGATAAAGATTAACACATAAAGCTAAGCTAAGAAACAGAATATAAACATACCACGAATCATTACCAACCATTTCCCTCTTTTCCCAAACATGATACGTATCCTCCACATGCAGAGATTCATGATCACCAAAAGTTTACGTTTTAGACATGTTATGGGGACCCCGTTCCCATGTGTTAAACCAAAGAAATCAGATTTCTCCACCTATAAATAGAAGAAGAATTCGGAGTGTAAGGCATTCCAGCTTCTCCACTCTCATACAAGCCTCTATTCTCTAACACAAGCTCTCAGGGTTCCACATTTCCTAAACACGTTCCTCCGCCATCACGACCACCCAAAGAAGGTTAAGGTAATAGCAAACCTTGCTTTCACATTTTACTTATTCACTGCTCATTTCATACTACTGACTTGAGCAACGAAGTGCACCCGGCACCAACCACACCGGTAGGTAGTCTACTCCCGTTCACTCTACCTTTATTTTACAGGATCGCTAGTGTCCCCAACCTATAAACTCTCGATTGTGGACCTCAACCGAAATCCAGCATCCACATATCTAAGACTAGTAAAAACTTAAAATAAAAAGACATAAAGTAAATGCTGAAAAGAAATAGTGAAATTTAATAAGGTAACATACAATAAAAGAAAATGCTAGGATTAGAGAATCCACTTTTATTACTACTATTTTAGATATCTCATTTAATATAATATATTAACTTGTGTGATATTACCAACCAGCCATATAGACGGTTATCTGATTAAGTCAAATTAATAATTAATTACCAACCGACCAACCAGACGGTATCCAAGCTTAGTCAGGTTAAAACCAGTTGATGATTTATTACCAACCGGCCAATATATCGTACCCTTGTTAAGTCAAGTTTTAAGTAGTTATTATATTATAATTAATGGAGATTAATCTAAATAGCAATAATAAAAACTTTACCTTTTACCCTAGCATTGGGGAAGTTATCTCCTCATTGCTGAATAGTAAAAACTGAAAAGGTAAAGAAAGTAAATTACTATTAAGTCTACTGTCAATCTAAAACCTATTCTAGAAATACGCAACCATAAGTAAAGTCAGAAAATAAATTCAAGTAAGTAAAATGCCATGCATTGGATTAGAAGTGTAATTCTATAAACAATATAGAATAAAGGAAAACAAAAGCAGCAAATTCCATAAAATTACACACTGCTTTAGTTATGGACTTTAAACTCAGCAGTGTCTCCCACTACTTATGTAATACTGTTATCCCCAATGGAGAACGGGAATTCAATAATTAAATCGAATTCCATAGTGAGAGTAGGATCTCATGAATATATTTCGACTCACAGCTTTGGCAAGATCTCTCCTACGTATATTCATTAGGTAGACAACTCATTGTCAATCACTCACCAGTGACTCCTGATTTTGGTCCTGACTGTTTCCCATTATGAGAGCTTTGGCACGTTCACAAAGAGGCGTATCAAGGCTTTACTTGCCAATAACAAACTCAAGCTACCGATGTAGTTATGACAGCTTCGGCACGTTCAGGATTTCCACTTTCACTTGAATTTGTCTAGTATCTGACAGGTGCAAAATCACACGCGTATAACGCAAGCGCACGTATCGATCAAGTAGTATAAAAAGTATTGATCCCACAGGACTTAATACCTAAGCTATTAATTTGTGAAGTCAAATGTTTACAAGTATCTAAAGGATTGGTTGTTTTGATTAGAATGGTGATTTAAAATTTTTAAAACAAGTAAATAAAATTACGCAAAAGTAGATTTAGGAAAATTCAAATTTATAAAACTATCCAGGGTTGTGAATCCTTCCAATATCTTTTAAAAAGATGAAGTGGTTATTTTATATTCGTGTAATTTATTGGTTTACTAACCTGGAACACGAAATTATGCAAAAGCCTCTGTCGATGGTCAGCTGCACATACCCAATGTAATCCAATTAAACTATAAGTCTATGTTAACAAAATTACCTGGATTCATTAAGATCAAGTTCCAATTGTGGCTACCCTCGCCCAATGGGTATATATCTATCCTGTAAGGAAATCTATTAAAGGGTTATCTATCCCTAAGGAAGATCGTGGGCTATTAAGTCTAAGGCTAAAACCTAAAATTCATTTGTCAAGTTTATTTTAAGTTTACCAGATCAATCTTATTAGTGGCCAGTTAACAAGACGCATTAAGCTTAAGACTTAATAAATAAACCTTTATATTACCCAAACTATAAAATGTACTGGCCAAAATTGGGCCGAGGGCAAAATCGTCTTTTCACTTCGAACCCAATACCGAATAAGGCCCATAGACAAAGGTCCAGCTGAGAGTCTAAATACCAAAAAGCCCAGGGTAAAGCCCAAAGAAACCTTATTCCACTTGCAGATAAAGATTAACACATAAAGCTAAGCCAAGAAAAGAATATAAACATACCACAAATCATTACCAACCATTTCCCTCTTTTCCCAAACATGATACGTATCCTCCACATGCAGAGATTCATGATCACCAAAAGTTTACGTTTTAGACATGTTATGGGGACCCCCTTCCCATGTGTTAAACCAAAGAAATCATATTTCTCCACCTATAAATAGAAGAAGAATTCGGAGTGTAAGGCATTCCAGCTTCTCCACTCTCATACAAGCCTCTATTCTCTGACACAAGCTCTCAGGTTCCACATTTCCTAAACACTTTCCTCCGCCATCACGACCACCCAAAGAAGGTTAAGGTAATAGCAAACCTTGCTTTCACATTTTACTTATTCACTGCTCATTTCAGACTACTGACTTGAGCGACGAAGTGCCCCCGGCACCCACCACACCGGTAGGTAGTCTACTCCCGTTCACTCTACCTTATTTTATAGGATCGCTAGTGTCCCCAACTATAAATTCTCGATTGTGGACCTCAACCGAAATCCAGCATCCATAAAATAACCCCTTATAACCCAGTGATAGTGGAATTCATCACAACCCCAGATAATGGGCTTAGCTACGAGACATATCTAAGACTAGTAAAAACTTAAAATAAAAAGACATAAAGTAAATGCTGAAAAGTAAATAGTGAAATTTAATAAGGTAAAATACAATAAAAGAAAATGCTAGGATTAGAGAATCCACTTTTATTACTACTATTTTAGATATCTCATTTAATATAATATATTAAATTGTGTGATATTACCAACCAGCCATATAGACGGTTATCTGATTAAGTCAAATTAATAATTAATTACCAACCGACCAACCAGACGGTATCCAAGCTTAGTCAGGTTAAAACCAGTTGATGATTTATTACCAACCGGCCAATATAGCGTATCCTTGTTAAGTCAAGTTTTAAGTAGTTATTATATTATTATTAAGGGAGATTAATCTAAATAGCAATAATAAAAACTTTACCTTTTACCCTAGCATTGGGGAAGTTATCTCCTCATTGCTGAATAGTAAAAACTGAAAAAGTAAAGAAAGTAAATTACTATTAAGTCTACTGTCAATCTAAAACCTATTCTAGAAATACGCAACCATAAGTAAAGTCAGAAAATAAATTCAAGTAATATGCCATGCATTGGATTAGAAGTGTAATTCTATAAACAATATAGAATAAAGGAAAACAAAAGCAGCAAATTCCATAAAATTACACACTGCTTTAGTTATGGACTTTTAACGCAGCAGTGTCTCCCACTACTTTATGTAATACCGTAATCCCCAATGGAGAACGGGAATTCAATAATTAAATCGAATTCCATAGTGAGAGTAGGATCTCATGAATATATTTCGACTCACAGCTTTGGCAAGATCTCTCATACGTACATTCATTAGGTAGACAACTCATTGTCAATCACTCACCAGTGACTCCTGATTTTGGTCCTGACTGTTTCCCATTATGAGAGCTTTGGCACGTTCACAAGAGGCGTATCAAGGCTTTACTTGCCAATAACAAACTCAAGCTACCGATGTAGTTATGACAGCTTTGGCACGTTCAGGATTTCCACTTTCACTTGAATTTGTCTAGTATCTGACAGGTGCGAAATCACACGCGTATAACGCAAGCGCACGTATCGATCAAGTAGTATAAAAAGTATTGATCCCACAGGACTTAATACCTAAGCTATTAATTTGTGAAGTCAAATGTTTACAAGTATCTAAAGGATTAGTTGTTTTGATTAGAATGGTGATTTTAAATTTTTAAAACAAGTAAATAAAATTACGCAAAAGTAGATTTAGGAAAATTCAAATTTATAAAACTATCCAGGGTTGTGAATCCTTCCAATATCTTTTAAAAAGATGAAGTGGTTATTTTATATTCGTGTAATTTATTGGTTTACTAACCTGGAACACGAAATTATGCAAAAGCCTCTGTCGATGGTCAGCTGCACATACCCAGTGTAATCCAATTAAACTATAAGTCTATGTTAACCAAATTACCTGGATTCATTAAGATCAAGTTCCAATTGTGGCTACCCTCGCCCAACAGGTATATATTTATCCTGTAAGGAAATCTATTAAAGGGTTATCTATCCCTAAGGAAGATCGTGGGCTATTAAGTCTAAGACTAAAACCTAAAATTCATTTGTCAAGTTTATTTTAAGTTTACCAGATCAATCTTATTAGTGGCCAGTTAACAAGACGCATTAAGCTTAAGACTTAATAAGTAAACCTTTATATTACCCAAACTATAAAATGTACTGGCCAAAATTGGGCCAAGGGAAAAATCGTCTTTTCACTTCGAACCCAATACCGAATAAGGCCCATAGACAAAGGTCCAGCTGAGAGTCTAAATACCAAAAAGCCCAGGGTAAAGCCCAAAGAAACCTTATTCCACTTGCAGATAAAGATTAACACATAAAGCTAAGCCAAGAAACAGAATATAAACATACCACAAATCATTACCAACCATTTCCCTCTTTTCCCAAACATGATACGTATCCTCCACATGCAGAGATTCATGATCACCAAAAGTTTACGTTTTAGACATGTTATGGGGACCCCATTCCCATGTGTTAAACCAAAGAAATCATATTTCTCCACCTATAAATAGAAGAAGAATTCGGAGTGTAAGGCATTCCAGCTTCTCCACTCTCATACAAGCCTCTATTCTCTGACACAAGCTCTCAGGGTTCCACATTTCCTAAACACTTTCCTCCGCCATCACGACCACCCAAAGAAGGTTAAGGTAATAGCAAACCTTGCTTTCACATTTTACTTATTCACTGCTCATTTCATACTACTGACTTGAGCGACGAAGTGCCCCCGGCACCCACCACACCGGTAGGTAGTCTACTCCCGTTCACTCTACCTTTATTTTACGGGATCGCTAGTGTCCCCAACCTATAAATTCTCGATTGTGGACCTCAACCGAAATCCAGCATCCACATAAAATAACCCCTTATAACCCAGTGATAGTGGAATTCATCACAACCCCAGATAATGGGCTTAGCTACGAGACATATCTAAGATTAGTAAAAACTTAAAATAAAAAGACATAAAGTAAATGCTGAAAAGTAAATACTGAAATTTAATAAGGTAAAATACAATAAAAGAAAATGCTAGGGTTAGAGAATCCACTTTTATTACTACTATTTTAGATATCTTATTTAATATAATATATTAACTTGTGTGATATTACCAACCAGCCATATAGACGGTTATCGATTAAGTCAAATTAATAATTAATTACCAACCGACGAACCAGACGGTATCCAAGCTTAGTCAGGTTAAAACCAGTTGATGATTTATTACCAACCGGCCAATATAGCGTATCCTTGTTAAGTCAAGTTTTAAGTAGTTATTATATTATAATTAAGGGAGATTAATCTAAATAGCAATAATAAAAGCTTTACCTTTTACCCTAGCATTGGGGAAGTTATCTCCTCATTGCTGAATAGTAAAAACTGAAAAAGTAAAGAAAGTAAATTACTATTATAAAAAGTAAATAAAATTAATTACAAAACTGAAATTTAAACAAACTAGATACAAACTCCTTAGTATTATCAGAGAATTACAGAGAGGAAGATACATCTGAAATTGAAATTTTGAGCTGAATTTATAGGCATCGACAGGCCCCACGCGTCGCGATGCGCCAACTTTTGCATGTCGCGACGAGCCACGTGGCATGCACTGATTGGTTGCTTTGATTCTCTTATCTACTGACGTGGCATTTTGGATGATTAACTCAATCATTATGTTGATGTGGCGATGTGGATTGTCGGTAACATGTGATGGTGACACGTGTCCCAGCGCACGTTAGCATGATCGGCGCATGTTTGCGGCGCATGTTAACGATGTATTTTAGGAGGCGGCGCACGTTTGCACGGCATATTTTTGCAAACTTCTCTGATTGTGACACGTGTCCTGGTGCACGTTAGCAGACTCCGATGCACGTTAACGGTTGTGACGTGGATTTCATTTCAGGACGCCCAAATGGCAGTTTTGCCCTTTTTGTCCGTGTTTTGGCCCCGAATCACCTTCAAAGAGAGTAATATTTTTGTCCTAAAATTTTATCAGAATTCACACCTTTTTGTAAACAATGTAACATTTTTTCTGATTTTTATGATTTTTTTATTTATATAAAATATCTTTCATCCATGTAGCGAGCTTTAGGTCAGTGACTCACAAACCAGTTGGCTTTAGGGAACTAGGTGTTAAAACACCCATACGGACTTAATTACTCGAATTTTTGATATATATATTTTGAATTTTCGATATATATATTTTTGTAACATCTTCGATCCATGTAGCGAGCTTTGGGTCAGTGACTCCTAAACCAGTTGGCTTTAGGGTACTAGGTGTTAAAACACCCTTACAGACTTAATAACTCGGATCTTAGACGATTTTTTTTAACTCCATCATTTTTTTAGATGCTTCCTCCAATTCAACTAGAGCACTGAATATTACAAACTTTTTAATTACAGCTCATGTCTGTATGTTACCATGCATGTTGATAATACCTGTCAACTGAGCATATGAAGATCCAATTTAGTCAGTTTTAAGGAGAATTCACAAATTAAATAATTCAAAAGGAAATAAACAAAAATTAACTTGTTCCGAAATAGGTTGAGATACGTCTCAGGAATGGAAATTCCTTACACAGCTATCTCGCACCAATTTCACCTGATTAATCAAATAAAAACACAAAAACGCAAAATATTTTTTTGATTTTTATAAAAAAAATTTCAAATTTTTTGAGTTTTTCGAAAAATTTTGAATAAAAATAACACAATAAAAACAAGATACTAAAAAATTATTCCTCTCCCCCAAACCTAAATGAGACATTGTCCCCAATGTCTTAAAAAGTAGAAGAAGAGTTTAGAATATATTACCTGGTTAGCTGAAATGCTACATCTAGAAAGGAAATTAAAGGTTAAGATCCAGATTTATCCGACACTTCTTACCACGATCATCCTCGGACCATTTTATCTTGGAAAGAATTGGGTCAATTTGTGGTTCAAAGGATAAGATTTGGTCAATTAAATCTGGGGCAGTTCTGGCAGTAAAGAGAAGTTCTTTCAGAGGTTTTTTCACGAACCCATTTCTCTGGGCATCATCAAGAAACACATAAAGAAAATCATAAAATCCATTAACATTAAATATTCCAAGTGGTTTCTGATGTATGTTCAGGTTCGCCCAAGATAGTACTATAAAAATTTCCTCCAACATACCCAAGCCACCTGGAAAAGCAATAAAAGCATCAGCACGATTAATCATTTCTACCAGTCATTCAGACATACCTGGTACTATCATTTCTTCTCTGTTTGATGGTCCTATCAGATTCGCTTCCGCCAAGGGTTTTGGGATGATTCCCAGAACTTGACTGCCTTCATCCTGTACAACTTTTGAAACGGTGCCCATTAATCCAAGATTGCCACCGCCATATACTAAGTGCATATTCTTTTCAGCTAAGACTCGACTCAATTCCTGTGTTGCCACTACGTATTGTGGTTTAGTACCAACACTAGTACCACAAAACACACAAATGTGTTCAACTCGTCTTCTTGAAGTCGGTTCCATTTTAACTCTAGATGTCTCCAAAAGTGATGAGTTGAATTTATAACACCTGAAAAGGTGAGTAAAAATAATAGCACTAGTACCTGCCAAATGATAATTATTAGTTAAACAGTAAAATAAATCATGAAAGGTCAAAAAGTCTGGATCATGTCGGAGAAAATAAAATAACAATACAAATCACAATTATTAGGAAAAGACAAAGAGATATAATATTTATAATAATTGACAGCTTGATTGACGTCTATGGGTCAAGGACAAGCTTCTCATCCAATTTTCTTATAAATTGGCAAACAAGGTCTTTTTAAGTCAAATTCCCAAGACTTAACTGTTGTCTTTCTTTTTGGAATTGTGTATATAACACACGAATTTCGTGATACACATATCCACTGGGATACGTCTCAAGAGTCTTAGATATTTCATCCAAAGACTCCTTACTCAAGCCATCTCTAATGAAATTAATCTTATCTTCAGGTTATCAAACACAATTCCTAAAGAACGACAACGAGTATCACAAAACATACGAGCACATATATAGCATACACCCATTCTTTTAGCTCTTCTCTTTTTAGCAAAGGTGATTTTTCCTAAACCATGTAGATTTGAAATAAAAGAGTCAGAGGACTCACCTGCCAATCAGACCCGTGCTTCAATAATCCAACAAATGTCAGTAGGAATACTTTTGATCATCAGTAGTCTTATCCGTTCCAAGCGAGCTTTGTAGACTTTCATCAGAGATTTTTGAGGGAGAGAAAGAAATTGCTTGTGAAGATTTGCGAGAGCTTCTTCCATCCTGAAATGTGACTTTACCTACACAAATTAAACACACAAAAATAAAACACACCAAATCACAATATATACACAAATTGCATCGGTTGCCTCCCAGCTAGCGCTAAGTTTAACGTCGTCAGCTAGACATGACTGCCCGAATGTTAGGCTGGATCTGAAAGTGTGACACTTTCTTTTTCTCGCTCAAATGATTCTCCCCAGTAGTGTTTGTCACGCTGACTGTTAACCTTGAATGTTTCATTAGTGTTGGGATCAAGTAACTCAACAGCTCCATATGGTAAAACCTGAGTAATCACAAATGGATCTGACCACCTTGATTTCAACTTTCCAGGGAAAAGTTTAAACCGTGAATTGTACAACAACACATGCTGCCTCGGTTCCAAATGTCTTCGCACTATTTTTCGATCATGCCATATTTTGGTATTTTCCTTGTATAATCTGGTATTCTCATAAGCCTGTAGGCGAAATTCTTCCAATTCATTGAGTTGGTGGAGTCGTTTCTCTCCCGCAGCTTGTGGATCAAGATTCAACCTCTTCACTGCCCAGTACGCCTTATGTTCAAGCTCAACTGGCAGATGGCATGCTTTCCCAAACATCATCCGATATAGGGACATTCCAATGGGTGTCTTGTAAGCTGTTTAGGAACATAATGCGTCATCCAATTTTGTAGACCAGTCCCTCATTGTTGATCCAACGGTTTTCTCGAAGATTCTTTTGATATCCCTATTTGAAACTTAACCTGTCCATTTGACTGTGGATGGTAGGCGGTGGCAACCTTATAGGTAACTCCATATTTGGATAGGAGTGCATCAAAATATTTTTTGCAGAAATGTGTGCCACCATCACTGATAATCGCCCGAGGTGTTCCGAAACGAGTGAAAATATTCTTTTTAAGGAATTTTATTACCACTTTTGAATCATTTGATGGCAGTGCAATTGCTTCAACCCATTTGGAGACGTAGTCTACTGCAACTAGTATGTACATGTTTCTGAATGATGGAACAAAGGGTCTCATGAAATCAATCTCCCATACATCAAATATCTCCACTTTCAGAATATTCTGCAGAGCTCTTTCATTTATCCTTGAAATATTTTTCGTTCTCTGGCACCTGTCACATTGAAGAGAAAAAAGATAATCATCTTTAAAAAGAGTGGGCCAGAAGAAATCTGATTGTAGGACTTTGGCTGCAATTTCATTTCCGCTGAAGTGTTCACCGTATGGTGATGAATGACAATATTACAGAACACTGTTGACCTCCTCCTGCGGAACACACCGTCTCAATAATTGATCAGCATAGTATTTGAACAGGTACGACTCATCCCAAACATAGTGCTTGACTTTCTTGAAGAATTTCTTCCGTTGCTGAGTTGTCCATTCCAACGGCCATTTTCCTGACACTATGTAGTTGACATAGTCAGCATACTAAGGGGCATCATGTTGTTTCATGGCAAACATCTATTTATCTGGAAAAGTTTCTTTGATTGACAGTTCTTTCCCAGCTGTTTCTCCATTTTCGAGTCTCGATAAATGATCTGCCACCTGATTTTCTGTCCATTTCCTGTCTCGGATTTCCACGTCAAATTCTTGCAGAAGAAGTATCCAATGGATCAATCTGGGTTTGGCATCTTTCTTCGCGATCAGGTATTTGATTGCTGAATGATCTATGTAGACCGCCACTTTGGGACCCATTAGATAAGAGTGGAATTTTTCAAAAGAAAACACAACTGCGAGCAACTCCTTTTCAGTGGTTGTGTAGTTGAGTTGAGCTTCATTCAGAGTTCTGCTGGAGTAATAAATGATGTGGAAAATTTTTGCTTTGAGTTGTCCCAAAACTGCACCTACAGTAAAATCACTAGCATCCCACATCACTTCAAATGGAAGAGTCGAGTCTAGTGCTACAATGATGGGGGCAGAAACCAGCTTCTGTTTCAAGATCTCAAAAGCTTCATGACATTCTTTGGTGAAGTTGAAAGGCACATCCTTCTCCAAAAGATTGCACAGAGGTTTAGCAATCTTGGAAAAGTCTTTTATAAACCTCATGTAAAGGAATATCGTGGGCTATTAAGTCTAAGACTAAAACCTAAAATTCATTTGTCAAGTTTATTTTAAGTTTACCAGATCAATCTTATTAGTGGCCAGTTAACAAGACACATTAAGCTTAAGACTTAATAAGTAAACCTTTATATTACCCAAACTATAAAATGTACGGGCCAAAATTGGGCTGAGGGCAAAACCGTCTTTTCACTTCGAACCCCAATACCGAATAAGGCCCATAGACAAAAGTCCAGCTGAGAGTCTAAATACCAAAAAGCCCAGGGTAAAGCCCAAAGAAACCTTATTCCACTTGCAGATAAAGATTAACACATAAAGCCAAGCCAAGAAATAGAATATAAACATACCAAAAATCATTACCAACTATTTCCCTCTTTTCCCAAACATGATACGTATCCTTCACATGCAGAGATTCATGATCACCAAAAGTTTACGTTTTAGACATGTTATGGGGACCCCGTTCCCATGTGCTAAACCAAAGAAATCATATTTCTCCACCTATAAATAGAAGCAGAATTCAGAGTGTAAGGTATTCCAACTTCTCCACTCTCATACAAGCCTCTATTCTCTGACACAAGCTCTCAGAGTTCCACATTTCCTAAACACTTTCCTCCGCCCTCACGACCACCCAAAGAAGGTTAAGGTATTAGCAAACCTTGCTTTCACATTTTACTTATTCACTGCTCATTTCATAATACTGACTTGAGCGTCGGAGTGCCCCCGGCACCCACCACACTGATGGGTAGTCTACTCCCGCTCACTCTACCTTTATTTTGCAGGATCCCTAATGCCCCCAACCTACAAATTCTCGATTATGGACCTCAGTCGAAATCCAGCATCCACATAAAATAACCCCTTATAACCCAGTGATAGTGGAATTCATCACAGCCCCTGATAATGCGCTTAGCTACGAGACATATCTAAGACTAGTAAGAACTTAAAAATAAAAGACATAAAGTAAATGCTGAAAGGTAAATACTGAAAATTAAAAAGGTAAAATACAGTAAAAGAAAATGCTAGGGTTAGAGGATCCACTTTTATTACTACTATTTTAGATATCTCCATTAATATAATATATTAACTTGTGTGATATTACCAACCATCCATATAGGCGGTAACCTGATTAAGTCAAATTAATAATTAATTACCAACCGACCAACCAGGCGGTATCCAAGCTTAGTCAGGTTAAAACCAGTTGATGATTTATTACCAACCGGCCAATATAGCGTATCCTTGTTAAGTCAAGTTTTAAGTAGTTATTATATTATAATTAAGGGAGATTAATTTAAATAGCAATAGTAAAAGCTTTACCTTTTACCCTAGCATATGGAAGTTATCTCCTCATTGCTGAATAGTAAAAATTGGAAAAGTAAAGAAAGTAAATTACTATTTCAAAAATTAAATAAAATTAATTACAAAATTGAAATTTAAACAAACTAGTTACAAACTCCTTAGTATTATCAGAGAATTACTGAGAGGAATATAAATATGAAATTGAAATTTTGAGCTGAATTTATAGGCGTCGACAGGCCCCACACATCGCGATGAGCCAACTTTTGCGCATCGTGACGCGCCACGTGGCACACGCTGATTGGTTGCTTTGATTCTCTTATTTGCTGACGTGGCATTTTGGATGATTAACTCAATAATTATGCTGATGTGGCGATGTGGATTTTCGGCAGCATGTGATGGTGACACATGTCCTGGCGCACGTTAGCGTGATCGGCGCATGTTTGCGGCGCACGTTAGCGGCGTAATTTAGCAGGCGGCGCACTTTTGCACGGCGTATTTTAGCAAACTTCTCTGATTGTGACACGTGTCCCGTGCACGTTAGCAGACTCTGACGCACGTTAGCATTCCCGACGCGAATTTCATATCGGGACACCCAAATGGCATTTTGTATTTTTTGGCCGTTTTTGGCCCCGAATCACCTCCAAAGAGTCCTGAAACTTTATTTATCTACAAAATAACACAAAACACATCAAAATATTCACAAAACTCAAGAAACTATACAAAATATTAGGTCAAATGAGTGGGAAATAGTGATATATTTACCACTCATCACACCTCCAAACCTAATATTTTGCTAGTGTTCGAGCAAAACATCAAAATAAAATAACAAAAATATTTTTAAAATAAAATTACTAAGTCACTTTCGTAGGGATCACAGTTGTATTTAGCGTATGCAACAAGCCTTTAAACCCCATGGTGTCCATAGTGGACAAGTTGTAGTCTCGTGTAGACCCGGCCAAGGTTCCGGTTCGGAACCGGAACCGAACCGGTTCGGTTAGGGTTCTTACCCTGACCGAACTGGTTGGAACCGAAAGTAAAAAAAAAAAAATATATTTATTTTCTTGGAACCGTAAGGTTCCACAAGTAAATCTCAATTTTTTTAATTAATAATAATGACTTAATGAGGTTTAAAATTGCAATACTAAAACATGAATGTCCACATCCTTTTTATAATCAACTATTGGTTATTGACTTCTTTATATAAGCGATGTGGGACACAATAGCCAAGTAACAAATATCCAACATCGTTTATATAAAGAAAGCACTAGCCAAGAGTTGGCTATAAAAAGGATTATATGTTAAAAGAATTTTATAAAAAAAAAAGATTCTATAAAAATGATGTGATAGTATGAAAAAACATTACGATTATAGAATTTTTTTTATTTTTTAAAATTTATTATTAAAAAAAAAAACCGGAAGGGGAACCGTAAACCGAATCGGAACCGACCGGTTCGATTCCGGTTTGGTTTAGGTTCCGGTTCCACTTAAGTGTGGAACCGGGAACCGGCCGGTTCGGTTCGGTTCCGAACCGGAACCGAACGGCGGCCAGGTCTAGTCTCGTGTGGGCTTATAATAACGACATCCACAAACATTTTACAAAAGTAAAAAGATAGTAAAACTAATGCAAGCAAAAGTAAATAGACAAGAGAAAAGAGAAAAGAGAATAAAGAAGTTAGTGACTAAACAAATGAAACTTGTTATCCAAATTACTAGTTGTTTTGTTTCTTTCTAAATTACCGAATAAGTAAATTCTCCGATTATTTTTACCATTCTCTATATACACAGCCAACAAAATATTAATCAACTCATTTTACCCACAATAGTCATAAGTGCAATTGAGACGAGAGTAATATTTTTATCCTAAAGTTTTATCAGAATTCACACATTTTTATAAGCAATGTAATAATTTTTCTGATTTTTAGGATTTGTTTTATTTATATACAATATCTTCCATCCATTTAGCGAGCTTTAGGTCAGTGACTCCCAAACCAGTTGGCTTTAGGGCACTAGGTGTTAAAACACCCCTACGGACTTAATTATTCAGATTTCCGATATATATATTTTTGCAACGTTTTCGATCCATGTAGCGAGCTTTGGGTCAGTGACTCCCAAACCAATTGGCATTAGGGCATTAGGTGTTAAAATACCCCTACGGACTTAATAACTTGGATCTTAGACGTTTTTTTTTACTCCATTTTTTTAGATGCTTCCTCCAATTCAACTAGAGCACTGAATATTACAAACTTTTCAATTACAGCTCATGTCTGTATGTTACCATGCATGTTGATAATACCTGTCAACTGAGCATATGAAGATCCGATTTAGTCAGTTTTAAGGAGAATTCACAAATTAAATAATTCAAAAGGAAATAAACAAAAATTAACTTGTTCCGAAATAGGTTGAGATACGTCTCAAGAATGGAAATTCCTTACACAACTATGTTGCACCAATTTCACCTGATTAATAAAATAAAAACGCAAAAACGAAAAATATTTTTTTGATTTTTATAAAAAAAGCTTCAATTTTTTTGAGTTTTTCGAAAAATTTTGACTAAAAATAACACAATAAAAACAAGATACTAAACAATTATTCCCTTCTCCCAAACCTAAATGAGACATTGTCCCCAATGTCTTAAAAAGTAGAAGAAGAGTTTAGAATATATTACCTGGTTAGCTGAAATGCTACATATATAAAGGAAATTAAAGGTTAAGATCCAGATTTATTCGACGCTTCTCACCATGATCATTCTCGAACTATTTTATCTTGGAAAGAATTGGGTCAATTTGTGGTTCAAAGGCTAAGATTTGGTCAATTAAATCTGGGGCAGTTCTGGCAGTAAAGAGGAGTTCTTTCAGAGGTTTTGTCACGAATCTAATTCCCTGGGCATCATCATCAGGTTCACCCAAGATAGTACTGTAAACTTTTCCTCCAACATACCCAAGCCACCTAGCAAAGCAATAAAAGCATCAACATGGTTAATCATTTCTACCAGTCGTTCAGACATACCTGGTATGATCAGTTCTTCTCTGTTTGCTGGTCCTATCAGATTCGCTTTCCCCAAGGGTTTTGGTATGATTCCCAGAACTTGACTGCCTTCTTCATGTACAACTTTTGAACGATCCTCATTAATCCAAGATTGCCACCGCCATATACTAAGTGCATATTCTTTTCAACTAAGACTCGAAAATAAAATCATAATTTTAAAACTTTTTCAAATTACCGAACAAATTATTTAATATCTAATATGAATAATTTATTCATATTTCACCTAAACACATTTATCCGACATCAAATAATGACATAAATAAGGTAGAAACTTCACGAAACTTTTACGAAAATATTTTTCCGTAAAATGGCATAAAACGCGTTTTTGACCGAACCGACCACCCAACACTTATGGGGACTGTCCAAGTCAGCCCCAATTGTTAGGGCAGTTCATGGGCTGCCCGAACAGTGATAAATTCACTGTTTGGATGACCGTCACCCGGTTGGCTCAAAAGTCACCTAGTAACGCTGTTTTTTGCCGTTTTCGCTTATTTAAACTCTGAAACAATTTCCGGTAATTGTTCCAACACCCAAAACACATCCAATACATTTATATAACATCAATTTCATCAACATATTCACTGTTTTTCCGGATCTGATCCAGAACACAAAATTGTCAATTTTCATGCTTTAAATCTAATTTTTCAAGATTAATTCAATTAATCAAAACATCAATCAAAGTAACAACACATGAAGCACCCAATAACAATTCTAGGCATTACAAGAGTGGTCAAAACACTCTAGAATGGCAACATATCATCTAATGATCAATTTGGACAATAATTATAATAATTTCATCCAAATCAACTTCACACATGCACTTCACTTCCAAATCCATCCTCCAAAACCAAAAACCCCAAATTTATAAGAAGAAAGTAAACCCCAGAACCATTCTAACAATTCAAGATCATGAAAAAAATTTCTAAACTCAAGAATGATAAAGATTACCTCTAATCTGCAATTATCCTTAAGCTTTTCTTGAATTTTTCTTCACTTTCTTCTTTGTTTCATCAAACAAAAATTTGAGAGGTTTGGAGGATGAGGGTTTCGGTCATGGCTTCCATTGAAAGCCAAAATAAAAATTTTTTAACTTAAAAAATTATGGTGACCGACTTTGGAGGGCAATTCTGTCCATTTACCAAATTTAATCCAATTAAATATATTAAACCTTATGTTAACCAATCATAATTGCACACATAAAGTTTAATTAAATCGTGCCATGTGTTCCAATAATAATTAAACATATTTCATAATATTTATGAAATATAGATATTATTTAAATATTCAAATATTTAAAAATTAAATATCTAAATAATTAATTAATATAATTATTATTATATATGTATTTTCATTTACAATAAATAACAAATACATATATTTATGGCATGTGTCAAAATCACATTTGATGATTAATTAATGTGTATCTAATCAAATTATGTATCAAATATAAATACATAATAATTACTAAATGACCAAAATTCTCTAATGCATGTGTTATCGTTTAACCGATTAAACGATTCGAATTAACTCATTTATTCCGATGAAGTATTATGAATAATCCGTATTATTCATAATGTGTTGCCCAAGTGCTCAACGAGTACACTTCATACTATGAGACTCTCTAAGTTTAGGTTTATCCGTCACGAAATCCAATTTCGTGTCTATAATTCACCCACTCATGAATTATGACGACCACGGATAATCTCGCTAAACTATGCAAGTCGAGGTCATTGCATACGTATAATCCATCTATCACAGGCTATACATATTATACCTGGGATATAGATAAAAAATGTCAAATCCTTTCGGTATAATATAGTCGACTTTCAATTTACAATCTCTAAATAACACTCGGAACTGATTTCCGAAGTTATACCAAGGCCATGGATTTACTAGATCGCAAACACGTGTAGGATGCCTATACCCTGTACACAGGACTGACGGATTCTATCTTGATACACACATGATATCATGAGCATCAGTCCACACCCAACGAACAGACGGAGGTCTGATAATGAATAGATCGGTGACGTAACTGCCATCAAAGTATGGAGGATAACTCATATATCCACAGTGGTATCTCAAGTCGAATGACCATTATGCTCGATCAACTTGAGAAGATTTCTATTGATGTTGGTGTACTATCTATTAGGAAATCTTCAGTGAGTCATTCAGTATTTATCAAATAAACACCTACATGTCTATACGAGTCTCCCGAGACTTATGGTTCATTGGGATAAACCATCGGACCAAGTCACGATATACGACATGTACTGGTGTCAGCGAATTTACTAACCGACCCGTGTTAGTAAATCTTGACCAGGAACTTTATTTAAGGATATACAACTTATAGTGACGCTTCCCAATGTCAATTGCAAACTACGTTGTAACTGCGCACTACGTTGTAAATCCTAGGGTCTTTGTCCAATATACACGTATCACTAAACCAGATTTAGTTTCAATCTAATCATAATTAGATATCTAATCGCAATTAGATCGAATATGTGTATAAAAGACAAGAGGTGCTACCATTAAATAAGTAATATTATGGAAAATGGAATTGCTCGTATTCATGAATCAAATATAAATACGATCCGGATTGGCACCCCGAGCACCAAATCTAACAGAACGTTACACGAACGCCACTCATTCGAACGCAAACAAGAATACAGCACTAACGCATATCTGATTCCTTCACGCAAAGTCTGCCAAATTCCAATTCAATTGCTTCGGGATCTTCAAGACTTATTACAACTCAATTGAACTTGTTTTGTTATGGACATTGGGAATAAATATGGAACTAAAAATCTCCATATTTGGCATTCCGTGAAAAAATGCTACCTAATACAAAGACTACAGTAAAAGTCCCAAAAGGAAAATTGTCAACTGCCAACCATCAAGATATTGATTTTTTTACAATATGACTTGATCTGATACCTAACCAAATAATCTTGAAGTCGATGCCACCACAGCCATTAATCCGCTCACCTAAAACATCCACAAACAATAATATACCGTGAAAACACATATAATATAAAGAGCAGATAAAATTATTCATGCATGAACAGATAGATATCCTACTCCCATATAATCCCACTCCCCTTAAAAATGAGATATAAAAAAGGATATTATTACTCTCTTTTTTATCATGAAATGACAACAAGGAAATTAAAATCACATGCAAGAGAATATGCAAACAAACTTGATTTACTCCCCCTCACTAACAGACATACTTAGTTAGCATAACAACAGACGTGAAGTAAAAACTCAAAAATATGCAACAAAGAAAAATGTTATGCAATGACATGAAGCATACATAAGCACACAATGAATTAAAGAAAATAAATTAAAAATAACTGAAACAATACTTCAAGTAATTACAATGATACCTAATCACTATTCAGTTATTTATGACATGAAATAATATGCATCACTTTAGGTCTTGCTAAATATTACATGCATGCATATGACATAAACACCAAAATATAGCAAGCACTTGCGTGAAGAATAAATGCACAACAATTCAAGACTTAAGATATTATTTTATGAGCGAGATACAACCAAACTAATATCATCTCTTGACACACCAAGTCCATAAAATAAGTGTTCAAACCTAGCACCACTAGGACCTGAAAATAAGCAACATTGGTTGCATGGTATAATATACCCCATAAATATAAGCTCTTAAATAAACTCTTTCGAGTGAAGGGTTTTTCTTTTATCTTTTGAATTTTGGCCCATTGACACTTTTGCACTTGAGACTCATTTAAACTATTATTTTTCTTTTACTTTTACAATGGGATATCATAAAGTCATCTAGTCAAATGTCATACTTTAAGTGATCTATGTATGAAACAGATTAGATTGCCAGTCCAAAAACTCATACATGCGATCAAGCCTCGACAAAAAAAAAAGTGTATGTGAAATGCAAGCACAATATATACCAAGGGTTTTTATACACACACTCATGCACATAGAGCATTAAGAAAAATAAAAGCATATTATACATGCATAACCATATATCCTACATTTCAGGATCACATACAACATGTTTTTTATGCTCTATCAAGCCATAAAATATTTTTGGTCTTTTTCATTATATATATATATATATATATATATATATATATATATATATATATATATATATTATTTTGTTCACAAAAATAATAAAATACACAACTTGGCTTGTAAATATCCAATGGTACGTCGAGTTATATTCCCGAGTACAGATCATACTACTATCCATTTGGAATCGACTATGAAACTGATATCCGAGTTTTCATCCTATATACGAAATGACACATAACAAGGACAAAACATACACACACACTCATATGTGGTGAAAATAAAAACATACTGTCGTGTAAAAACATAAAACAAGCGCGCACACATGCAATGGGAAAAATGAATGCAACATCTAAGAATAGTTACACTGAAGTGCACTCTCATCATGCATGTTGGGTTCAAGGCATTCAGAAGTTGACAGGAAGTCATCTTGCTTCCTTACCCAAGCATTTTTATGAGTCTCCACTTAGGGACTCCTAATTAGCAGTACAAGTTTATCACTAATTTATTGGGTCTGTTTAGTTAGTGCAGAAACTTAAAACGCTATATTTGAAGAATCAAACCTAGTTGAAACACTCTTTAGCCTATTTTTTTGCTTGTACAACATGAAACACTTAGGCCTAATATGTCGTGTCTTGCCACAATGGTGGTATACATGCACAAACCTGAGACGGGAGCGAGGTTTACCCATCATACCTCTAAATTGAAGTTGGGACACAAGACAATGAACAACATGGGGAATCACATTACCACAATCAACAGGTTTCTTACCTAATTCATGTTTAAGAGGGATTGGTACAGCTCTATACGATGACGCCTTATCACAATTCGATTCAACGTTAATCCCTAACATGCGGTCTAGTTTCTCAGTCCCACTAGAAAATACAAAAATCTGAGTTCTATCATTTTTAAGTTATGCTTCTAAGAATTTGACTCTCTCAACTAGTCTTTTATTCATCTCTTCAAGGTCATCAATCATCAAAAGGTTTTGCTCAAACTTAGCTTGAGCTTCATTCTTGTCTAGCTCCACTTCTTTCAGCCTCTTATTGACCTCAATATTCCTATTGTTGATAGCTAGACTCTCATTAAACAATTCAGTATATGCTACTTGAAGGTTGTCCTCATCGAAAAAGTCATCGTGAGAGAATTTTGATCTAACATCCACATTACTAACACTATCCTCTATATCACTTGGTATACTAGCAGTAAAGGTCATACAGTTGCTCTTATCCTTATGAGAATCATCGAAAGTATAACCACCTTCTGAATCACTAAGAGAGGCTGTCATAACTTTCATGCCTTTAGCCTTTATGTATGTGGGACATTTAGACCTAATATGTCCATACCCTTCACATTCAAGGCATTGGATAACACGCTGTTTGCTACCATTATCCTCTCTAGACAGCTACCTAATATGCTCTATAGACTCCCACCTACTATGCCTACTCTCTTTAGGCTTATCCACTATAATGAGAATAGTTTATAGTGATGGTATAAGACTTATGGCAACAACTTCGCTTATTCTAATCCCACATTTATAATACCCCGAAGAACTCTTCAAGCCCGCACCAAGGTTTTTTTTCAGAACCTCTGAAGTCTCCAAGCGGATCAAACCTGCAGCATACAATGTCGAAACTTTAACTACTAATCTTTCTCCTCGAGAACTCTAAAGGCTTAGGAAATTAGGTTATGGTTGAGTCTATGTGTTGATGGTCGCTCAAAGATCAATTTCACTAAAAGAAGATAAGGTAAACTAAATAGGATTTAAGGTGAAAATCAAGAAGGTTAAAAGCAACGAAGGTTTTAGGCTTTGAATAATGTGTCTTCTATTGGAGTTGGTGCTTGGAGCGTCAATCCGAATAATGTATTGTACATTATATTTTATAATTTATTAATAAATAACTATATTTTATTTCAACATTTACTAATGGTAATGTCATTATGTATATTAAATTGATATATATATATATGATGAGAATGACATCGACCTTAGAATAGTCATGTAGTAATACTAGACATTAAGTGGTCCGACATTAGGATAGTATTACTATTATAAACTATTTTTAAAGAAGATATTCCTAATAGTTGGTTTCAGAATACGGTCGAATTCCTGTAACCTATAAGACTAGCACATGTTGTATATTGGAATTGGAGTTCCAATGGTTTAACCCAATGCACCATGAGTAAGAGAAGCTCGTATAGACATGTGGGTATTGGTTGGACCGAATACTGAATGACTCACAGGCGATTCCTAATAGTTGGAAGTATACACCACCGTCAATAGAAATATCGTTGAGTCGAGTAGCATATGTGATCCTCCACATTTTGATGTCATATATGTCAGAGACCTTTTATGGTCTGATCGCTAGATGTTCGTTAGGTTTGGACCGATGTATTCGTTAATCAAATGTGTATCAAGATAGGATCTGTCGGTCTGTATGTGTACCATAAAGGGTTTAGGTATCCATGTGAGTAATTCACGATTCTTAAGACTTCGGCCAAAACATATCACCTAGGGTGGATCGCATATATCAGAAATTATTTTTGATTAGTTGTAAAGAATCGTGGACATGTCGACATGAGATGTGCGCCTCGAAAACTTGACAGCGTAATCTATGTTTCCTAAGTACAATTCGGATATCTTACGACGAATGAATTGTTAAACATATATGATGACATCGACTTGTATAGTTCAGAATGGTTTTTCTAGTTCTTCGCGAATTCAGAGCTGGCCGAATTACGTACATATAAGCTAGGCTTATATGACGAACATGTCTGAACTTAGATAGTCTCACAATATGAAGTGTACTCGTTCAACATTAGGTAGCCGATAATATTCGATATTATAAACTAAAATAATTAACTATTATTGGATAATATTAATTATTTACTTTGACCCAATTGGATTAATTCAAATTACACAAGGGATTTATTATAAATTCATAATTATCTCTACCATTGGATGATATTTTGGTAATCATAAATATATAATTATAGGTGTATTTGTCTTGATTTAATTAGATTAAATCAAAGTGGTAGAAAATGAACTAATCCATTTATTAAACCTTATCTTGATTTAATTGGATTAAATAAAAGTGGTAGATAAAGGTGATTAGTCACACCTAATTATACATAATTTGGTAAATAAAATTAAGCTCGCATAAAAGTTTATTAGAAATTTTATTATTTAAAAATTGCCTAAGTTTTACTATAAAAGGCAAGCTTGAGTAAGGTTTTAATTAAGCTTAAGAAAGCTAAAACAAGTAAGAGTTAGAGAAATTAGACTAAGTAAAAGTTTCTGTGAGAGAAGCTTTGGAAGTTCTCTACAACAACAAGGAGAAGAAGATTGGATCTTGGAACCGAACTTGCTAGTTTTGGGAATTCTCTACAACAACAAGGAGAAGAAGATTGGATCTTGGAACCAAGCTTGCTAAGTTCTCCATAATATTTCAACAAGGAGAAGAAGATTGGAACTTGGAATCAAGCTTGCTAAGTAAGTTTGATCTTCTCAAAAATTATGTTTTTCATTAGTGAGTTATCATTAGTGAGACATATAGTGCTGAATTATGTATTAGATAGATAATAACATAGTTTGATATTGAAATTAGGATAATAAATTGTGTACAGATGCTTTGGAAGTATAAACACATTTTTCTTATGATTGGGTCAAAATATTTATGTTGGACATAGACATAAAATTAGAGTTTGGAACTCTAGTTGATAGCTTGGAGCTATGACTACTATTCCAGAATCACTTGACCATCTTTGGGTGACATATAATTGTCCATGAGTCATTTCATTGTGAGATTCTACTTTGGTTATTTCGATTCAAAGAAATGCATATATATATATATATATATATATATATATATATATATATATTTGTTGTATAACATATGTTGTGGTTGGTTTTGAAATTAAAAATTTGTTTGGTTGATTTTGAATGTGTTTAAGTTTTTAGAATTTTATAAGAATATATGATGAAGCCTAATTTCCCGAGGCTGCTGCAACGCAGTACAAGCAGTTGCATAGTGCGCAGCAACATGCAACACAATGCAAGCAGATGCTCAGCATGCTTGCAATTTAACCCATCGCGCTCTCTACGATTTTTATTCCGATTTAGTTTTTTCGGACTTTGATTTATCCCTGATTTTTTCCTAAACACTCGTAGTGGAATATGGTATTTCATTAAAAATTTTAAAAATACACCCATGCTTGATAGACTCACTTCACGGGTTAGACCCACTTCCGCTGCGTGGGACACCGATCCATCCCTAGAGGTCCCACAACCGCCCTAATATTTTCAACCCTTGTGAATGTGGCTCTAAGTTTGTTTATATAGGTAGGGAAAAAGTAAGGGTTTCCTTGTGCCAAAACAGACTTAAAAACACATCCAAAATCACATATTTACACACGGCCGTTCGATCGCCACACCAATTCATGACAAACGCGCGCTTTTTTCGCAATCTCGTTCGAACGTTGTCTCGAACGCAAACTCACTAGAAATATTTCGTTCGAACGGAAAGATGAATGCACTACGCAGGGAACCTTCTGTCAAGTTTCTTTCGAAACTAAACACGAACGTGACAGTAATGCTACTCATTCGAACGCAAACGCAAACGCAGCACTAATGCATATCTGATTCCTTTACGTACAGTCTGCCAAATACCAGTCTAATTGCTATGAGATCTTCAAGACTCATTACAACTCAATTGAACTTCTTTTGTTACGGATATTGCCAACAAATATTGAACTAACATATTGAAATAACACTAATTAATATATGTGTGTATAATTAATATCATAAAATTGTGCTTCTAGTATAATTAATATCATAAAATTGTGCTTCTAGTTACTCTGTCACTAGTGATTATTGCAATAATTATAAAGCTAGATCATCATATATTAATCATCCAAGAAAACCATCAAGTGATTCTGAATGACCCAAACAATATAATATAGTACAGGGATTGCTCAAATGCATATAAGCTCTCCATTTATTTGAAAAAATTTTATATTGGCTCTTATTTGGACAGTTGTGTTCAAATGTGATGTGATAGGTGATTGTAGTTAAAAGGCAAAATTATCCCCGAAAAATGGTCTCTTTTAGGGTTGGCAATGGCCATGGCTGGTCCGGGCTTTGTTAGCGCCACAACACTTGAGACGTTAGGACTTTAAAGTGCATTCGCGAGCATTAGAAAAAAAAAGTCAAAGCAAGGAGATGTGAAAACTCAATATCTAAATGAAAATATCTACAGTAGTCTTATAACTTATAGCTCTCAAAATAATTGAGTTGATAATTTAAGTGTTCTAAACTCATATGACTCATACACATTCATATTGATGCATTAGGGTCATTTACAAAATATTTTAATCTTCAAATCCTGAGTTTCTGCACTGTGATCGGCATATCGATCCCTAATATTGGCATACTTGTGTCTCTTATTTGCCTTGAGCAGTTTTACATGCTCTTTGGAACCAGGCTACTTCATACCAGTCTATCATACCAGTCAGTCTGGATTTTGTATAGTTACTGGAAGCGGAACAAAGCATACTAATTCTTATATCGCTTAGCTAACTGGCATACCGGTCACTATAACAGTCAGTAATTCGATTGGTCTACACTTTAATCTTCAACAATCATATTCATATAGTCGTTTAAATTACATGACCAATATACCGGCCTTTGTAAACCGGTATACCAGTCTCTAGACAGATATCTGGGGGCAGTTTTCACATTCACTATATATTGAGCCCCAATTTCATTTTTGCCAAGCTCTTACACTTTTTAATATTTCATTGAAAGCATAAACATAGAGTTTTAAAAATCTTCTTTATCATACACTCTCCTAATCATTAAAACTCACCACATGCATCTTCATATCATTTAGTGAGTTTGGAATTACTTGGGTTAGCAACTCACATCCTAAATAAACTTTATCCTTTATAAAACCCAAATTGTGTTGTAAAATCTTCTTTATCTTTCAAATATTTATGGTTTTGGAAATCCCTTGTTGGGTGGGTATACTCAAAATCATGATTTGGTAGTAAATAGTTTAAGAGTGAACCTAGAAGATAAAACTCTTATGTAAAGATTTAGAGTGAATCTACGGGACAAAACTCTTGATTGTGAGTGAGCCACGAAAAACTCACGATGTAAACTGTGGAATCACTTTTGGATAGTGAAAAGCTTCAAGCGCGGCTTGGAAGAGTGGTCGTAGGCATTATTGGCCAAACCACTATAAATCCGATGTCAATTTCTCTATCTTTATATTTTTAATTTATTGCAAATTTTATATTAAATTTTCATATTATTTAGCATAGCTTGTCGTAGATAAAATTAATTGTTGGAGTATTTTAATTATAGAAATTGAAATCTAAGATTATTCAGAAAAAGCTATCATCTAAGTAGCATAAAATCATAAATAATATTAATTCTGTAATATTTGGCCAATTCCAAATTCACCTCTATCTTTGGGTATAGTTAGTGTTGTTTGAGTGCTTGTAGGTAATTTCAATTGGTATTAGAGTGTAACGACCGGGAGTTCTGACTACTGATTCATCGTGAGACACATGTCACATAATATAAATTTTGTTTGAAAACATAAAACCTCATGAAGAAGAAGAAGAAGAAGAAGAATAAGAAGAAGAAGAAGTTAAAAAGGTTAAATAAGTTTGAGGAGTAGTGATATTAGTGTGTTTCTACAAGGAAGTTTATGGTTTTGGTGAGTAAAGTTGGAATATAAAATATTGGAAGTGTAATTGAGCATAAGGACTTGAGAGTGTTGTTTTCAGGCCGGGATTTTGACCTTACATCACGATGCAAATCACCGCGCGTCGCGACACATTCTGGGTAAATTATGAAGATCTGTTTCTGGTTTGCACGCGTCGTAACATGCAAGAAGCTTGCGTCGCGACGCGAAAGGTAAAAATTAGGGCACGATTCTGGTTGATGCGTATCGTGACGCGAGGATAAAAATTTATCCTAAATAATTCTAAACTATATCATTCCATCCTAGCGTGTTAGAGACCACTCTTATGGTCTCGTATCAATTCCTATGCATAAGTTACATCTCAGTACTAGTATAATATGCCCAGTAACGATATCACAGATTTAAATTGAGAAGGTTTAGCCTAGTTTCGAATTTCATCTCGTGATTTGTAATCTAACCAAATTACCATTTATAGACCATTGCATGAGTTGCAATCTCCTTCGACGAAGCGATATAGCTCCAGCCAAATACCAAACTGTGAGTGGACACTTCTTCTTTCAAGTTGATTTTTCTTGTTGATTTAATTATTTATTCCTTATTAAATGAGATTTACTTTTCCAACACATAGGGCGTTAGCTATATTTGATTTCAGTTTATGCTAAATGCAGTTTTTATACAGTTTGAAATTTAAAGCATGAGTTTTATGTTTTTCGGGGCATGGGGGAAAACCCACCCCAGTATTAACTTGACACAGTTTGGAATTGACGGACAGAGAACATGTGCATATGTAAAGGACTGGGGGGACGGCGATACGTAATGCCTCTAAATCCTAGTTCAGGGTCAGGGGGACGGCGATACGTATCGCCCCTAGACCTTAGATTTAGGGTCAGGTAGTAGCATGGATCGGCACTACTGGCTCTAGTTCAGTGGCTTGGGGGACGGCGATACGTAACGCCCCAAGACCATCAGTTTCAGGGACATTAGTGGCATGCTTTGGGGCATAGTGATATGTAATGCCCCAAAGTCATGGTTTTGCACTTCTGGCTCCAGTTAGGCGTATGGGGGACAACGATACGTAACGCCCCATACGTCAAGTTTTTCAAAGAACATATTTTAGAAATAGTTTTCAGAAACCAAAGCTTTAAAAGCAGTTTTAGAAAGACAAGTTTTATTAAAGAGATTTTAGACGAAGTTTTCAGAAAAAAGTTTTCTTATTAAGTTATTTCAGGAATTTTGGTTTTAAAAACCTAATGCTTTGATACCAACATTTCAGTTTTGTTTTGTTTTTTTTGTTCACTCACTCAGATCTTACGACGATCTAACACCCTTCCAATTTCCTTATTTTGTAGGTATTCTCGAAGGATGAGCTCGGGAGGATGGATAATGATGTAGTCACTAGGGTTCAGAGCCCACCAGTCTAAGTCAAAGAGTAAAAGTCCAATTGGAGCCTGTCAGAGTCAAGTAAAAGTCATGTACTAGTATTTAAGTTATGTATAGTCATTGTAAAAAACATGTGTCTTTAAGTATAAAAATGTTGGAGTTAAATTTGTCTGTTAAATTGTAAGTTTGGGCCACGGTCCTATATACATGATATATATATTTAATTAAAGGAAATAGTATTAGTAAATGAATAGTAGTTATTAGAGAGTCAGAGGCTTATGGGATTAGTACGGTCTATCCCCTACCTGTAGCATCTCCCGGATCAGGGATGTTACATAGAGTGAGGTATTATCAATAAAGACTTAATCGTCTGAGAATAGATCATGGCCTACAAGCTACAAAACAAACTTTGCCGAGGGATTTTCAACAAATTGACCTTCATTCTACACCAAAATGATAAGGATGTTGAACTACCTCATTACCGTTGATGTGGAGACTTTCAAAGTAATCACAAACGGTACTAAAATGCCAATGATGAAAGATAGAAACTATGTGGATTTTCCAAAATCAAAATTCGAATGGACCGATGAGGACTATATGGAAACCTCCAAGAATGCAAAGGTTCTCAATCATTTACTTTGCGCAATTGATCGGAGCAAAATTAACAAACTTTCTGAATTTTAAAACGCATATGAATTATAGAAGTCATTGGAAATTTTCAATGAGGGCAATAGTCAAGTTAAAGAGTCAAAGATCACCCTGTTATATGTGACTTAGATAGCTTCAAGATGGAAGCCGGTGAAAATATTGAGAAGATAATTTCAAGATTCACCATTATCATAAATGAACTAAGTATTTTAGGAAAAATATTAGTATAGTTGATCGACTAAGGAAGATCTTTAGATCTCTTCCTAAGAAATATAGAATTTGTATCTCCTCCATCAAAGAATCATATTATATGAACACTTTGAAGTTAGATGACTTGGTGGGAAAATTAATAGAATATGAGATGGAGATTGAGAATGATTTACGAGAAGAAGAAGGGAATAAAAAAATAGTCCATAAGTCATTTGTAAGAAAAGCGGAAAGTGGAAGCTCAAGTGACGAGGAAGGTGATAGTGATAAAGATGTGGCAATATTGACAAAGAACTTCAAGAAATTTCTCAAATCCAAGAAGACTAAGGGAAAATATAGGATGAATAGGAAGAAAGAGGAAAATAGGCCAATGAAGTACAAGAATGATAAAATCACTTGCTTTAAGTGTGAAAAGGTCACATAGTTGCCGATTGGCCAATGAAAAAATTCAAGAGAAAATTCAAGACGAAGACAATGAAAGCAACTTGGAGCGATAGCAGCTCAAGCTCATCCGAGGAAGAAAGAAAAAAGAAGACTAGACATCTTACATTTATGGCAATTAAGGATGATGATGATGATGATCTCCTATATGAGAGTGGGGAAAAAAAGGTACATGATTCCACCGAATATTATGAATTATTTGAAACCTTTAATAAATTACGTGAAATGTATGATTCACTAAGAAAGAAGCATAAATTACTCAAAAATGAGCTTTCATAATTATTACATGATCATTCATTAATTGTTGAGAATAATGAAATACATGAAAAAGAAATTATATAATTAAAAATGAGAATTTAAAACTTGAAAAGAGCATGTATAACATGTCATCTAACTCATCTAGTCCTTGTGAATGCAACACCTTGAATGATGAAAATATTACATTAAGTAAAAAAGTTGTTGATTTGCACTAAATAGTAACAAAATTCACTTTGTGAGAGAAAAATTTTAAAATATTACTTGGATCCTAAATATGTGTGTTCAAAAGAAAAGTTTTAGGATATAGGCCTTACAATAAGCAAACTTATTTGAAAAATCATTTTATAAAAGCGTCCACCTCTTATACACATGTTACTAGTGATGCAAATGTTGCATGTCATGTATGCAATAGGAAATGACATAAGATTTATGATTGCATGTACAAGAAAAAAGTGAATGCATGGGTTTTCAAATGAACCAAGATTAACCCCCATGGACCCAAGAAAATTTAGGTACCAAAGTGTGCTTGAAAGATTTTGTAGTGAAACTTTGGGAAAAATAATCAATGAGAAATGCAAATGATCTCAAAGACTCAACACAAAATGAGGAAAGAGCTCCACAATAAATGTATCAAATACAACCTAAAAAACTACTAAGTTTTATGAATGGTGTATTTGTCACTTGAAGACAATGGTCAAAGGTAAAATTCGTGATTACGGAAACATTGGTACTGTTTCCTCCACTTTACTTAAGTATGCTTAATTTTTTAACATGAATTGGACATAATTGTGAAGTATGCTATTTATTGAAGATTTTGAGCTAAATTGTATGAACTTAAGCATGATTTTCCTTGTTTGATCTTAATTGTTTGATTTGATTGGAGCCTTAATGAAACTTATTGAGTTAATTAATAATTTGTGTGAATCATTTCAAATACTCAAAAATTGAAATTTGAGGCAACATTGTAATATTCACCTATATTATATGAATTGATCATATTTTTTTATCACTATTAGTATCACAATAAGTATACGAACATATATGTCATTTTGAATAATCTTTTAATATATCTTGCCATTGGTCATTATTGGTTGAAAATGAAATGCATGGATATTGGTATAACTTGAATGATTATGATCTATGCTTGAATATTAAATTATATGGAAAAATGAGAGAAAGTACTAGTTGTGCATGTTTATAAAATTTACTATTATGTTTTGTGTACATGTTGGTTTATATCTTTTTGTGCTTAATCTTTGTTTCTTCATCCCTTTTTTTTCGCTAATGGAAAAATAGAAGAAATCATAGGAATAAGATAAAACTTGTAATTCCCTCGTCCTCATATTAAGAAATCATAGGAATATGTGTTTGTCTAAGTATTTATTAAGTAATATTGAAGGCAATCATATGTTGATGAGGAGCTAATATAGAGGGGGAGTAATAAATATCAATAAATTCGGAACTCTCAAAGCTCACAAGTTTTAAAGATTGTCATCATCAAAAGAAAAGGAGATTGTTAGCGCCACAACAGTTGATGAAGGATTTTGATGATGCATCGCTAGGACTTCGACATGCATTCACGAGCATTACAAAAAGATATCGAAGCAAATGGTTGTGAAGACTCAATAGCTAAACGAATATATCTAGTGTAGTCTTATTACTTAAGACTCTTAATGTAAATGAGTTGATAATTTAAGTATTTTAAGCCCATATGACTCATACACATTCATATAGATGTGTTAGGGTCATATGCAAAATATTTTAAATCTTCAAATCCTGAGTTTCTGTATTGTGACAGGCATACCGATGTTCTTCCTCTGTCTTTGGCAGTTTTGCATGCTCTCTCGAACTAGACTACTCCATATCAATCTACCATACCGGTCGGTCTGGAGTTTGCATAGCTACTGGAATCGGGATAGAACATACTTATCCCCATACTGCTTAGCTAATCAGCATAACGGTTAATAATTCGTTTGTTCTGTGCTTTAATCTTCAACGGTCATATTCAGATAGTAGTTTAAATTATAAGACTGACATACCAGCCCCTATAGATCGGCATATCGGTCTCGAGACAAAGAGCCGATGGCAGTTTTCACCTTCACTATATACTGAGTCCCAATTTCATTTTTGCCAAAATCTTACACTTTTAACATTTCCTTGAAAGCAAAAACAGAGAGTTTTAACAATATTATTTACCATACACTCTCCTAATCATTAAAACTCACCACATACATCTTCATATCATTTAGTGAGCTTGGAATTACTTGGGTTAGCTACTCCATCCTAAATCTTCTTTATCTTTTGTGACTACCCAAGTTGTGTTATAAAATCTTATTGATATTTCAAACACTTGTCGTTGTTGAAATTCGTTATTGAATGGGTATACTTAAAAGGGTGATTTGGTAGTAAAAGGTTTAAGAGTGAACCTAGGAGATAAAACTTTTGTGTAAAGGTTTGGAGTGAACGTATGGGACAAAATTCTTGGTTATGAGTGAGCCACGGAAAAATCATGGTGTAAAGTGTGGAATCACTTTTGGATAGTGGAAAGCTTCAAGAGCGACTTGGAAAAGTAGACGTAGGCATTGTTGGTCGAACCACTATAAATCTTGTGTCAATTTCTCTAACCATATCTTTTTAATTTATTACAAGCTTTATATTAAATTTTCATATTATTTGGCATAGCTTGCCATTGATAAAATTTACTGTTGGGTGTATTAATTGTAGAAACTGAACTCTAAGCTTAATCGGTAAAAGCTACCATCTAAGTAGTTTAAAATCGTAGAGAATTTTTAATTTTGCAATATTTGGCCAATATCAAATTCACCGCCCATTTTGATGTTGTTTGATTGTTTATATGTAATTTCAAGCTTTAGACAAGCCTTGACCCTAACCCATAAAATATATTAAAGTCCAAGGCCTAAAAAGCGCTGTCCATTTATGAGTGGGCCAAATTCTGCCCTAACCAGCTTGATATGGGGTCGGACTGGGGCCAAATCCGTCTCTAAATTTTGACAAAATTATTAATAAAATAGTAGTATTTTTTAAAAAAAAAATTGATATAACCTCATTGTAAAATGTATTTTTCACAAGTTTACACCCTGTAAAATACAGTTTAAGTTCTAAATATTAAAAAAAAAATAAGAAAGTAACAAATAATACCAACACAACTTAAACAAGTTTAAAATAATAATAAACCATAAAACACTACACTAGTACATTAAACAATACAAATAATAAAATAATTCTAAATTGCAAACATATAATTCTGTAAACATATATAATTTTTTATATATTATTTATAATAAAGGTCCGGGCCTAGGATTTTATTTTAAAATCTCTTATCCTGCCCTTTAACTAAAGTGCCTCATTATTTAAGGTCATAACTCCAACCATTTTTCTTAAGGGCTTGGCTAAAGCCTGGCCCAGGCCTAATTGTCAAGCCTAGTCTTTGTAACCTAAAAAGAGACATGTGCGATCATTTTTAAAATCAATATTGATTATATACATACTTAAATAAATTATAGTGGGCTTATTAGTTTGTTTCCTACGATATAATACCATTTTTCAATTAAAAACAAATCAAAATAATTTAACTCAATTTCATTGTGCTTTAAAATTCAAATAAATTAATTTATAGATAATTATTTGGGGAAACGTCAGGCACATGACATGTGGCCAAACACATTCCAAATGAGATCTAGATCCCTCATTAGGGCATGTCATCAGAGTTTGGTATGAAATCTGTCATCAGAGTCTGGTACAGAACTTATCAACAAAGTCTGAAGGCATAACTTACCAACAGAGTTTGAGGCAGAATCTATCAAAAATATCTGAAGTCGAAACCTCTGTCAGAGTCCAAATTAAAAGCTACCCAATAGGAGTTCCACCTCAGGCTTGGTTCTAACAAAGACAAGCAAAGATCGTGTGAAGATTGAGCCCGAAATATCAGCTCATTAATGGCACGAATCTGTTGAATAAGAAATAAGGCAACCAATTATTTACTTCATATTTCTTTAAGCTGGACAATCATCTAGAATAGGAAAATGCCGAGATTCTAGGGAGTAGGCCAGTTAATGGGAAACGTGAATGAAATGTAACTACTGTCATTTTATTTTCCTTATATTTAGATATTATAAATAGTGCAAAAAAACCCTAAAATGAGGAATCAAACTTTTGTTTATCGAGTAATAATAGAGAACTCTTTACTTATCTATATATTTTATTGAATTTTATTATTTGTGAGATTAATTGCACAAACAATTGGCGCCGTCTGTGGGAACACCATCAGTGTATAGAGTTCTACTTATAAAACCCTAAAGAGGATATGCCTATTAGGCTCTGACACGTCGAAGAAGATTCTGATGTATAGTAGAAAACTTATCAGAGTCTAAAGTTCGTACTTGTCAGACCCTAAAGAGGAAATGCCTATCAGAGTCTGACACATCAAAGAATACTTTGATGCATGGTAGAAAATCCATCAGAGTATAAAGTTCTATTTATCAAACCTTAAAGAGGTAATGTCTATCAAAGTCTGACGCGTCAAAGAAGACTCTGATACATGGTAGAAAAACCCATCGGAATATAAAGTTTCTTCATGTCAGACCCTAAATAGTGAATGCCTTTCAAAGTCTAACGCATCAAAGAAGACTCTGATGCATGGCAGAAAAATCCATCGGAGTACAAAGTTTCTGCATGTCAAACGCTAAAGAGGGAATGCCTATCAAGGTTTGACGCATCAAAGAAGACTTTGATGCATGGTAGAAAAACACATCAAAGTAAAAAGTTTTTGGATGTCATACCCTAAAGAGGGAATGCTAATCAGGGTCTGACACATCAAAAAGATCGGTCTCATCCATTCTAATCCCGGTTGACGATGTGGTCTTTCTTCTACTTGCTTGAGTTTCATGTTGCCTTGAAATTACTCTGATATATGGCATAAAAAATCCATCTGAGCATCAAGTTTTTAAACGTCAGACCTTAAAGAATGAATGTTTGCCAGGGTCTGACACCACAAAGAATACTCTGATATATGGCAAAAAAACCATCAGAATATAAAGCTTAGGGAAGTCAGACCCTAAAAGTGAATGTCTATTAAGGTCTAACACGTCAAAAAAGAGTATGATGTATGGCAATAAAACCCATCATAGTTTACAATTTCTTGAGGTACGATCATAAATAGGGAAGGTCTGATAGAGTCTGACATGATTAAAAAAATGTTGATGCATGATGGAAAAAATCCATCATAGCACCAAATCGTCAGATCTTAAAGCGGTAATACTTAAACATGATCCGATGAGAAAATAAGTCTACAGTCTCAGACCATAAATAGGAAATGTCTATCAAGATCTGACGAGGAAAGAAAAAGAAAGCTCTAATACATGGTTGACAAACCCATCAGATGATGAAGTTGTAAAATGCCCAACCCTAAAGAAGTACCTATCAGAGGTCAGATGATGGGGGACCGACTCTGACACATTAGGTCGGGACATCGGGTCCCCAGAAGCAACCTATCAGGGTCTGGCAAGCATAGAACGTCAAGGCCAAATAAGGAGGAATAAAGTGCACAAAGTGTAAGACCAATTGAATAACCAAGATCATCATATAAAACAAAATGTTATATTTCATTTATGTGTTAAGGTGCAAATATAGATTGTTAGTACAGAGTACAAGCCTGTGCAAAACATACTTTATTATAATTCGTTAACATAAAATACTAGTCCATCAGGACATTAGTACAGGAAATATGGGAAGTTTCATCTCAATTTCCAATGGATCTGACGCTGGGCATCCTTAAACTCCTCGAAAGAGACTTGGCTCTGGAATCTCTCTTTGGTGATCTGTTTAGCAATCTTATGAGCCTTCTTTATCTAAAAAACAGCAGCAAAATGATGAACTTTTTAACGATTCATAGTTTTTACCCTATAATCCCAGAAGCACCAAGAATATCATCATTTGCCAGCGCCTCCCCAGAGTCTTGATTAGATTGAGAACCAAAAAAAAAAAAAAAACTCCCCAAGTGAGAGATAATTGGGGACACATCTGACATATTCAGGACCTTCTGTGCAACAATTGGGGGAGGAACTTCTCAAAATCTGTGTAACAGGCAGGGAGGAATGGAGTGACTGTAATAGACTCAGAATGATAGAACCTTATAGTCTATGAGGTTTTTATATCTACAGTTGACTATGGAACAAAATAGATATGCCCTCCCTTGAATTTAACCACTCAGCACCATCCGAGGTCTTCGACACGGAGGTGACCAAGCCCCTTAATTTCATAAGGCTGAGGCCCTGACCCATCCATGCACTCTAACACCCTGCTACTAATGATGGGTTTCTGCGTATAAGGGTCATGTTCCTCCAACCGAATATGTTCAGGGTGGTGTTAGACAATTATGACTCATAGCGTCACTATTTGTAAAAGACATTGTGGTTTTTGTACAAATTAACTATGTGACAATGGAAATTGCTATTTTATCATTTTGTAATTAGATTACTTGAGTATATAAATGATAAAAGTCTTTATGATTAGTTCCGGATTAAAAAGATATGAGATAGTATCAATCAGGTTTAATCATTAAATATCGCTAGTCGTAGTATTATCGAGACTGGACATCGATAATGCATAATAGATTAGTATTGCACTTGTGCGTCTTACGGAACCGTAACAGCATAGTTCTCATATATTTAAGTATTGGATACTTAGGCAAGTGTGATATGAGGTTGTGTTTACCGATGGTACGGAAAAAGCTTTGCTTTGGATAGACCCCTCGGAATCCCATTGGTAATATGACTATGTGTCTATGGGAATCCGAATCAGGGTAGGTTTATTTGGTCTTAACCTGAGACTTGCATTGCTAGTACTTGCGACAATCAATACGCTTTGATTTTGGTCGTCCGGCACTTTAACAGGTTCTGTGTACACCTCTTCTGGGTTTATTGAGAATCGTAGTGTATTGGGTATGATGTCAAGACAGAAGTATCACTTCAGTCATATGGAGATGATGATCATGTAAGGATACAGAACTAGTTCTCTATTATGTTGCAACTATCGGGATAATATGACAAGGTCATGATTATCCGATTAAAGAAACTAGTTGTTTGTGATCCGATATATTCTTCGTACGGGACAGACACTATTCCAGCCCCAGGCCTTGCATGTGACATTCGATACTGGATCGCAATACGCAATACTATGTATACTACGCCTGATAAATATTATATATTCCTTAAAGAATATTTCTTGAGAATTGGGTAGGCACGGGGCTTTGCTAGAAGCCAACCATGTCTCGTAAATCAGTAAGAATGTGGTATGAGATACGCACGTGTTCGGATAGTCCGACGACCAGATTTACTGCCAACATATCTAGGGATCTCATGGGTCGCTTTCGTAAGATTCACCGATGACGTATGACTTGAACATTATTAATCTGGGATTAATTAGAAGAGAGAGAAAAATAATCTAGGATTAATTACGGAAAGATTTTATCTGGGATAAAATTCTATTAGAAGAGAGAACGATTAATTCGGAATTAATCGATGAAATAATATATTCGATATATTAAATGAAATTAGATTTCATAACGAAATTAAAATTGGATTTTAATTCGGGCGAACGAATTAATTTAGAATTAATTCTCGAGCGACTTTAATAGTAATTTTACTAGGCATAATTATTTAATGAATTTGATTTAATTAAGTCGCGACGGAAAATTCGTTAATTCGAAATTAACGAACCCGAGTCCGGAACGTGTTTGCGGGTCCACTCGAATTTTGAATCAAAGTTGGGCCCACATCAAGTCACATCACATGTCATTCTCATCACTTTATGTTGATGGAATTTGGTATTTGGTGATGACTTCTAAAACACTCAAGCTTGATTTGTGAGTGACTTTTACCAAACTTTGATTTTGGTATATATATTTTGATTTTGGAAAATCAAAAACAAGTCAACATATTACACAAAATCACTCTCTCTTTCCCAATTCTCTCACAAAACCGAAACCATTTCTCTCTCTTTATTCTCTCAATTGCCGAGAGTTACAAGAAGGAACAAGGGGAATTTTGTTACAAAATCTTCATTGCTAGCACATCAAAGAATCATACAAAGGTGATAGGGAAACATTCCCTAGAGTTTGAAATCCTTTATTCAAAGCTTGGAGCTTGACACTTAACATTGAAGGAGCTTAGAGCAATGTGGGAACACAGAAATCTGAGGCGACGCATGCTGTCCCGGGCTCGCGGCCCGGTCGGGAGTACGGAGTAGCCACGGGGGACTAAACCGGAGAATAATAGAGTCGCCACCCGGTGTGAACCGGGAAAATGAGATTTAAGGCCGCACTCACCCCTCGCAAGGGAAGACCTCAAACCGTTGGGTTCGGAATGGTCCCTTACTTATGCCATTTGTAATGAAAGGATTTACATAATAATTTAATCAGGCTTAAGTAACACTTATTCCTAGGAATATCATGTTTCTATATTCATGGGTACAAACCGCATTACCTAAAAATAACACTCATACATACATTTCACATATATCTCATATCTAATAACACATGCCTAAAAATACCTCAAAGTAACAATGAACATACAACTTCATTCAGCATATCATATTCATGAAAACACAAGCATACATAATATCCGCACAAGCATGCATGTGAGCACTTTTCCAAGTGATACGTGGAATTGTATCCCAAGTACAGACCGCATTACCGTCCATTCGGAATCGGCTACGGAATTTATGTCTGGGTTTCCATCCGATATATCACAAGAAATAATACTCCAAAGTCATCATGGCATAGGCATATGAATCGTAATGTGTTAAATCAAGACTAAGGCAAACGACGCAACTAATGGAATAAACATGCTTTTCATTATTATGTGCACAAAGATAAGAATGACTATGTGTGGTTCCATAAAAAAATCACCTAAGAAACAATTATACGTGGCATGTGATGAATATGTCTCAGTTCAGTGTGTTCGCGTTCGTGTAGCGTTCGTAAACGCGTTCGAACGGAAATGAAACAGAATGCTCACGTTCGTATGGCGTTTGTTAACGCGTTCGAACGGAAATGAAACAGAATGCTCACGTTCGTATGGCGTTTGTTAACGCGTTCGAACGGAAATGAGACCTGATGCATGATAAGGCAAAATGTATGCGCGTTCGAGTTGCGTTCGTAACGCGTTCGAACGGGAACAGACCTGATGCATGAAATGGGACGCAATACATAAACATCAAAATAAAGGGGCGCGGCGAAGTACTGCCGTAAAGGTGGCCTTTTGGGGCTCTTGGTCTCTCAACGAGAGGACCTTTAGACCAACATACTAAGCCCATGCGCATCACATCACACATACAAAAATAGAGACAACAAAAAGTGTAGGACTTCGTATGCCCAATTGAACGTACATTCAACCCAAACACACTTCGTCCGGCGCAGCGAAGTAGTGTCACAAAGGTGGCCTTTTAGGCTCTTCGTCTCCCAGATAGAGGACCTTTGGACTAACTCACTAAGACCATGCGCTCGATCGCATCATACATACAAAAATAGAGCCAATCATATCAAAACCAAGTATGCTCGATTGAACACATCTTACATCCAATCCGGACACACATCAACCGGCGCGGCAAAGCATCGTGGTAAAGGGCTTTAACCCCTCCCCATAGGGGATCTTTCATTCCACTTACTAAGCCCATGCGCTTGATTGAACCATGCATAAAAAGATAAAGACACTAATATCGAATTAAGTATGCCCGATTGAACGTATCTTGCATCCAACTGAACACACATCAACCGGCGCGGCAAAGCATCGTGGTAAAGGGCTTTAGCCCCTCCCCATATGGGATCTTTCATTCCACTTACTAAGCCCATGCGCTCGATTGAATCATGCATAAATAAACAACATACAGAATTCAAGTGGCGAAAAATAAACAAAAGCAACACAAAACAAAAGAGGGTGCCGTTTACTCAAGCGGTACGTGGAATTGTGTCCCGAGTACAGATCATATTACCGTCCATTCGGAATCGGCTATGAAATTTATGTCCGGGTTTTCATCCGATATACCGCGAGAGTTGACACGTCTCTCATTCATCCAATACCCACAACACACATCATACACAAGCAAGATTTAACAAACAAATAAAATACAATCCAAATAAATAACAAAAATCAAATAAAGATGAGTGTGAAAAGTACCCTCAGGTCTAACCTTTTAGCCAACTTTCAGGCTTGCGTTTCACGGACGTCGGAAGGGTACAGCT
Organism: Zanthoxylum bungeanum; assembly: GCA_019454045.1. Lineage (NCBI taxonomy): Eukaryota > Viridiplantae > Streptophyta > Magnoliopsida > Sapindales > Rutaceae > Zanthoxylum > Zanthoxylum bungeanum. The sequence continues at coordinate 48,336 of SKCR01041392.1, read as the reverse complement.
CCTCAACTTCTCTGGTTCACTGGTTTAGCATCCTAGCTCACTGCTTCGCTGCTTTGCTTGCGGTTCGAACTCCGTTCTGCTCCTGTTCGGCCTCTGTTTTGCTGCTCACTGCTCGGGCCACCTGTTTTAACGTTTTCAATGAATTGTTCCAAGTTTGCGTGGATTCTTAGGGCGGTTGTGTGTGATTATTTTTAAGATTATCTATGCAGTTTTTATGTTACTGTTTTTAAGGTTTTTTAGGGACCGTTTTAAGAGGATTTGGGCTGTTGTTTTAGGGTGATTCAGGGGCTGTTTTGGCGTGCTTTAGGGGGCTGGTTTTGAGTGTTTATTAAGTGGTGTTTCAGTGGTTGTAAGGGTTGTATGGGGGGGATGTGTTCTTGGTGGTGATAGGGGGTGTTATAAATCGGCTAAGGAAGGGGGATGTGGATGTATGGTTTTCGGCCAAGAGAGAGTGAGATGAAGAGAATTATTCTTTACTTGTTATGGTTCTAATGCCGTGAATTGTAAGAGATTAGAGAGAGTTGGGTGTGAATTATATATGTCAAAGGGGGCCATGGCTTTGGTTATAGGTTGTTTATAAAGAAGATGTCTAGGGTTTTCTTTTTGTCTCACAAGGAAAGGATTTGGTATTCAATTAGGATTTCCAAGAAAGGTATACACAAGATTGAGGGGGGACAAAATATTTTAAATTAGGAAGTTGTAATACTTAATTTGTGTTGGTTTGGGAATACAAATATTTTAGATTGGTAATTATCTTATTAGATTAGGAAGTCAAATATATGATTGGTTTTAATTGGTTAGGATTGATTTTAATTAGGCATATCTTCTTTTTAGTTTTAGTTTAAGTTTGGTAAATGTTTTATTTAATTGGTAAATGGTTTAAATATTTTATTTAAATTAATATTTATTTATTTAATTTGGGATGTGTTTTATGGGCTTTGGGGAGCTAAATGGGATGGGGTGTGAGGCTAGCAGCAAAACCAGAATTACCGAAACCGTTCGAACTCTTCCTCGAACGCGACACGAACGCCCGCAATCTGTTTTCCGTTCGAATGAAGTAACGAACGCAGCACTAACGAAGGCAGTGAGCTTGTTTATTCTGAATTTCCCCTTCCGATATCCGTTTCCCGCGGCTTTCGTGACTCAAAAGGTAGTGCCTCCAAATGAGACTCATCATCGGGTTTCACATGCAAAAATGCAATGCCTACAAGCAACTTCAAAGGAAGCAAAAATTTTGAACTCTACACCTACATCCAACCGATCTTTGTAAGTATATTTCCGCTATACTTCATTGCGTATTTACACATCTTTCATGCTTATTAGTTCTTGGGATTGATCTTAGAGACCCAACAATGGTATCAGAGCCTAGTTAAGCATGAAATTGACTTATGGTTCTTAATCTTGAATTTGGATATTTTTGATTTGAGCATGATTTAATCAAATTGTTTGTTTGAGTATGGTTAGATAATGTTAACTTAGAGTTATGCATGATCAATTTTATGAAAAATTAATTGGATTAATTTCCCCAAATATATAGGCTTGGCTGAATACATGAGGTACCCTAAGCTCATGGTGATTTTGATTTTTTAGACCATTGGATGAGTTTAAAATGTATGGATAAATTGATTTGTGATTTAATTGGATTGAAATCAAAATTAATGAAAAATCATAAATTTCCGTGAGCATTAGAGCATGTTAATGACTTGATTTTGTTTCAATAATGTTGGACATGTATTGATAATAATAAAGCATGATTAATTATGTAAATTGGTATTTTGGAAATGTTAATTTGAATAATTAATTATGGCTATACAATTTAATTAATTAAATTGTGATATTTAGAATATTAGAATTTAATTAATTGGGCTCAATTTGGAATTGGGCTAAAAATATTGTATTTGGGCCTAATGGGCTTGGTTGGGCCAAATTGGTTTAGGACAATTGGATTGGATCCAAATTGGGCCTAAAACCATTCCATTGATTCCAAATATAATAAATGGGCCTTTAAATAATTAATTGGGCCTAATTGGCCAAAATTAATTTTGCGGCAAAGGGTGATTCCTTATTGGGCTTTGGTTGCCAAAGTCCATACCTCAAGAAATTAATTGAAAGCCTATTGGACTTTAATTAAATTGACATTGGATGTTAATTGGGCTTTAAGACCCATTAAGATTAGATTTAGAATCTAAGTCACAAATGCACATTAAAAGTGTAATTATTTAATTTGTAATTAAATAAAGAATAAGTATTGAATACAAATTAAATCGGATTTAAAATTGTAGTTCGATATAATTCAAGAATTCGCACTTTGAGTACTTGTTCTTAAAAGAGTTGGACTCGCGCAAATCAAATCGTTGTTTGAACATTAGATGATAACTTAATTCAAAGATTAATTAATATGATTAGATTGATTGAATAACATGCTTTGTGTGAATACATAGATGTATTGTATGAATAATATATATCAGATGGATATTAGATGGGTGAGGGCAATTTTGGAAATTGTTGTAATAAATTTAGAATTTATTAAATTGGACCTGCGTGTCCAGCCTTTATCTCTCGATTCTTTGTAATTCTCTTCTCACCAATTCCCCTCAATGTAAATGAGGTTTCTTTATTGTATTATGTAATTGGGTAGAAGTTAGAATAGTGCTAGCCGGGGAGAGTAAAATGAGTGATTTGTTCTAGGAACAATTTGCGAGATATCCATCTGCATATCATTATTAATTTATTTATCGTGCCTTATTATGCTTTTAGAATGCATGCTTAAGGGTGTATGATGAGACCTAATCAAAGATAATTAATTGGTTGCCAATTACGTGAAAAACCCTCAATAAATATTAAGCGTTTTCCTTCCATTGAGTGATTCATTCTCAAGATCCAAGATTGGCATTGGTTTGTTGGCCAAAGTCAATGTCACTTCTTGTTCATCGACATGGATTACGAAGCTTTCCAAATTCAATGGGTTCCGCTTAACTGGAATCATTAAGCTTGTTGAGCCAAAGCCAATGATTAGTTGATTCAAAGGAAAAGGTTAGGAAAATATATTGGATATATTGGCATATATATTGTATATATGTTTCGGACTTGGAGGTCCACCTACCGGATCGAGGAATTGGATGAGATCCAATTGATCTTAGAGATCTACCTAGTTACATATCATACAGCTTGTTGGCCAAAGTCAAGGTTGTATGTTATTTAACGAGATCCTAGCCCACTAGGAAACTAGGTTTCCCGAGTAATCAACAGAGGGTTAGAGGCTCACCGAAAAATAGTGGGAGGCCAGTATTGAATTTGCAATTTCGTTCAAATACATGGCATTACGCGCTGTTGATGGTGTTTTCAGGCACTATGTTATTTAAGCAACACGACAGTGATAAAAAAAGGTAATTCACTTCTCAGTCAAGATCGTTAAAGCCGACCCGACCACAACAGGTAGAGACCGAGCACTTGATGATAGGTGACCGACCATTTGAGATCGGATGACCGGGCATTATCAGATCGACAGCAATATTCTCAGTTCAAAGGACTATCATGACCGACCACATGAAGACCGACCAGATAGCGAGATATGCTCCAGAAGATGACACTCTATTCTTGTGGATAAGATGACAAGTTATCCTATTTTCATGAGGAAAACTGGTGAGTTAATATCCTAATAGGATAAATGAAGTAAAGGTAGTTTTGATTAGGAATCCTTATGGGAAAAGGGAACAGTTTTGACTAGGAATCCTTATGGGAAACGAAATTGTTTCAACTAGGAAATTCTTGTACAAATAGGAATATGATTTCTACACTATTATAAATAGGAGGGTAGAGCATAGGTAAGGGGGGGGGGGGGGTAACAAGTTGGGGGTAAAAAGTTGAGATCAGAATCATCAAGCTCTGACTTGTAAACACAAAAAAGATCTGAGAAGCGTATTTCAGTAATAAAAGTACCATCCCGTTTGTGCCCGTGGACGTAGGTCGGATCCAAATCCACCGAACCACGTTAAATCTCTTTGTTGATTGGTGTGTTTATCTGTTTTTTGCTAAATTTGCCTTTGGTCCCCCATAACCAAACAAATTCACTATTGAAGGAGGATTTCCTCGGGAGTGATATTCCCATATTACCCTGAGACCAAAATCCGCCGTCAACAGTTGGCGCCGTCTGTGGGGAATCGAACAAAAAGCAACTCGTGTAGTGAGACGATGGCGGAAGGCGGAAACCACCAATCATCAGGGAGCTCGGCTGCAGATTGGATGGAGAAAATGAAGGAAAATATGAGGAAAGATATGGAGGAAAATCAAATCATTCTGAAATCCATGATGAACAAACTGGAGAGGATGGAAGAAACGAATAATGAGAAACTTGAAGCCGGAACCAGTCGGAGGAGAGGCGAAATAGCGGAAGGAAAAAGGGTCGTAGATGTGAGTAATGACGAAGAACCGAGGAGGAAGGGTCCCTACGGATTGAGGTACGTAGTGGTAGAAAAAGATTTACAAACGGAGGATACGTGGGAAGAAGAAGAGGGGAGACAGTCGCCAGATTCACTCCGTGATGGCCCTCGCGACACCAGAAGGGGAAACATGAAGGATAGTGAAACTGGACGGGAAGTCTCAAGTCATAAGGAACGCCGCACCCGTGGTGACAGATGCGAAGGGGGCCGCGGGAGGCAGCATAGTGACACAGATGGCAGTATAAAGTCTTGGTTAAGAAAAGAAATGGCCAAGTGGGGAGTAAACCCCAAAACTGATACATCAGATGCTCGGGATGACGAGGTTGAATCTCCCTTCACAGAAGAAATAAGGTCGGCAAAATTCCCAAGACATTTCAACATGTCATCCATGACGCCCTACAAAGGCCATTCAGATCCAAGTCTCATATTGAAAGTTTTGTCCTATTAATGGAGGTCCAAGGAGTAGTAGGGGATGCCGTTTGTAAAGTTTTCCCTCTAACCTTGGGAGGATCTGCCATTCTGTGGTTCAGAAGTCTAGCCCCAGGGAGCATCGGAAGCTTCGTGCAACTCAGGAAGTCATTTGTTCGGCACTTCAAAGGGGCATGCGTCCCAAAGAAAATGGTGGGAGAATTGAGACTGATGAAGCAGGGGGATGATGAGCCCCTGAGGAATTTTATTGAAAGGTACCACAATTTGGTGCTCGAGGTCGGAGCGTACGAGTCATCGGAAGCGCTAGAAAGTCTCAAGGGAGGTCTGAAGGTCGGGAAGTTGTGGACTCACCTGAGGATTCAAGACGTATCGGATTATGCCACTGCCCTGGAGTTGGCCAGGAAGTTTATCTTAATAGAGGAGGAGAAAAAGATTGTCCGGGGAGTAGACACCCGAAAGGCTAAGATACTCAGGTCAGACAATCAGTGGGATTCGATCAGAAATTTGAGGAGACCGGTCCCGGAGCAGAAGAAACTCAGACCGACACCTCCGAGTAGTAATGTTCAAGAGATAAAGTCATCTGTCCAAGTCAACCGTGTCGCGGGGAGGACAGTATACACCCCCTTGAACAAACCTATGACCCAGATAGTTCGGGAAATCCAGGACAAAGGTCTGTTGGCCGAGCCTAATTTGAGAAGGTTCCCGATTGAGGAGGGAAATAGTAGGGCTTACTGTATCTACCATAACGTAAGGGGACATGCCACGAATGGGTGCAGAGACCTGCGGGAGCAGGTGGAAGACTTGGTGAAAGAAGGCTATCTCAGTGAGTACATAGACCATTCTGTTTTTGAGGACGACCAAAGTTGATAGCGGAAGTCATCCGGTCAGATGCGTGGAATACTGAAATGCAGAGAGGACGTATTAAGAAGAGCCTTACTTGTAGTGACCCTTGTAGAGTTGCAAGAAAGACAACGGATCCCAAAAATGTGAGTAAGACCTCTTCTTTCTTAGGCTGACATTTATTTATGCTTCTTTGTTATGCCCCACACAATGGTTTTGATATTTGTTTTACGGCTCGGGTCTGCTCTTGTACCGCCGAGACCGATGTTTCTTTCCGGCTCGGGTCTGCTCTTGTACCGCCGAGACCGATGTTTCTTTCCGGCTCGGGTCTGCTCTTGTACCGCCGAGACCGATGTTCCATTACGGCTCGGGTCTGCTCTTGTACCGCCGAGACCGATGTTTCTTTCCGGCTCGGGTCTGCTCTTGTACCGCCGAGACCGATGTTCCATTCCGGCTCGGGTCTGCTCTTGTACCGCCGAGACCGATGTTTCTTTCCGGCTCGGGTCTGCTCTTGTACCGCCGAGACCGATGTTTCTTTCCGACTCGGGTCTGCTCTTGTACCGCCGAGATCGATGTTTCTTCCTGGCTCGGGTCTGCTCTTGTACCGCCGAGGCCGATGTTTTTTCGGCTCGGGGCTGGATTTCGTTCCGCCGAGGCCACTTGTTTATTCGGCTCGGGGCTGGATTTCGTTCCGCCGAGGCCACTTGTTTATTCGGCTCAGGGCTGGATTTCGTTCCGCCGAGGCCGCTTGGTTAATCGGCTCGGATCTGGATTTTATTCCATCGAGGCCTTATGGTTTATTCAGCTCGGGGTCGGGTTACGTCCCACCGAGTCGGCTTCTTTGGACTGGGGATGTAATATCCCCCCAGAGCCAAGTCTTTCTTTCAGCTCGGGGTCGGGTTACGTCCCACCGAGTCGGCTTCTTTGGACTGGGGATGTAATATTCCCCCAGAGCCAAGTCTTTCTTTCAGCTCGGGATCGGGGGTTACGTCCCACCGAGTCGGCTTCTTTGGACTGGGGATGTAACATTCCCCCAGAGCCAAGTCTTTCTTTCAGCTCGGGGTCGGGTTACGTCCCACCGAGTCGGCTTCTTTGGACTGGGGATGTAATATTCCCCCAGAGCCAAGTCTTTCTTTCAGCTCGGGATCGGGTTACGTCCCACCGAGTCGGCTTCTTTGGACTGGGGATGTAACATTCCCCCAGATCCAAGTCTTTCTTTCAGCTCGGGGTCGGGTTACGTCCCACCGAGTCGGCTTCTTTGGACTGGGGATGTAATATTCCCCCAGAGCCAAGTCTTTCTTTCAGCTCGGGATCGGGTTACGTCCCACCGAGTCGGCTTCTTTGGACTGGGGATGTAATATCCCCCCAGAGCCAAGTCTTTCTTTCAGCTCGGGGTCGGGTTACGTCCCACCTAGTCGACCTCTATTGGTTTGGGGAGGTAATATTCCCCCAGAGCCAAATGTTCTTCTCAGCTCGGGATCGGGTTACGTCCCACCGAGTCGATTGTCATCAGCATAAGGGCAAAACATTTTCTCCACGGGTAGATATCGGGATCCTCGTTGACTGAGCACATGAAGGTGGCAGGAATGACCAGATTTGCAGCCAATGCGTTTTTCTCTGTGATTTCTGGAGCGACCACCAGCGAGGCGATCAGCACACCATCTTTTTTTTATAGTTCCCGGCATCAACTCGCAAACTTGTTGTTACCGAGAACTAGGGGACAGATGTTGATGGTGTTTTCAGGCACTATGTTATTTAAGCAACACGACAGTGATAAAAAAGGTAATTCACTTCTCAGTCAAGATCGTTAAAGCCGACCCGACCACAACAGGTAGAGACCGAGCACTTGATGATAGGTGACCGACCATTTGAGATCGGATGACCGGGCATTATCAGATCGACAGCAATATTCTCAGTTCAAAGGACTATCATGACCGACCACATGAAGACCGACCAGATAGCGAGATATGCTCCAGAAGATGACACTCTATTCTTGTGGATAAGATGACAAGTTATCCTATTTTCATGAGGAAAACTGGTGAGTTAATATCCTAATAGGATAAATGAAGTAAAGGTAGTTTTGATTAGGAATCCTTATGGGAAAAGGGAACAGTTTTGACTAGGAATCCTTATGGGAAACGAAATTGTTTCAACTAGGAAATTCTTGTACAAATAGGAATATGATTTCTACACTATTATAAATAGGAGGGTAGAGCATAGGTAAAGGGGGTAACAAGTTGGGGGTAAAAAGTTGAGATCAGAATCATCAAGCTCTGACTTGTAAACACAAAAAAGATCTGAGAAGCGTATTTCAGTAATAAAAGTACCATCCCGTTTGTGTCCGTGGACGTAGGTCGGATCCAAATCCACCGAACCACGTTAAATCTCTTTGTTGATTGGTGTGTTTATCTGTTTTTTGCTAAATTTGCCTTTGGTCCCCCATAACCAAACAAATTCACTATTGAAGGAGGATTTCCTCGGGAGTGATATTCCCATATAATTAATATATTTTTGTTAATAAATATTACAGATTTTTTTCTATTCATTTATTTTTTTTATTCATTTTAATTAATTAATACTACTTATGTATAAAAAAATAATTTAAACAATATAATTTTTTTTTATTTTTTTTGAAAATTAATATTAATACTATTTATATATTAATATTTTTAATTTAACCAAATAAAATTAAATATAAATATATTTTTTGAAAAATTTTTTAAAAGAAAAAAAAAAGAGGAAGGAAGAAGGGCGATTCATCTTTTTTTTTAAAAATTTATCAAAAAATATGTTATATATATATATGTATGTATATATCAATAAATAAATAAAATTAGATTTATATAGTTTATTTGAAAGTTGAAATGGAATTTTGGCAAAAGGAAAGGGTAAATTGGGAATTACAGGGAAAACAAAAGTAAAATGTGTAAGGGGAGGTGGGAAGATAAGCCCTCTTTTAAAAAGCAACATTTTGCTTTTCTTAAGCATAAAAAAACGAAAAGTGCCTCTGCAACCATAAAAAAGGCATTTTGACTTTTCAAAAAAAGTGATTGGCCGAAAGGATTGGCCATTTGATTTCTTAAAAGGCCGAAAGCAATCTGGTTCTCTTTTTCATATTGGCCGAATTGGCCACTGCATTTGAAGACTTTGGCCGAATAGTTCACCAAGTAACCGATTGCTTCCCTCTCTCTCGGGCAAATTTATTTCTCTTAGGGAGATAAAATTTGTTACATTTATTCTTGCTAGCACATATGGGAATCAAATGAAGGTGATAGGGATACTCACCCATGAGCTTGAAAGCTTCAACATCCATGAAAGTTTTGAACTCAACCGATCAATGTAAGTCCTCCGCAACTTATTTTTTATTATTATTCACACACGAATCACGCTTAGAGATCTCGTGGCATGTCTAGGACACTAACAATGGTATCAGAGCGAGATCTAAGTATGATTTAATTTCTAGGGTTCATGACTTTAATTTGGGATTTTATGCTTAGAGCTTGATTTTTCCTAAATTGATTGTTTGGTTGAGTTTATGTGATGTTGAATTGGATTTGTATATCATTGGATTTGTGATAAATTGATTAGATCAAAAATCCCCAAAATCCATGTTTGGCCGAAAATTACCCTAGGAAGCTCATGGTTAATTTTTTGAATTAAACAATTGGATATGTTGATTCACATGAAATTGAATATTAATTGTTGATTTAATTAGATTGAAATCAAAATTGGATGTTAATTTCATGTATTGCCGTGAGATGTGAAGCATGTTATAGAATTGATTTTGCCCCAATTTTGTGTTGGACATGAATGTGGGAATTATGCATGATTAATTAGATTAAATTAATGTTTTGGAAACATTAGGTTAATTAATTAATTATGGAGATTGCACTTTAATTAAATTAATATATATAATTTGGAATGTTGTATTAATTTAATTGTTGTATTTAGGCTAATGGCTTTGGTTCGGCCAAATTTTAGTCTTTGATTATATTTTGGCCTAAACCATTTTCATAAAGTCCAAAATATGACTATTGAGCCTCTAATAATTTAATTGGGTCTAATGGGCCAAAATTGATTTTATGGCATATGGTGATTCCTAATGGGCCTAGGCATTATGGGTTAGATCCATTTTGGCCAAAAGCCCAAGCCTAACGAATTAATTAAAAGCCCAAGCCTAAAGAATTAATTAAAAGCCCATTGGACTTTAATTAAATAGTATTGGATACGAATTGGGCCTTTGAGACCCATTAAGATTTGATTTTGAATCTAAGTCTTAAAGGCACATAAATAAGTGTAATTATTTAATTTGGAATTAAATATGAATTAGTATTGGATACAATTTAAATTGGATTTAAAATTGTAGTTCGATATAATTCAAGAATACTTACTTTGAGTATTTATTCTTAAACGAGTTTGACTCGAGCAAATCAAATCGTTGTATGAACATTGGATGGTCATTAATCAAAGATTAATTAATTGGATTAGATTGATTGAATAACATGCTTTGTGTGAATACTTGGATGTATGTATGAATAATGTATATCGGATGGATATTAGAAGGGTGGAGGCAATTTTGGAAATTATTGTAATAAATTTAGAGTTTATTAAATTGGACCTGCGTGTCCAGCCTATTACCTCTTTTCTTATTGTATTTCTCTTCTCACCTATTCCCCTCAATGTAAATGAGGTTTCTTTAAAAGTATTATGTAATTTGGTAGAAGTAAGAATAGTGCTAGCGGGAGAGAGGAAATGAGAGATTTGTTCTAGGAACAAAATGTATTATATATCCATCCGCATATCATTATTAATTTATTCGCGCCTTATTATGCTTTTAGAATGCATGCTTAAGGGTGTATGATGAGACCTAATTAAAGATAATAAATTGGTTGCCAAATCGCGACAAAAACCCTCATTTTATATTAAGCGATTTCATTCCATTGAGTGATTCTCTCTCAAGATCCAAGATTGGCACTGGTTTGTTGGCCAAAGTCAAGACCTTTGTTCATCGCAGATGTGTTTGAATCATGAAGGCTTTGTTCCATATCGCATGTCTTGTCCAAGTTGTGATTTGTTGGCCAAAGTCAAGATCACTTCTTGTTCATCGACATCGATTACGAAGCTTTCCAAAGTCAATGGGTCCCGCTTAACTGGAATCATTAAGCTTGTTGTGCCAAAGCCAAGGCTTAGTTGATTCAGAGGAAAAGGTTAGGGAATATATTGGATATATTGGCATATATAGGATATATGTTTCGGACTTGGAGGTCCACCTACTGGATCTAGGAATTGGATGAGATCCAATTGATCTTAAAGATCTACCTAGTTAAATTTTATACAACTTGTTGGCCAAAGTCAAGGTTGTGTATCTTTTAACGGGATCCTAGCCCACTAGGAAACTGGGTTTCTCGAGTACTCCACAGAGGGTTAGAGGCTCGCCGAAAAATAGTGGGAGGTAAGTATTAAATTTGCAATTTCGTTTAGATACTTGTCAATACGCGCTCATTTCATTTTTCGTCATTTATTATTAAATATATTAGTTGGACTAATATTCAATTGTTGTTTTAATTAAACAGTTGGACTGTATTCAAATTACTTCATTTCTAGTTGATTATATAATTGAATTATAGTAATCAATACATCTGAATGTAACCGAACAATTGTAGTTGATTATATAGTTAGACTATAGTAATCATTGCATTTAATTGTACCTGAAATCATTGATTGGATAGTTGGACTATAGCAATCAAGATGACTGAAAGATTAGCGTCAAAGGACATAATCCTGGGGAAAATATCTTTAACTGCTTTAATTTTCAGATTGGGAGTATAACCTCTCAAGCATGAGCCAGGAGTTGAGCGAATAGTAGAGCATGAGCTTGGGAAGACTCATTATGATGATGACTTTAGTGCTCAATCCTTTATGCATAGCTAGAGCTTCTTAAAAGGACAAATCCCAAGTTGTCTGCCTAAATTATGGCAAACGGGGTCACTAGAAGTGTGACTGCCGTATGAACAAGGCATGCATGAAGGAAGTGAAAGCGGGACAAGGTTCCGGCTTCAAGAATGTTTGTTATAAACATGTTCACTACTGTTTTTTAAAATTGGATTTTTTGATACTAGATGTGATACATGTATATATGTACTGATGTGCGGGATCTGCTGATAAGCAGGAAACTGGCTTCAGATGAGATCGACCTACAAGTCGGAAACAGGACGAGAGTATCTGTTTTGGTCGTAGAAACCTAAGTTTTGGAACTGCCCTTTCGGCATGTACTTAAACTAGGAGACTGTTATAATGTATCTAGTTTGACTAGGAACATTATCTCTATATCTAGTTTAACCCGTTACGGGTATACAAATTTATATTCCGAAACACCGGGTGTTTTGTTTATAAAGATGATATCGAGATATCTACATTAGATGTAAATAATGGTCTTTATATTTTGAATATAAATGAATCTCAAACATATAACATGACAAATAAATAGCTCATATTAAGTAAATCAAATGAGAATTATTTGTGGCATTGTCATCTGGGATGCATTAACAAGACTCGTATATCCACACTTTCGAAGAGTGGATACTATGAAGGATTTGATTCTAATTCAAATGATGTCTACGAATCTAGTTTATTAGGCAAAGTGCATAAAAGACCTTTTACTTGGTAAAAGTGCAAGTGTCACCGATCTGTTAGCCCTCGTTCATAGTGACGTAAGTGGGCCCATGTCTAGCTAGGTTAGAGGTGGATATGAATACTTCGTAACCTTTACGGATGTGGCATCGCGTTACTGTTATGTGTATCTTATGAAACACAAGTCAGAAACTTTTGATAAATTCAAAAAGTTTCGACACGAAGTATGAAAACAGACCGATAAAAGTATTATAACATTGTGGTCAGACCATGATGGACAATACTTAAACAGATGAGTGGCTCTGAGCTACCATTTTCTTTCTGAGGATACGCGTTAAACGGTGCAGTACTTATTTTGAATAAGGTTCCATGAAATCTGTTAGACAGACTTCATATTAGATATGGACAGGAAAGAAACTGGGTTTCTCATTCCTGAAGATTTGGGAATGCTAGGCATATGTTTGGATGGTACCAAACTAGAACCCAAATCGGATAAGTGTCTATTTGTAGGTTGTCCTAGGGAAACCAAAGTATAGTACTTATACAACTCACAAGATAACAATGTAATTGTTGCTCTCCATGCGGTTTTCCTAAGAGGAACTCCAATATGCAGTGGTAAGTGGGAGGAAAGTAAAACTTGATGAAAATCGGAGTAATACTATTTCAGGCACCGAGTCCTTAGGGAACATAAATTATTCATCAGGGATGAAACTGTACCAATAATCTTCGAATACACAAGAACAGCGTATGTCGGAGAGAGTCAGAAAATAACCTGGGAGGTATGGATTTCTGATCTCACCTCATGTAGATGTCAATCTTATTGAGGAAGACGAACTGGCTACGTATGAGGAAGTGATACATCAATTATTATATATTTATAATATCGACTCCTTTTATAGCAAAGTGCCATTAAGTCCGAAATGGATTCCATGTATATCAACCAAGTTTGGATACTAGTTGATGTACCAGAAGGCATTGTGCCTATTGGTACTATATGTGTCTTCAAGGAAGACATACATGGATGGCAACATACAAATGTACATAGCAAGGCTTGTACAGAAAGGGTATCGTCAAAGACATAGTGTCGACTACGACGAAATTCTTTCACATGTTGCCATGATTAAATCCATTTGGATAATGCTTGCTATAACTGTATATTTCATTTATGAAATATGACAAATGGACGCCATAACCGCTTTCCTTAACGGAAACCTTTTGGAGGATGTTTGTAACATCCTGACGATTTTGTCGGGCTAAAACATGTAAACAAGGTTTGCAAGTTAAATCGATCCATTTATGGATTGAAGCAAGCATTGTGTTCTTGGAACCAACGTTTTGATAAGATCATAATGGTATGTGATTTCATTCAAAACGAATATGATTCTTGTGTATTTAAGAAGGTTAGTGGGAGCGCACTGACAATTAATGTCCTATCAGTTGATGATGTATTGCTTTTAGCAATAACATTCTCATACTAAAATCGGTGAAAGCTTGGCTTTCATGAAAAATTCTCCATATAATACTTGGGAGAAGCAGGCTTTATTCTAGGAATAAAGATCTACTGGGATATATCTAGAAAGCTGCTGACACTCTCTCAGTGTTTGTCTATTTTGATATGTACAATGACATGATGTTCATATGCTTTGAGCACACGTAGACACAATCAGGGCAATCCAGGTGATGGTCACTGGATTGATGTTAAGAACATCATTAAGTATCTTAGACGAACTAAGGATGCTTTCTTAAGTTATGGAGATGAAGAACTTGAGGTGGCTAGGTTCACCGCTGTAAGTTTCCAAACCGATAAAAACGAATATAAGTCGTAATAAGGATACGTATATAGTTTGAATAACGGAACAGTGAGCTGGGAATCTTCCAAGCAAGATATTGTTGCCGTATAAACAACAAGAGCGGAACATTGCTGCAGCTTATGCAGCAATAGAAGCATTTTGGATCCAAATAATTCCTAATTAGATTATGAGTAGTTCTGTTAGCTGCTGGGCTGGGCTACAGCACAAGCTAAAGAATCACGGTCTCATCAATGATCCAAGTATGTACTTCGACTAATTCATCTGATTCGTTCGATCATACATCGTGGCGATGTGATAATTGAATAAATCGCATCATATGATAACCTTGCGAATCCGCTGACGAAAGCTATTTCTCAGCAGAAGTTTGAGCGACCCGTACATAGTTCAAGTGTAAGACACTTGAGTGATTGGCTATAGGCCAAGTGGGAGATTGTTGGACAATTATGACCCATAGCATCACTATTTGTACAGAACATGGTGTTGTACAAATTAACTATGTGACAAAGGAAATTGCTCTTTTATCATTTGTAATTGGATTACCTAAATATAAATGATAAAAGTTCTTATGATTAGTTCCGGATTAATAAGATATGAGACATTATTAATTCATAAAGGTTTAATCATTAAATATCCATAGTCGTAGTATTATCGAGACTGGACATCGATAATGCGGAATAGGCTAGTATTACACTTGTGCGTGTTATGGAAGCGTAACGGCATAGTTCTCATATATTTGGGTATTGGATACTCATGCAAGTGTAATAGGAGGTTGTGTTTACCGATGGTACGGAAACAGCTTCGCTTTGGATAGACCCCTCGGAATCTCATTGGTAATATGACTATGTGTCTATGGGAGTCCGAATCAGGGTAGGTGTATTTGGTCTTAACCTGAGACTTGCATCGCTAATACTTGCGACAATCAGTATACTTTGGTTTTGTTCGTCCAGGGCTTTAACAGGTTCTGTGTACGCCTCTTCTGGGTATACTGAGAATCGTAGTGTATTGGGTGTGATGTCAAGATGGAAGTATCACTTCAGTCATATGGAGATGATGATCACGCAGGGATACAGAACTGGTACTCTAAGTGCTATAGCCATCGGGGAAGTATGACTAGGTCATGACTTTCGATCATAAAGACACTAGTTGCTTGTTATCTGATATATGCTTCGTACGGGGCAGACACAACTCCGGCCCCAGGCCTTGCATGTGACATCTGATACTGGATCTTAATACGCAATACTACGTATACTACGCCTGACAAATATCATATATTCCGTAGAAGAATATTTCTGGAGAATTGGGTAGGCACGGTGCTTTGCTAGAAGCCAACCATGTCTTGTAAATCGGTAAATATGTGGTACCGGGTACTCACGTGTTCGGATAGTCCGATGACCGTATTTACTGCCAACATATCCATGGATCTCTTGGGTCGCATCCCAAAGATTCACCGATGATGTTTGACTCGAACAATATTAATATGGGATTAGTTATCAGAGAAATGATTAATCTGGAATTAATTGAGTCGAGAATTTATCTGGGATTAAATTCGTTGAGATGAGAGAACGCGATTAATTTGGAATTAATCGATAAAATAAATTTAATAGTTAAATTAGATTTTACTATTTAATTTATTTAATTTGGCTAAATAATATATTAGATATATTAATTAAAATTGGATTTCAACAGGAAATTAAATTGGATTTTAATTTTAGCGAACGAATTAATTTGGAATTAATTCGCGAGGGATTTCCGTAATAATTTTGCTGAGTATTATTATTTAATTAAATTGGATTTAATTATGTCGCGACGGAAAGTTCGTTTAATCGGATTAAACGAATTCGAGCCCGAAGTGTGTGGGCCTACTTTACTTACATCATTAGTCATCTTAGATGATTGACATGAATGATGGATTTTGATGATATCTTATTTAACACTCAACACATTTAATTTTAAAAATTGATCTCTCTCCCGGCAGGTAGGCCGAGTGGCCTTCATTTGATTAATGGCCGAATGGCCTTGATTGAGAGATAGGCACTATATCAATTACTTCTCTGACTTCTTTTTTAACTTGTAAAAAATAAAGAAATAGAAGTGGCTTGTTTTCCTTTTAATGGCCTCTGATTTTAAAAAGCAACATTTTGCTTTTCTTAAGCATAAAAAAACGAAAAGTGCCTCTGCAACCATAAAAAAAGGCATTTTCACTTTTCAAAAAAAGTGATTGGCCGAAAGGATTGGCCATTTGATTTCTTAAAAGGCCGAATAGTTCACCAAGTAACCGATTGCTTCCCTCCCTCTCGGGCAAATTTATTTCTCCTAGGGAGATAAATTTTGTTTCATTTATTCTTACTAGCACATATGAGAGTCAAATGAAGGTGATATGGATACTCACCCATGAGCTTGGAAGCTTCAACATCCATGAAAGTTTTGAACTCAACCGATCAATGTAAGTCCTCCGTAACTTATTTTTTATTATTATTCACACACAAATCACGCTTAGAGATCATGTGGCATGTTTAGGACACTAACAGATACTCCCCCAGAATAATGCAACCACAAGGGACATCGGCGGGGTTGGTCTCCCAGAGAGATGCACTTTCAGGGAGGGGTTGCAAGTAAACATCCTGAGAAACATCATTGTCTTTCCTCAGACACATGATATAATATAATTTGTTCAATTAAAAAACAAATCAAAATAATTTAACTCAATTTCATTATACTTTAAAATTCAAATAAATTAATTTATAGATAATTGCTTGGGGAAAATCAGACACATGACATGGGTCGAACACATTCCAAAGGGGATCCAGATTCCTCATCAAGGCATGTCATCAGAGTTGGTATAGAATCTGTCATCAGAGTCTTGTACAATACTTATCATCAGAGACTGAGGGCAAAACCTACCATCGGAGTCTTGGGGCAAAATTTATCAACATAATTTTAAGTCAGGACCTCCGTCAGAGTCCGAATTCAGAGCTACCTTATAGAAGTTCCACCTCAGGCTTGGTTCTGATAAAGGCAGACAAAGATCGTATGAAAATTGAGCTCAATATATCAACTCCTTAATGACACGAATATGCTGAATAAGG
This sequence comes from Zanthoxylum bungeanum, assembly GCA_019454045.1. Taxonomy (NCBI): domain Eukaryota; kingdom Viridiplantae; phylum Streptophyta; class Magnoliopsida; order Sapindales; family Rutaceae; genus Zanthoxylum; species Zanthoxylum bungeanum. Next base: position 31,101 of record SKCR01041392.1, on the reverse strand, counting down.
AATGAGACAATCAACTATTTATTTTTCGTTTCTTTAAGCTAGACAATTATCTAGAATAGAAAGTTCCAAGATTATACGAAGTGAGTCACTTAATGAGAAATGTGAATGGAATGTAACCGCTATCAGTTTATTTTTCTTGTAACGAGATATTAAATAGTGCAAAAATCCCTAAAACGTGAGATCGATCTTTTGTTTATCAAGCAACAATATATAACTCTTTACATATCTCTATGTTTTGTTAAATTTATTATTTATAAGATTAATTGCACAAACAATAATAAATTAAAAATACATTGATAAACAAAATCATTGAAATTTTATTGGCGAGTGTCGAAAAAAATCAAAGTATGCTGATATATTTAAAATATTATCCACATTTCAAGGTAAAATAAATTAAAATTCAAAACCCAAAAAAACGAAACAAAAAAAAAATCTTACCATAATAGATTCTCATTCAAAATAATTTTGGCCTTCATTTATTAGTTGACAAGTAGTTAATAATATTAATTTCACATATCATGCTAAATCAATACCATGCAAGTTGATAATCGGTTGAGATAAGCTGAGATTTGTCAATTTCATAACTATTTTAATTACGGATCATGATGAAAAATTATCCCAAATTCAGATTGAAATTTTATTACAGAAGAAAATTATCTTGAATTCTATATTGAATAATACAAAACCCTAGATTTCGATCAAATTCAAAATATTCCACCCTCTCTAAATACCACAGTTGTTATAATAATAAAATTAAAAATAATATATTACCTAAATAACAAATTATTATTTTCCTTTTTAACAATTCAAAACATTAATTAAATAAAATTTGTAAACAGAAGTGAAAGCCAATGAAGAATTAGGGGTGGGCGCGGTTCGGTTTTTGCTAAAAACCGAACCAAATCATATTTTACGGTCCTGTTTTTTTTTTGCCTCTCAAACCAGACCATTAAATAACGGTTTGGTTCGGATTGAAAAGATTTTAAACCAGCGGTTTACGGATTGGTTCGGTTCGGTTTAAAGATTATTCTACTTAAAAAAAATTCATCCACTTAAGTGAAGAAAAAAAAACTAGTCTAGCGCACAAATAATATGAAGTGCTACGGTGTAAGCTGTGACTGCAGATAACACATGCATTCAATAGAGGATTGAAAAATGAACACAATTAATTCTTGTATTTTTTAAAAATTACCTCGAATAATGATGCTACCATCATTCTAATTAATAGACAATCCAACAGCTTATTTTCAAGAATAAACCATAAAACAAAAAATTTAAGAATAAAATTATTAACAAATAAATTTAAGAAAAAAAAGTATTAACAAAAAAATACATTAACAAAAAAAATTAAGAATAAAAATATTAACATACTAATAAAAAGAAAACATAAAGTAAAATTAAAAGAAAAATGCAAATTTTTTATAAAAATATATAATTTTTTTAATTATAACGGTTCGGTTCGGTTTAACAGGTGCGGTACCGAACCGTAAACCGTTTAGGGGGGGCCAAGAAAAAAAATTATAATTTCGGTCCGATTTGATTCGGTCTACAGTTTAATTCGGTTCGGTCGGTTTTTTTACCCACCCCTATGAAGAATCCCCGTTTAGAAGGGTGAAGAGGAAGCAAAAAGACCCGACCGTTGAACCACTTCCAAATTTGATAGTGAGTTTAGGGGCCCACACCTTCTTTTCTCCGCAATTCTCGGATATTTGTCCTAATTCTAAAATCTAAAACAATAAAGTGGGCCCCATGCTATTTCTAACTCCCAACCCAGTTCCAAAGTTCAACCCGAAATAATAATCACGGATTGGCCCAGAATCCCAATCAAATGTAAACTTTTTATTGAATTTTTTTTTTTACACAACTGTTTGCTGTTTGCAAAAATTATAATAAGAATCTATGACGTAAGAAATTTTAAAAACTCGTCACTAAAATCTTTTTAAATTTAAAATTGCTTCATTCTCGTCTTCATTTAAATAGAAAATTTATTTAAAAATTCATATTCCCTATAACTTTTTATTAAAAAAACCAACCCCTTCATTTATTTTATATTTATTCATAAGATTTTAAGTCTTATTTCTCTTTAGTCTTTTTTATTATTCTTTACATATTTTTTTTTAACTAATAAGATGTTTGTCTTAATTTTTTTCATTTTATCCTTACAAAGCGAAAAAAACTATTCACTTGAACAATGTTCACCTGAATAATTTTTTCCTTTAAAACAATAGTGTGCATGTTAAGATATATTTTCACCATTTATCTTGGGTACTATATTTTGAAATCACATATTTTTATTTTAAATACACATTAAATATTAATTCCTCTTGATTTTTTGTGTGCCGATGAAACCACTTATAATCATATTATATTGTGTCTAAATAAATAAATATTCAAACAAACACCTAATTGACAATTATTTTGTGACCGTAGGTAAAAAAAATACAATGACAATGCTACCGAGGTCAAAAATGTGATTATTCTCAATATGTCTAAGGGTCGATAATAATATTGATGGTCGGAAATATGACTAAGATAACTAATGTGACTGAAGCCACTAAGTGTGATTGAGGTCACAATTGTGATTATGCTCAATGTGCCTTAGGGTCGGTAATATTACCGATGTAACTAATGTAACTGGAGATCGGTAGTGTGACTAATGTTACAAGTATGATTGTGCTCAATGTGATTGAGAGTCAATAATATGACTGAGGTAACTAATGTAACTGGAGATCAATAATGTGACTAAGGTCACAAGTAGGGGTGGCAAAAAAAACCGTCTGAACCGAACCAGACCGCAAACCGAACCAAACCGAACGAATTTACGGGTTTTTTCGAACGGTTCGGTTTGCGGTTCGGATTGACCCACACCAAACGGTTTACGGTTCGGTTTAGGTGAGAATCCGAACCGCACCTGTTAAACCGAACCGAACCGTTTTAATAAATATAAAAACCCTAAATTTTCCCTCACCTAAAATACTCTCTCTGCCGCCTCTTTAATAAAAATAAAAACCCTAATTTGCTTGCCCTCACATCTCAAAAACTCTCTTGCCGCACAACCATCATCATCACTCTCAAGTCCAAGTCTAACCCTAAATTTTTCTTCACAGCTTAATCTCTCTCTGCTGCTCCTAAATTTTTCGTTTTTGGTTGAATGGAAGTTGGGTTTATGATGAAAGTCCACTGATCACTTGCAGGTAAATCTCTATTCGAAATTTTTTTGTCTTCGATTTCTTTTTTCAGATTTGTTTAAGAGCATAGGTTTCATTGCGTTACAGACAATTGTTTTATGGGAGTTGTATACTAATACTGCAATATACTCACCGTTGAATAATTTTCTAGATTCCTATTTTATACTTCTACCTTGAGCGCTGTGTTACTTTGAGCAAAATAATCATATTGGAAAAATGATATTTTTCTTTTTGTAAAAATAAAATGTTGTTTTGATGGCTTTATTCTGTAAAAATAAAATGAAAAATTATCAATGGTGGTTCTCTATATTCTGTTTTGGTACTGCTTTATAGACATTCCATTGTAACATATAGTTGTCTAATATGTTCTGTGATTTTTTATCCAAAATCTTATAAAACTTGGTACTTTCTGAATGCAGTCAAATCCAGTCCTCGAAGCATTTGGAAATGCTAAAACACTTAGAAATAATAACTCAAGGTGAGAGAGCTTCTACATGGATCCATAATTTTCATGCTCTTGCCGCTTCATCCAATTGGTCTAACCTCAAAAGGTTCTGCAGTGATGATGTTTTACTGCACTCGTATAATACTGTGACCATGCCAAGCTGCATAGTTCGATAGTTTCATATCTTTCTTAACTGATGACAAATTATCTGTGAAACACCTGCTGCTTTCTTTGTAGTTTGTTGCTTATTATTGGTAGTTTTCACATTGATTTTTTTTCCTAAATTTGATACTTGTACAGTCGCTTTGGTAAATTTGTTGGAACTTCTCTGTTGTGGGGTGATTGTGAGGTATATTGGTAGATATTATGGATTGGAACTTCTCTGTTGTGGGGTGATTGTGAGGTATCACTTGACTCAAGATGATTTTAGTTTCTTATCTGGACTTTATTAATGGAATAGTTGTCATATTTTTGGATTGTATTAGTTCAGTGTCGATTTTGTATCTTCATACTTTAATATATTTTTTTTCTTTTTACAGATTTTATTGGAGTTCCGTTAGCTATTGAATCTGCTGCATCAACAAGTTGTAGCTGTACATGTTGATAACTGCAAATGAACAATGGTGGATCCATGAAGCATCAGAATTAGTTTGGTCTAGTTTGATGAAAATCTGTTTGATGAATTTTAAATCTTCATCTATATATATGAATTGCTTTGTGCTTACTGCTTAGTTGGCTTTTGAACTGTTTTGAATTATCGATGGTGATCGTTTTAATATATTAATTAATATATATTCCTTGCATTGTCGATTGTTTATCATACATTAATAATCCGTAAACCGAACCGAACCAATCCGTAAACCGTTGGTTTAAAAAATTTTCAATCCGAATCAAACCGTTATTTAATGGTTTGGTTTTAAAGACAAAAAAACCGGACCGTAAAATATGGTTTGGTTCGGTTTTTAAGAAAAACCGAACCAAACCGAACCGCGCCCACCCCTACTAAGCAGTAAGCACAAAGAAATTCATATATATAGATGAAGATTTAAAAATTCATCAAACAGATTTTCATCAAACTAGACAAAAACTAATTCTGATGCTTCATGGATCCACCATTGTCATTTGCAGTTATCAACATGTACAGCTACAACTTGTTTGATGCCCAGATTCAAAGCTAAACGGAACTCCAATAAAATCTGTAAAAAAAGAAAAAATATATTAAAGTATGAAGATACAAAATCGACACTGAACTAATACAATCCAAAAATATGACAACTATTCCATTAATAAAGTCCAGATAAGAAACTAAAAATCATCTTGAGTCAAGTGATACCTCACAATCACCCCACAACAGAGAAGTTCCAATCCATAATATCTACCAATATACCTCACAATCACCCCACAACAGAGAAGTTCCAACAAATTTACCAAAGCGACTGTACAAGTATCAAATTTAGGAAAAAAAATCAATGTGAAAACTACCAATAAATAAGCAACAAACTACAAAGAAAGCAGCAGGTGTTTCACAGATAATTTGTCATCAGTTAAGAAAGATATGAAACTATCGAACTAGCAGCTTGGCATGGTCACAGTATTATACGAGTGCAGTTAAAAACATCATCACTGCAGAACCTTTTGAGGTTAGAACCAATTGGATTGAAGCGGCAAGAGCATGAAAATTATGGATCCATGTAGAAGCTCTCTCACCTTGAGTTATTATTTCTAAGTGTTTTAGCATTTCCAAATGCTTCGAGGACTGGATTTGACTGCATTCAGAAAGTACAAAGTTTTATAAGATTTTGGATAAAAAATCACAGAACATATTAGACAACTATATGTTACAATGGAATGTCTATAAAGCAGTACCAAAACAGAATATAGAGAACCACCATTGATAATTTTTCATTTTATTTTTACAGAATAAAGCCATCAAAACCAACATTTTATTTTTACAAAAAGAAAAATATCATTTTTCCAATATGATTATTTTGCTCAAAGTAACACAGCGCTCAAGGTAGAAGTATAAAATAGGAATCTAGAAAATTATTCAACGGTGAGTATATTGCCAGTATTAGTATACAACTCCCATAAAATTGTCTGTACGCAATGAAACCTATGCTCTTAAACAAATCTGAAAAAAAGAAATCGAAGACAAAAAAATTTCGAATAGAGATTTACCTGTAAGTGATCAGTGGACTTTCATCATAAACCCAACTTCCATTCAACAAAAAACGAAAAATTAGGAGCAGCAGAGAGAGATTAAGTTGTGAAGAAAAATTTAGGGTTAGACTTAGGACTTGAGAGTGATGAATGATGGTTGTGCGGCAGAGAGAGTTTTTGAGATGTGAGGGCAAGCAAATTTAGGGTTTTTATTTTTATTAAAGAGGCGGCAGAGAGAGTATTTTAGGTGAGGGGAAAATTTAGGGTTTTTATATTTATTAAAACGGTTCGGTTCGGTTTAACAGGTGCGGTTCGGATTCTCACCTAAACCGAACCGTAAACCGTTTGGTGTGGGTCAATCCGAACCGCAAACCGAACCGTTCGAAAAAAAAACCGTAAATTCGGTTCGGTTTGGTTCGGTTTGCGGTCTGGTTCGGTTCGGACGGTTTTTTTGCCCACCCCTACTGCTTAGTTGGCTTTTGAACTGTTTTGAATTATCGATGGTGATCGTTTTAATATATTAATTAATATATATTCCTTGCATTGTCGATTGTTTATCATACATTAATAATCCGTAAACCGAACCGAACCAATCCGTAAACCGTTGGTTTAAAAAATTTTCAATCCGAACCAAACCGTTATTTAATGGTTTGGTTTTAAAGACAAAAAAATCGGACCGTAAAATATGGTTTGGTTCGGTTTTTAAGAAAAACTGAACCAAACCGAACCGCGCCCACCCCTAGTCACAAGTATGATTGTACGCAATGTGACTTAGGGTTGATAATGTGATTGAGGTAACTAATGTGACTGATGATCAATAATATGACTGAAATCACAATTATAACTGAGTTCAATGTGATTGTGGGTCATCTGCAATGTGACTGATGGTCACCAATGTGACTGAGGTAACTAACGTGATTGAGAGTCGCCAATGTGATTAAGATCATAATGTGATTGTGCTCAATATGACTGGGGGTCTGCAATGTGACTGATGGTCAGTAATGTAACTGATGTTACAATTGCGACAGTGCTCGATGTGATTGAGAGTCGATAATGTGTATGAGATCACAAATATGAATGAAGCACACCCATAACTAAACTTTTTATCATCAAATTGATAGTCACATTGTGACTTTTGTGAAAATATAACTATGACTCTGTTCTTTGGGACTTAAGTAAAATATTATTATGACTGTACTCAATGTGACTGAGGGTCGGCAATATGATTGAGGTAAATAATGTGGTTGGAGGTAAGTAATGTGACCGAGACATACATAACAAAAACTTTCAATAGCTAATGTGATTGAGATAAAAATGCGACTATAATGAATGTCAATGTAAAGTGTAAGCGATGCAATAACTTTTGAACTAATTTCAACCTTTTGTGGTATGAATTTGTGAGGGATTTGTTGATGAAAATTGTAGGTATGTACGTTAAGTATATTTATATTTTTACATATTGTGATTTTGAGTCTGAATGAAAGAGAAATAAGTGTTTAAAATGGCTAGTTTAAAATTATTATTCTCTTATAAATGTTAGGGTCATTTTTTTTAGTCGAAACATATTGATAATGGTCTTGTTTTAAAGTTTATAATTTTTAAATCGATAATATGTATTTTTTATGAAATATTTTTTATTTTGGAAGATATTTAAGTTTTAAATAAAATATGTAATAATAATAATAATAATAATAATAATTTAAACTCACACCTCGCTGCAGGAGCGTGGGGTGTGTGCTTTTAATTATTAGTTTTTATTAATTCCTTATCCCTTTTGGTAATATGTAAATTTTTAAATTTGGCTTTCGTTAAATAATAAAACTTTTATTATAATTGGATTTTTCAATAAAAACCCATATTTAAAAAAATTACCGATAGAAAATTAACACACACACTACCCTTTGTAAATTATTTAGTTTTTGCCATATTAAAAATCTAATTTAGTTTTGGCCATATTAAAAAACTAACAGTTCGATCAATAATTAGAATCACACACACTTTACCCTTTGTAAAATTATTTATTTTTTGCCATATTAAAAATCTAACGTTCGATAAATAATTAGAATGGATTTATGGAGATTTTCACATTTGTATTCATCTAAATATATCATTTCTCCATTTTTAAAGTTTTAGAAGTCTTTTCATTTGTAAATTTATTTTTACACTTTCAGGATAGAATTTCGAACATCCTTATACAATATCCACTTCCTATATCCTTTATTTATTTACAATTAAAGTTTTTCAGAAATAATTAAACTTGAGATAGGTGAGACCCATAATAATTATATAATTTTTATTTCAAATTTAAAAAAATTTAAAACTCATATCAAAACCAGCCAAATATTGGATAGACGCACCACCTCAAAAATATTTTTGTTGCTAAAAGGCGAAAGCTAGAATGCTAGATCCATGTACATACGAGGTTGAGCTGCCAATAACGGTAACTCAATTTCATCGGAAAATGGAACGTTATTTTCATAATAATTAATAATAATCAACGAAAAATTATTTGTCCCCCTCGATGTAGACTCCCCTTCTCATTTCTCTCTCTCTCCCTTTAAAATGACAACAATATCTCTAATACTTTAAATAAATTATTTTTTTATTTAATTATTTTATTTCCTTGTATTTTAATTGTTTTATTCTTTTGTTTTAGTTTTTGATTTAATTCTTTAATTTTTTTTTATCTTATTCATTTTTTTATATTTATATTTTTTTTCTATTTTACTTATTTAATAGTCTTTATATATTTATTTTCTTTTATTTGTTTAATAAATATTATATATTTATTGTTTATTATTATTTACTTTGTCTTTCTTTATTTATTTAATTTTCTTCAGATTATTTATTAATTTATTCAACACTACTTATGTATAATAGAAAATGTTCTCTTTTATGTTTGCAATAATTTTTCAGAGAAGAGTACAACCTTTTCCATTATACATAAGTACTCTTAAATAAATTAATAAATAATCAAAAGAAAATTAAATAAATAACAAAAAATAAAAATTTATAAGATTTATTAAACAAATAAAATAGAATAAATATATAAAGACTATTAAATAAGTGAAAGAGAAAAACTATAAATATAAAAAAAAATAAATGAGATGAAAAAAATAAAAGAATTAAATCAGAAACTAAAATAAAATAATATAATTAAAAAATAAAATAAAAAATAAAATAATTGAATCAAAAAGTAATTTATTTAAATGATTAGGGGTATTAGTGTCATTTAATATGGGAGAGAAAATTGGAAGGAGGGAGAAACGCCTCTCTAATCAACATAATAAAAAGGGAAATTATCATTTGTCTACCCAATTTTGGTTTAATGTTCAAAAATACATGTTAATTTTTTTTATTATCAGTTTTCCACTGATTTTCTTATAATGAGATATTTTATACCTAAACTGTTAACACTGTCAATATGAATGAATTAAAAGACGAAATTGTACTAGTTTTCAAATGTTGCCTAAAAAGATAATCTTGCCCATGAAAATTAAGGATAAGCAATTATAGTCGTTTGTCTTCAACGGCTATTTTTTTAGATTTATAAAAACAGTCATTTTCAATAGACATATATCTACTCCATATAAGAGTTTTGTTTCCCTCATACAAATGATTTTCCTACTACCATCATACCAATGGTTAAGATTTAATGAATTTTATCTAAATGATTAGAAGATGCCAACACATTAATGAAATGAAGAATAATATTTTAAGTCATATGTGCTACTTCAAGCAGTTTGAACTTGGTTGAGCCGGCTGAAGTATAATTAAATGAAGCTCATTGCTGTCGTTGAAGCCACAGACCAATTGTTTCATTCTTCTAAAAAATATTTGATATTTGTGTTGGGTCGCATAAAATTTTGTTAGGTACTATAATTTTACGCGGCCAAACATAAATATCAAGCATTTTTGTTAGGGGTGACAATTTGGGTCAAGATTCGTTTATTCGTTCGATTCGATTCGCTTTAAAGCGAATACGAGTTTGGAAAAATGGATTCGTAAAATGGATTCGTTTAATAAATGAGTCAATTCGATTCGATTCGTTAATTAAACGAATCGAATCTGAATTTGAGTTCATCAATTCGTTTATTCGTTTAGGATTCATTTATTAAACGAATCATAAACGAATTGAATCCGAATCGAATTCGTTTAAGACCCGTTTACTTTTATAACAAATTTACCCTTAAATATTCGAATATGTGTTTAACTGCACGAAGGATATTTTAGTAATTATATGCGTTTAACCTAAAAATCTAAACCTAGACTTTATAAAACATTTTCCCCACTTCCCAGCCGCCTCTCTCAAGTCTAGCCTCATTTTCCAAATCTTGAATCCATCTATCTGGAAGAATTCGCTTGAGCTCCAATACACAATAATTACAGCCACCCATTTCAGTTGGAGGGCATGCAATACTTCCATTTTCATTAGCATTCCACCAAACTAATGGCTCAACATGATCATCAGGATTTCGAGTAAGGCACAATTCCGGGAGAGGATCCCCACCATGCATGTAACCATAGCCTCTGTTGATGTATTGAAACTTCAGTTCATCACGGTCTGAAAGTCTTCCCTCACGAATCTCTTTACAACAAGTGAGACAGAGTTCATATGAACATTTTGGGCAGCTTCGATGAAGATCAATGATTGAAGTTGCACAATGGTTGCTGCTTAAAGACCAAAAATATAACCAGTAAGATCTTCGAGAATAATACAACCAATTGAATATGAATAGTAACGAATCAGATGCGAATAGTAAACGAATCAAATGCGAATAGTAAACGAATCAGATGCGAATAGTAAACGAATAATAAATTCGATTCGATTCATTTGATTTATATAAACGAATAAACGAATCGAATACGAATATTTGTTTATTAAACGAATCGAATCCGAATCCTAATATCAGGATTCGTTTAATAAACGAATCGAATTCGAATTTAGTGCATTACAATTCGATTCGTTTAGAATTCGTCACGAATTCGATTCGTTGATTCGTTTTGCCACCCCTAATTTTTGTTGGAATCAAAAGAGAGAGAAAGATGAGGGATCAGGGCAATTTCATCTTTTAACTCATTTATATTGATAGTGTTAATAGTTTGGGTATAAAATATATATTTATAAGAAAATCGGGTGTAAGATTGATAATAAAAAAAGTCAATAGGAATTTTTGAACATTAAACAAAAATTAGGTAGACAAATGATAATTTACCTAATAAAAATGTATGATCTCATATCTTGCTTTCCGCTGGGGCCCAGCAAAGCCATTCCCGGGTTTTCACTTTGTTTTTAGTCGACGATTTTGTCTCCTCTGCGCCTAACCCAACACCCTCGTTGTCATTGAGACGCTCAAAACCCTTTGAAAGAGACCGAGAAACTCGTTCCACTTGTAAATAAAGATCCGCTAATTACATTTGATTCACTATATTTTAATCAAATCACAATTAGACAGTTTTTTTTTTTTTTTTTCATTAAACGTCATTGAATATCCTTAACAACATTTATGATTTTAATATTATACATTTATACTCACGAAAACTATGAACCCATCTTTTAAGGATCTTTGTATAAATAAGGTAAGAATTGTTGGTTGGTTGGCAAATGATTTAGGATTTGATTATATTGGTTCAAGTCCAGGAATGAATTTCTTATAAGAGCTGGGAGTAGTCGTGAGTTTTACCTGCGCCTTTTAAACCCGGATAAAATAATTTGAAGAATTGTCGCAAGCTCGAAAAAATATTTATAACAATATCAAATATTCAAACCTAGTTTAAAGATGACATTAGAAAGAGTTGATACAGATGGCCAACTGGATCCTTAAATTTAGATAAATTTCAATTTTTAATATAATTTTTTTTTTATCGATAAAGACTTAATTTTAAGAACTCGTATAAGGTTTCATAAAATTCAACTCATTAATAGCCTAATTACAACAAAACTTAATAATATAAAATAATTTGTAATCATCACCAATGAAATCAATTACTTATTAAAGAAAATGAAAACTATACGTATATACCCCGGTCCCCAACTAAAAAAACTTTATATTTTACTACCAAAAAACAAAAAAACAAAAAAACAAAAAAACAAAACAAAAACAAAAACAAAAACACCTCTCGTATTTATAATTCTGCAAAGATTATAGTGAATTAGAACATCGGAGAGCTTTTTAGTTCTCCCTTGGAACTTTTCCTTTGAACACATTTTTTTTGGTTCTTTTTTTTTTTTTTTCCCTTTCTATTTTTGCCTTCTCTCAGGCCTTTTCTCAAACACATCATACAGTATCAGTAACCGCAACCGCTGGCTTGGAGTATTGAGCAAGGACATGAAGGTTTTTTTTTTTTTTTAAAAAGCTTTGAAGGGATGAGAGAGTGAGAAAAAATTGCGTTTTGAAAATGGACGCTGCAGAGGAGGAGCTGGAGAGAAGGAGCAAGTTTTTGAACAGCTTGATACAGAAGAAGAAAGCGAAAGAGCAGCAAGATGAAACTGATCAACTTAATGTTCGTGTTAGAGCCTCTGATATGCCACTCCCTTTGCAAAACAAAGCGTTTAAATGTGCCCGTGGCCTGCTTGATTCCATGCCTGGAAAGCTTGACAATAAACGCCTTGCTCTTGCCCTTAAGAAGGTAAAAAAAAAAAAGAAAACATACACGCTCTTTATGAGTTTGATCTTTGATTATTTCCTTGGTATTTTGTATTTAAGAATGTTTATTTCATTGTTTAGAGTAATGGGCAGGGAGTAAATTTTGCATATTTGTTTCTTGATGTTTGATTTTCTATTTTCATTTTATTTTCTGGGTTGTGACATGAAAATATTGATTGGATGGGAGAGTAATGAAAATTTTGTATCCCTAAAAACTTTACTTTGATGCTTTTTTATTAACCATCCGATTCCGTGGCTTTATTTTGATTCTTGGGTTTGAACAATGATTCACCTCAGTTATCTTCTATAGTCTTGGTTATAGTCTTCATTTGTTGGTCCAACATTGCTTTAGCTTGAGCTGAAGTTTTCTCTCTTAATTTAGTATTTTAGTTGATGGCAATTATGTTCTCTTCATCAAATGACAAGGTCTAGGATTTCATCATTCTATTAACTACAAGAAATTTGCAGATTATGGAAAACCTAAAAATACTAAAATCAGTTACCATTGCACAAATTATCTGTGGAAATTCCTTGATAATTTAGAAAATCTATGTTCAAGTCATTAGAGCATAAGCATAAGGTAACTTTTAATAATCAGGCAAGATTTTAATTACTCTGTTGACCAGATACAATGCTATAACACTATGGACATGGAATTCTTTATATAGTTGGCTCCTTAATACATATACAGCTATTTTCTAGTAGCCAAAAGGGATGGTTTTTTTACTGTTGCCCATAATTAGCTGTGCAACAAAATTTTCTGTAGTTGAAATGATGTTTTATCCTTGTTTTTCTGTATTATGCGAATCCCGCAAATCCATTTAACCTCAAACAACCACAAAGTAAGATGATAGCCTCTCTGGCCTTTACATTACCCCCTTTCACATTTTATTTTTCCTTCTCCACCATATTTTTGGAATCCTGATTATTCTCTTGAACAAAACGATTATCTTGCTCATTGGCACATTTGTTTGAGGGTAAAACTCCCTTTCAATTCTATGGTCTGAACCGGTTGCACTTAGCTCCCTAATTTGAACTGTTGTGCTAACCACCATAGTGTTTCACACTGTTAGCAAAGGGGTTTACAGCATTCAGGTTTATTATAAAATGACCAAAAGTTGTTTAAATAACTAAAGAAATATCATCTTTCTACTCTGCCCAACAAGGAATTTCTCTTTTCCCACCTCCTTTGTGGTCAATTTATGTGGCTGCCATACTGGTATTTTTTTAGTTGAATTTTGGTCATTTATGCCGAACCCTAATAACCTACTCCCTTGAGTTAAAGAAGTGACAAAAATATGGTTGGTGCAACTTCTTGGAATTGAGATGCTAACTGAAAATTCAGGGTTATCCAAAGTTCTGACCCTATGCGGAATTACAAACAATAAGCAGGACAAGTCCTGTTACTGCTACTATGGAATAGAAACAGACAATTACCAAATCAACCAACAATAATAAAATCCACAATATTAATTAAAGCGAAATATAAATTGCGGAAAATAAACCAGTCACACAAAATTCAACACAATAATTTTGGTGACAAAGTGGAAAACTCTTCCGAGTAAAAAAAAACACTTCGGGTATAGGCTACCACCCGAATTCACTATATAGAGAAAAACTTACAGCGATGGTCAAGACCTATGGTGTCAACTCCACCGACTCAAGTACCTCAATACTGCAAGAACTCAAGGCAACTCCTCAAGCCCGCGACCCACGGTTTTCTTCAGAACCTCTGAAGTCTCTGAGTAGATTATATCACCAATTGACGCCAGAACTCCGACTACCAAAACTCCTCCTAAAGAACTCTAAAGGATTAGGGATTTTGGGTTAAGTTGTGTTGAAGGTTTATCAAAGAATGGATTTCACCATTAACAAAGAAGACATGAGATTCAAAGAGTCTTCAAGGTGAAATCAAAGAGAGTTGAAAGCTTTGAGAGGTTTTGGCTCAAAAGGAATGTGTTTCAACTATTGGGGAATGTGGCTCAATGTTTGTTTATATAGGTAGGGCAAAGGAAAAAGGTTTCCTAGTGTTATTTTGGCTTAAAAACGTGTCTAAGAAAACCTACTTACGCAGGGACGTTCGAACGCACTTCAAACGCAACTCAAACGTAAAGTTTCTGCCTCGAAAACGTTCGAACGAATTTGCGAACGCAACACAAACTCGGAACGCGGACTGGTTTTCAGGGGCAACTTAAAACGCTTGTAACTTTCTCGTCTCTTGGCCAAATCATGAGTTCTTTATATGAACGCGATCGTCTTTAAGTCTACTTTCCAATGTAACTGACCTCATGTCAATTTGATCTCTAAATCTTCTGGAATATTCAAAAGAGTAAACATCACTCTGACAACTCCATCAGATTTTGTCCAAATACTTGTCCAATTGCTCCGAGATCTTCAAGACTCATTACAACTCAATTGAACTTGTTTTGTTACGGACATTGCCAATAAAAATGGAACTAACAATCTCCCCCTTTGGCATTCCGTGACAAAACACTACCTAATACAAAAACTACGGTAATAGACCCAAAAAGAAAATAGTCAACTGTCAACCATCAAAATAATGACTTATTACAAATGGACTCGATCTAACACCTAACAAAGTAGTCTTGAAAATAATGCCACCGCAGCAACATACCTGCTACCTGAAACATCCACAAACAATAATATACCGTGAAAAGCATTGGGATAATCAAGTAAAACATAAAGCAGGTAAAAATCTCATGCATGTACAAGTAGAAATCTTAACTCCCCCTTAATCTTAACTCCCCTTAAAACGGAGATATCTAAAGGATATTCTACGGCTCTCTCCTATATATTAAGGCTCTCCCCCTTAATTTATTACTCTCCCCCTTTTTGTCACAAAATGACAAAGGGCAAAAGAAACAGGAAAAATAACAGGAGAACATGAGACAACACACGCAAGAGCATAAACAGACAGGATTACTCCCCCTCACTAACAGACACATACAGTTAGTAAAATAACACACGGGAAGTAAACCAAAAACTCAGAAAAGTGCACAGGAAAGAACAAATTGGTATGCAATAACATGAAGCACACACAAGCACATACTGAGATAAACAACAAAAAAATCCTGTCAAAAACTGACTGAAACAGCATTTCAAGCTGATACAATGATACCCAGTTAGTATTCAGCTGTTTATGACATGAAACAATATGCATCATTTTAAAAGTGGCTAAATACAACACTTATGCATATGACATAAACACCAAAGCATATAAAGCACTTGCGTGGAAAAATAAAGTGCATAACGAATCAAGGCTTAAGACCTTATTTTATGAGCTGGACACAGCCAAAGAAATCAATCTCTAAACAAACCAAGTCCACAAAATAGGTGTTCAAACCCAGCACCACTAGGACCTGAAAAATAAGCAACATTGGTTGCATGCTATATTGTTTACCCCATAAATATCATGAGCTCATATTTAACAACTCTTTCGAGTGAAGGGTTTTTTTGCCCTTATCTTTTGAATTTGGCCATTTTGGCTCTTTTGCACTTGAGTCTCATTTTTTTGTAAATTTAATTCTTTTTACTTTGCAACAGGGGATAACAAAGTCATCTAGTCAAAGGTCACACTATTTAAATGAACAAAGTATGATAGAAATTAGATTGCCAGTCCAAAAACTCATACATGCGACCAAGCCTTGACAAAATAAAAACGTGTATGTGAAGGTTCAAACACAAGATATACCAAAGGTTTTTATCACACACACTCATGCATATAGAGCATCAAGAAAAATAAAGCATAGCATACATGCATAATCATATATCCTACATACCAGGATCACAGACATAAGCTTTTCATGCTCTAACAAGCCAACAAAAAATAATATTTGTCTTTTTTTTTTCATTTTCTATTTCTTTTGAATTTTTCAGATTTTAACAAATAAAAATAAAGACACAAACAGGCTTGTAAAACATCCAATGGTACGTGGAGTTGTATCCCGAGTGCAGATCATACTACCGTCCATTCAGAATCGGCTATGAAATTTATGTCCGAGTTTCCATCCTATATACCAAGGGACATATAACAAAAAACAAGACACACACACACCCATATGCTGTGAAAACAAAATAAACGTGCAAAAATATAAAACACACGCACACACACATGTAGGGGTGAGCAACGGTTCCGGGTAAACCCGGAACCGATTGGAACCGGAACCGGTTGTACCGGTCCGATTCCGGTTCCAAATACAAGGAACCGATTGTAACCGGTTCCGGTTCCGGTTCCAGAATAATTGGAACCGGAACCGGACCATAGAACCGGAACCGGAACCGATTAAATGTGAATTTGGAGTTTACTTGAACTTAATTATGAATTTTAAGCTGATTATATCTATGCAAATTTGTTTACTATTAATTATTGAATGTTTCATGTATGGCGGTAACGTGGATTGTGATTTTTAAATAATTTAATAATTTAAGTTTGCTAGCAATCAAAAGTATTGCTGAATTGTATTTACTAATACTTACAAGTTGATACAGTTCTATCCTCTGTTTTTGTAATTAAGAAACGAAGGATTTCTTCATGTTTCTTCTGTAATGATGATTTACGAAATTGACATGTTTGCTAGCATTATGCAATTTACTATTGTTTTACCTGTTATATTACTATCATAAGCATATATAAAATAACTGATTACAAATAAACAACATAATTCAAAAGGCTGCTGACAAAATGGCACTGGCATAACACATTAAAAATTCAATAAATAACAATTCAAGACTCAAGTTAATAGGGTAATTGGGAACCGGACCGGAACCGGACCGGAACCGAATTGGAACCGAATAATAGGGTACCCTATTTAATTGGGTAGGTTCCGGTTCCACTTATTTAGTAACCGATTTTTTCCGGGTAGGTTCCGGTTCCATGCGGAACCGGAACCGAAACCGGTTTTGCTCACCCCTACACACATGCAATGGGAAAATAAAAATGCATCTTTTAAGCAGAGTTACACCGAAGTGCACTCTCATCATGTCCATCAGGACATGCATAAGATGGAAATTCATCTTACTTCTTCACCCAAACCTTTCTAGGAACCTCATCCACTTGAGAATTCCTAGTCAACAAAGAAAGTTTCTCACTAAGAAATTGTGTCTGTTTAGTTAGTGCGGAAACTTGAGAAGCTAGATTTGAAGAGTCAAATCTAGGTGACAAATTCTTAGGCCTTTTCTTTTGTTTGTGCAACATGAAGCACTTAGGCCTAATATGTCCAGCCTTGCCACAGGCACAAACCTCGGATGAGAGCGAGGTTTACCCATACACCCTCTAGATTAAGGTTGGGCCACATGACGAGGAACAACAGGAGGAGAAACATGACTACACACAACATTTTCTTACCTAAGTCACGTTTAGCTGCAACAGACACAGCTTTGGAAGAAGACTCCTTATTACAGTTAGGCTCAGAAATAATACCTAACATACGGTCCACCTTTTTATTACCACTAGAAAATGCGGACAATTGGGTTCTAACATCTTCAAGTTCGGTCTCTAATATTTGGACTCTATTAACTAGGCCTCTGTTCCTCTCCTATAGGTCATCAACAATCAAAAGGCTTTGCTCAAATTTAGCTTGAGCTTCATTCTTTTCAAACTCAATAGTTTCAGCCTTTTATCGACCTCTAAATTAGTCTTCTTAATAGCTAAACTCTCAGTAAACAGTTCAACATAAGCTACTTGAAGACTTTCCTCATCTACAGACTCATCAAGAGAGACTTCAGAATCAACATCATTAACAATAATCTCTCTCTCATCAGTCACACTAGCAGTAATGCTATATAATTGTTCTTGTCCTTAGGAGACTCATCAGAGGTATAGCCACCTTCTGAATCACTGGGAGAGGCTGCCATGGCTTTCTTACCTTTAGCCTTCAGATATGTGGGACACTCAGGTCTAATGTGCCCATATCCTTCACACTCATGGCATTGAACATCACGGGATCTACTACCCCTATCCTCTCTAGACTCTTTCCTGCTATGCCTCATTTCTCTAGGTATAACCTCCCTATCCCTATTACTGTTATGGCCATTCTTCTTAAGTTTAAGAAATTTCTTAAACTTCTTTGCAAACAAGGCCAAATCACGATCCATGATGGTATCATTACCACCAGACGAATCATGCACAACTTCCTTAGCGATTTTCATCGCAAACGTTTTTGGCTCTCTATAACCAGGAAGCTTTTTCTCATAAACCTGCAGTTTTCCTACGAGTTCATCTAAATTAAGCTGATCGAGGTCATTGCTTTCCTCGATGGCGGTGATTTTGGGTAGGAACTTATCAGATAGGGATCTCAGGATTTTCCTAACTATCCTACTAGTAGGAATAGTCTCACCTAGGTTAAAACTAGAGTTAACAATATCGTTAATCTCAGCATAAAACTCATCAAAGGTCTCATCTTCTTTCATTCTGGCGACCTCAAACCTAGTAGCTAAATCCTGGAGTCTATTATTTTTACAGACAATGTGCCCTCATGCACAGTCTGCATGATGTCCCAAGCATCCTTGGCTATCTCACACATTGAGATTCTCCTAACTCAGCAGAACACACAGCACCATGTATGACATTAACAGTCTTGTTGTTCCTATTGCTAGCATCAAATTCATCCTTGGTCCAGGTCAATTTATCTTTAGGGAAAGAGACCCCATCAACAACAACAACGGGAGGTTTCCACCCGTGTTCAACAGTCATCCAGACCCTCTCATCTAAGGACTTAAGGAACGCTCTCATGTGAACCTTCCAATGTAAATATTCCGTGCCATCAAAAAATGGCGGACAATTTAAGGGTTGACTACGCTCCATAGCTAATGGGTCAAGGATCGAGTTCAGGCTCTGATACCAATTGAAAATTCAGGGTTATCCAAGTTCTGACCCTATGCGGAATTACAAACAATAAGTAGGACAAGTCTTGTTACTGCTACTATGGAATAGAAACAGGCAATTACCAAATCAACCAACATAATAAAATCCACAATATTAATTAAAGCGATATATAAATTGCGGAAAATAAACCAATCACACAAAATTCAACACAATAATTTTGGTGACGAAGTGGAAAACTCTTCCGAGTAAAAAAAAAACACTCCGGGTATAGGCTACCACCCGAATTCACTATATAGAGAAAAACTTACAGCGATGGTCAAGACCTATGGTGGCAACTCCACCGACTCAAGTACCTCAATACTGCAAGAACTCAAGGCAACTCCTCAAGCCCGCGACCCACGGTTTTCTTCAGAACCTCTGAAGTCTCTGAGTAGATTATATCACCAATTGACGCCGGAACTCCGACTACCAAAATTCCTCCTAAAGAACTCTAAAGGATTAGGGATTTTGGGTTAAGTTGTGTTGAAGGTTTATCAAAGAATGGATTTCACCATTAACAAGAAGACATGAGATTCAAAGAGTCTTCAAGGTGAAATCAAAGAGAGTTGAAAGCTTTGAGAGGTTTTGGCTCAAAAGGAATGTGTTTCAACTATTGGAAATGTGGCTCAATGTTTGTTTTATAGGTAGGGCAAGGGAAAAAGGTTTCCTAGTGTTATTTTGGCTTAAAAACGTGTCTAAGAAAACCTACTTACGCAGGGACGTTCAAACGCACTTCAAACGCAACTCAAACGTAAAGTTTCTGCCTCGAAAACGTTCGAACGAATTTGCGAACGCAACACAAACGCAGACTGGTTTTCAGGGGAAACTTAAAATGCTTGTAACTTCTCGTCTCTTGGCCAAATCACGAGTTCTTTATATGAACGCGATCGTCTTTGAGTCTACTTTCCAATGCAACTGACCTCATGTCAATTTGATCTCTAAATCTTTTGGAATATTCAAAAGAGTAAACATCACTCGGACAACTCCATCAGATTTTGTCAAAATACTTGTCCAATTGCTCCGAGATCTTCAAGACTCATTACAACTCAATTGAACTTGTTTTGTTACGGACATTGCCAATAAAAATGGAACTAACACTAACTGTAGTTGGTTTTAGGAGTGCACTCAGGAGTGCTATTTTCCAGAGCACTTTTGACCAAAAGCGCTTTTCACAAGAGCACCTCTAAGTGGTTCTTGTTAAAAATAGGAAAATATCTTTAAGATTGCTAGAGATATGGTAATTGATTGTATGTAATTATGGGTAGATTTATCTTCCTTTTATAGAGAAGACTGAAGACTATATATGGCCAATTATTGTATAGTTTTAAACAAGAAAAATAAAAAAGAGGGTTCCTCAATTTCTTCATGGTATCAGTAGGTTGATCTAGGGTTTCTTTTTACTTTTTCCGGCGACACTATTCCGGCATCACTTTTTACGGTACTGTTCACCGTCACTGTTCACCGCGCACTGTTCATTGCCATGTTCACGGGTACTGTTCACGCGCACTGTTCATCGTCACTGTTCACTCTCCGGCGCCACTGTTCCCTGCCATGGCCGACCCGAGCAGTAATCATCCTCCCCGCCCATCCGCTTTGGGTAAGTCCGGTGCTCCCATTCCTGTAATCTCTGGTAATTGTGTTCTTACATCTGAAAAATTATTTGGCCCTCTAAATTATGTGTGTTGGGCTGCCTCTGTTGAACTCTGGTTTATGGGACAAGGATTGTGAAGACCATTTGACTTCCAATGCTGAAGATATTCTTCCTGAAGAACGACCACTTTGGAAGAAAATAGATGCCCAGTTATGTAATTTACTTTGGCAGGCTATTGATCCAAAACTTCTGGTTATTTTTCGGCCTTATAAGACCTGCTCCAAATTATGGGGCAAAGCTCGCTCTTTATACACTAATGATATTCAACGTTTCTATTCTGTGGTATCTAACATGTTCAGTTTGCATCAGCGGGATATGGATATTTCTGAATACATTGGCAGAGTGGAATCCCTTATAGAGGAGTTCAATTCTCTCCTCCCAATTACTTCGAATTTATCTGATCAGGAGCGCCAACGGGAACACTTCTTTATGGTCTTAACTCTTCTTGGGATACGGTCCGAACTTCAACCAGTCCGCGACCAAATATTAGCTAGTGCTACAATTCCCTCTCTGGAAAATGTCTTCTCTCGCCTTCTCCGTGTCTCTTCTTCAGCTATTGTTGACTCTCATCCAACCGAGTCTTCCATTTTGGCCGCTCACGGCCATTCCAGCGGCGGTCGAGGTAATCCTCGTCATCGGGGCGAGCGTCCGAAGTGTACCTACTGTCACAAGGTTGGCCATACTCGGGAGCGTTGTTATCAGCTCCATGGAAAACCACCACATCCTCCTAAGGCTAAGGTTGCTCAAGTTGATCTTTCCCCGTCCTCGGACTACTTCGACCAGCCCTCTCAAAATGTTACTCTGTCTGAAGCCGAATATGCAGCTTTCCTCCAGTATCAGGCCTCTCAGTCCTCGTCATCTGCTTCCGTTGCTCATACTGGTAATTCTGTTGCCTGCATCACTCAGTCCTCCCCATTGGGCCCATGGGTCTTGGACTCTGGCGCCTCTGATCATATTTCTGGTAATCCAAAACTTTTGTATTCTTTAACTAGTTCTCATTCTCTTCCTATGGTTACTCTTGCTAATGGTTCTAAAACTATCGCTAAAGGAATTGGACAAGCCTCTCCTGTTCTTCCTTACCTCTGAAATCTGTGCTTTATGTACCGGGTTGTCCTTTCAATCTTATTTCTGTTAGTAAACTCACTCATGATCTGAATTGTTCTGTCACCTTTCTTAATCATTCTGTTATTGTACAGGACCAGGGTACGGGACGGACGATTGGTACAGGACGTGAGTCACAAGGCCTTTATCATCTCACGCAGTCATTGCCTGCGGTCGCTTGCACCTCCACTGATTCTGCTGATGTTCTCCACAACCGTTTGGGTCACCCCAGTCTCTCTAAGCTTCAGAAGCTAGTTCCGCAACTTTCTTCATTATCTTCACTTCCATGTGAGTCGTGTCAACTTGGGAAACATACTCGTGTACGATTTCCCAATCGAGTCAATAATCGGGCTGCGTCCCCTTTTGAGTTAGTTCATTCCGATGTTTGGGGTCCGTGTCGTGTCAATTATGTTATGGGATTTCGGTATTTGTGACATTTATTGATGATTACTCTCGAAATACTTGGCTATTTTAATGAAAGATCGCTCTGAGTTATTTCCTATTTTTCGAAAATTTTGTGCTGAAATCAAAACTCAATTTGATGTTCCCATTCGTGTATTTCGTAGTGATAATGCTCGGGAGTATTTTTCTGCTCCTTTACCACCTTTATCTCATCTCAAGGTATTCTACATGAGTCATCTTGTGTCTATACACCCCAACAAAATGGTCTAGCTGAACGTAAAAACCGACATCTCATTGAGACGGCTCGTACCTTATTAATCCATAACCATATACCATTTCGTTTCTGGGGGGATGCAGTTCTTACTGCTTGCTATCTCATTAATCGTATGCCTTCTTCTGTTTTACAAGACCAAATCCCCACTCTATCTTATTTCCCAACCAACCTCTCTATTCGGTCCCTCTTCGCATATTTGGTTGTGTGTGTTTTGTCCATAATCTAACCCCGGGACAGGATAAACTTTCTGCTAAATCTACTAAATGCATCTTCTTAGGATATTCCCGACTTCAAAAAGGGTACCGATGTTATTCTCCAGCTAATAACCGCTACTTTATCTCTGCCGACGTCACATTCTTCGAGTCATCACCTTACTTCTCTCCTCATACCCCGACTCTTCCCGCCCCTTCTCGGTACTACCTGTTCCATTCTTTCATCCTACACTTGAGACTATGTCACCATCACGTCCTCTTCAGGTATATCACCGTCGTCCTCGATCTCTATCTTCCGCTGGCATTGACACTGCAGCCACTGACTCACAACCTGCTCCAGCTCCTGCCCGTACATTGGACCTTCCTGGCCCAATTGCCACCAGTAAAGGTATTCGTTCCACTCGTAATCCACATCCTATTTATACATTTCTCAGTTATCATCGTTTATCTGCTCCATATTTTGCTTTTGTCTCCACCTTGTCTTCTGTTCCTCTTCCTAGAAATGTCCATGAGGCTTTGTCTGATCCAGGATGGAAACAAGCATGATAGAGAAAAATGGCTGCTTTACACTCAAGTGGCACTTGGGATTTGGTTCCGTTACCCCCTGGGAAATCTACAGTTGGTTGTCGATGGGTTTATGCGGTGAAAGTTGGTCCTGATGGGCAGATTGATCGACTCAAGGCTCGCCTTGTTGCTAAAGGTTATACCCAGATATTTGGTTTGGACTATGGTGACACTTTTTCTCCTGTAGCCAAAATTGCTTCCGTCCGCTTGTTTCTCTCCATGGCTGCTATGCGTCACTGGCCACTCTATCAGTTGGACATCAAGAATGCATTCCTTCATGGAGACCTCCAAGAGGAAGTCTATATGGAGCAACCACCTGGTTTTGTTGCTCAGGGGGAGTATGGTCTGGTTTGTCGGCTTCGTCGCTCTCTGTATGGTCTCAAACAGTCTCCTCGTGCTTGGTTTGGGAGATTCAGTACTGTCATTCAGAAATTTGGTATGACTCGTAGCGAGGCAGACCACTCGGTTTTTCTATCGCCATTCCAATGGCCAATGCATTTACTTGGTTGTATATGTGGATGATATAGTCATTACTGGAAGTGACCAAGAGGGAATTCGACAGCTGAAAACACATTATTTAATCATTTTCAGACTAAAGATTTGGGACTACTAAAGTACTTCCTGCATGGATAGAAGTAGCTCAATCTCATACTGGTATAGTCATCTCTCAGAGAAAAAATATGTGATGGGGTTTCCCCGTTTCTTTGCAGACACTGATGAAGCTTCCCCTGTTTCTTTGCAGACTCGGCTAACCTCCAGGACTTCCTGCCGTTCTCAACAGCACAGCCTCAATCAACAGACATGCCCATCATCCAAGCAATGTGTTTATGAGCAATATTAGTTTTGTAGAACAATGTAATAGCTGAGGAAATCAATGTAACAGTAGAAGGAAGATAAATGTAAGATAATAATTTTCATTAATAAAACAGCCGCAAGGCTAAGGTTCTTTCAAATGTCTTCCTATTGATCTATTACAATTAATATAATCTCAGCAGCATTCAAACTTGACAAATTTCTTGAGCAACCAGCTATCTCTCAGACTTCAATGACATTTTTTTCCTCTCCTGCTCACGCCCTTGCTGCCCCTCTTTTATTCCAGCTCTAACCGCCTGTCCTCTCCCAATGGTCCCACTTGTTCACCTCTCTGATGCCTCCACTTGGCAATAACTCAGCAGCCCTTGTATCAGCAATCTTTGTCAACCCAGCAGACCTTGTATCAGCAGACCTTGTTTTCCTTTGATAGACCTTCAGCCCATGGGCCTTATCAATACCCCCCCCATTCAAACACACCTTGTCCTCAAGGTGAAGATCAGGGAATTGATTTGCCATACCTTGCAGTGACTCCCAGGTATTTTCAAAGTCGGGCAGGCCGCGCCACTTGACTAAAATCTCATAATCGCCATTCAAAAGCTTGCGAGAATCAATGATAGACTCAGGAAATACTTGTAATTCATACTCCGCTG
This sequence comes from Zanthoxylum bungeanum, assembly GCA_019454045.1. NCBI lineage: Eukaryota > Viridiplantae > Streptophyta > Magnoliopsida > Sapindales > Rutaceae > Zanthoxylum > Zanthoxylum bungeanum. The sequence goes on along the minus strand of SKCR01041392.1, from coordinate 6,111 downwards.
ACATACAAATAGGCAAAGGTTGACTTGAAAGAGGTGGGGCGACTGCACGCTTCAGTTGCGAAACGTGGAAGACAGGATGAATCTTGGCAGTTTCTGGAAGCTGTAACTTGTAAGCAGTGGGACCGATCTGCTCTAATATCTCAAAAGGACCATAATACCTTGGACTTAGCTTCTCATTGGGACGTCGTGCTAGTGATTTCAGACGATAGGGCTGAATCTTCAAGAAGGCCGACTCCCCCACCTTAAAAGTGACATCCCTTCTCTTTATCCGCTTGCTTGAACTTTCATCCTGTTTTGGGCCATTACCAAGTTATCTTTTAATTCCTTAGTATCAAGTCTCTATCCCGTAACAGTGCATTAACTTCATCCACAATCGACCCTCCATCAGAAAACCGAATCAAAGGTGGCGGGTCTCGCCCATATAATGCCTTGAAAGGAGTCATACCTGCCGAATTGTGATAGGTGGTGTTGTACCAATACTCCGCCCAAGGAATCCAAGTCGGCCAACTTCGTGGTTTGTTCCCCACAAAAACATCGCAAGTAGGTTTCCAAGCACCGATTTACCACCTCTGTTTGCCCATCCGTCTGTGGATGATACGCCGAACTCCTATGTAAGATTGTCCCTGATAAACGGTGTAACTCCTTCCAAAAGTGACTCAGAAAAACTTTATCCGGTCCGATACGATTGTCTTGGGGTAACCGTGAAGCCTTACAACCTCCCGGATAAATAGTTTCGCCACTACCATTGCCGTGAAGGGGTGGCGAAGAACTAAGAAGTGGCTTTACTTCGTTAGTCTATCGACCACCACTAGGATCGAGTCAACATCATGTACCTTTGGTAAACCTTCAACACAAAATCCATCGTGATGTCTTCCCAGGATTGTGGGGGGATGGGTAATGGCTGGAGTAGTCCACCAGGTGTCAAAGCGGAATATTTACTCCTCTGGCAAACCTCACAAGCAGCCAAATTTCTGAACGTCCCTCTTCATCCCTTCCCAATACAATAAGCTAGACAACCTTTTATATGTACGAAAGTAGCCCGAATGTCCTCCGCTTGGAGTCACATGAAACTCATGGAGGAATGAATGTACCCGGGAAGATCCTTTTGGTATAATCAGTCGTCCCCTGAAGAATAAGTGCCCTCGACGCAGACAATAGTCAACATGGCTGCTAGGATCGACCAATAAGTCCTGTACAATACCATGGAGCCTATCGTCCTTTCGTATCTCCACCTCAATCCCATCTAAGGCATGACACTGCCCAACCGAAAAAAAGCAGCTAATTGAGAGACCTCGGCGTGTTCGGTCTCATTAGGCCTTCTAGATAGTGCATCGGCCACCCGATTCTCTTTTCCCCGGTTTATACACGATAGAGAATTGATATCCTGCCAATTTGGAAACCCATTTAAGCTGCCCCTCACTGAGGCACTGTTGTCCCATCAGATAACGCAAACTGACTTGATCCGTGCGGATCACGAACGGTTGTCCCAACAAGTAATGACGCCACTTCTGAACCGCTAGTACTATAGCCATCAACTCCCTCTCATATACTGATTTAGTTTGAGCCTGCTGAGATAGAGCTGACTGTAGAATGCCAGTGGTCTGCCCCCTTGCATCAGAACCGCCCCAATTCCATGGCCAGAAGCATCCGTCTCGACAACAAATTCCTGAGTGAAATCCGGCATTGCCAATACAGGTACCGAGGTCATGGCTTGCTTTAATTCTTTAAAAGCTCGTTGGGCCTCCTCATCCCAATGGAAATTGTCTTTCCTTAACAAATCCGTCAATGGCTTGGCAATCTTCCCATAACTTCGAACAAAACCTCCGGTAATACCAGTTAGACCCAAAAATCCCCTCAACTCCTTTTTAAACAACTAGGACTGGGCCATTCCACCATACATTGCACCTTAGACATATCGGCTGAGACCCCCTTATCTGAGATGATGTGACCCAGATATCTACCTTACTCTGCGCAAAGTAACACTTTTTCTTGTTCACGATTAACTTGTGTTTCCTTAAAACCTCCAACACCATGGTTAAGTGACCCATATGTGAATCCATGTCCGAGCTATAAATCAGAATATCATCAAAAAATACCAAAACAAATCGGCGTAGGAATGGCCGGAATACCTCATTCATCAATGCTTGAAACGTGGCCGGGGCATTGGTCAATCCGAACGGCATTACCAAGAACTCATAATGTCCCTCATGTGTTCGGAATGCGGTCTTCTCCACATCCTCTGGTCTGACTCTGATCTGGTGATATCCGGTCTTCAAATCCAGTTTAGAGAATACAGTGGCGCCCCCCAATTCATCCAACAACTCATCGATAATTGGAATCGGATACTTGTCAGGTATTGTGATCTTATTCAAAGCACGATAATCGACACAAAATCGCCAGCTGCCATCCTTCTTCTTAACTAGTATCACTGGACTTGAAAATGGACTATAACTCGGTCTGATCAGGCCAGCTAATAGCATTTCCCTCACAATTTTTTCGATTTCATTCTTCTGGTAGAATGGATACCGGTAGGGTCTCAAGTGAGGTGGGGATACTCCTGCCTGAAGACGGATGGCGTGCTCCTGCATCCTCTCCTTAGGCAGTAAAATAGGTTGGTCAAAGACATCGTCGTACTGGCGTAGGATCTTGTCAACTAAAGGACTTTCCACTCCGTGGTCTTCACTGCTATCACTCACCCTCAGCTGGCTCTGATTAAACTTAATTACCACTCCTACATCATCTTTCTGGAGAGTACGGACAATGGTTCTGTAGGACATCATCGACCGTCTCAAGGATGGTTCGCCATACAATCTCACTATTTTTCCGCCCTTAGTTATTGTCATGGTAAGTTCACGGTAATTAGATGAGAAATCACCTAGAGTTTCCAGCCATGTCACCCCCAACACAATATCCGCACAACCAATTTCGAAAACGAAAAAAATCTTCTTCAATATCCATTCCTGACAGCTTCACACGAATTCCCTTACAGCAGCCGCGTCCTCTCATTCTTCCCCCATCACCCAATTCCACCCCAAAAGACTTGGACTCATCCACCGAGTCGAGTCGTAACTCTTCGACCAATAACGGTGAAATGAACGAATGGGATGCCCCGCCGTCGATCAATATTACTACCTTCCTTCCTTGAATCGATCCTAATATCCTCATGGTTTTGCCCGAAGGAGCAAAACCCATCAAAGACTTCATGGACACTACCATCGATTGCTCCCCTACTGTCCCTAGTTCTCCCTTGGAATGGTTGGCGCTGTCCTCTGCTGTTGTCATCGCCGTCTCTAATAGGGGTTGTAGGGTTTGAATTGGAGCATTGGATTCCTCGGTCATTAAGCTCATGTGGCGGAATTGATTCTCAAGCTGCTGGACCTCTTGATTTTTCTCTCCTCCACCCATCGTGGCTTCAATTTCCTCACCAGCCTCCTCTTCTTCCACAATCATCAGCTTTAGGTTTTTGTTGGCGCACACATGGCCAGGAAAAAATCTGCCATTGCATTTAAAACACAGGTTGTTCATGCGCCTGTAGTTTTCCTCCTGCTCGGAAAGTCGCCGGAATGGGGGTGGTCGATAAGGGGGGATGATGTGGGTGTGCTGTTGGCTCGAAAATTGCGTCCGTCATTACCAATCGGGGCTGTTCTGGTGGTTGGCGTGGGTCTGCTCTGCTCCGTTGCCCAGTTACTGAAATTGTGTGTGGAGTGAGATGAGTGATGTGGGCTTGTCCCAATATTAGTTGATTTATTAGGGCCCATTCCCTGGTCTGGTGACTTTCCAACATGGGTTGGGTATTGTGGGCCAACCCAAACTCCACTTTTCCAACTTCCAGCATAATTGTTTTCCATCTTCTTCGTCCCCAACTCCATTTTTCCTCTAGGTCAAGAACCAGCCCCATCACAGCCCTCAATCCACGCATTCTCCAGGGTTTCAGTTCTGCCTGCATTTTCCCTTTTAATCCACATGTGAAAAAATGTGTGAGCAACTCCTCGCTCGCTCCTGGCGTGGTGCCCGAAGCTAGCTCGAATTCAGTAATATATTCGCTAATACTTCCTGTTTGTTTCAGATTGATTAGTGCGGGATAACCCGTTGGTACTGTTGAAGAACGAAATCGCTCCAACAGCTCCTCCTTTAGCTTGGTCCACGTTTGTGGTGGCCATCGTACCGCTAACCATTGATACCAATTTAGAGCAGCCTTCTCAAAACATACTGTGGCTGAAGAAATCTTATCCGCCTCCATGATTTCATTGACTTCGAAGTAATGTTCGGCGCGATAAATCCACCCTTGTGGGTCGGTTCCGTCAAACAAAGGTAACTCGAGCCTCCTGAATTTTCTTCCTTCTCTCCTCGCATAGCCCCCAAACCCCTCTTCCTCATCTACACTTTCATAACCCCGGTTCTGGGACGCCCCTCCTGTTTCTACCCCCTTCCCTTTTTCTTGGCGCTTCCTACCCACATCCATCTCCCTAATCATGGCTATCAATGCATCTTGCCCCTTCCGCAACTCCTCTACAGTACTGTTAATTCCTTCCTGCCCTTGGCGCAGCCCTTCCATGGCTTCATTTTTTTCCACTCGGCTCTCTACTTCTTCCACTCGAGCATCCATTCTTTCCCCGGTCCGTGTTGAGACCATATTCTTCCCACTCTCCACTATCGACCGCTCTGATACCACTGATGGGGTTTCCCCTGTTTCTTTGCAGACACTGATGAAGCTTCCCCTGTTTCTTTGCAGACTCGGCTAACCTCCAGGACTTCCTGCCGTTCTCAACAGCACAGCCTCAATCAACAGACATGCCCATCATCCAAGCAATGTGTTATGAGCAATATTAGTTTTGTAGAACAATGTAATAGCTGAGGAAATCATGTAACAGTAGAAGGAAGATAATGTAAGATAATAATTTTCATTAATAAAACAGCCGCAAGGCTAAGGTTCTTTCAAATGTCTTCCTATTGATCTATTACAAATAATATAATCTCAGCAGCATTCAAACTTGACAAATTTCTTGAGCAACCAGCTATCTCTCAGACTTCAATGACATTTTTCCTCCCTGCTCACGCCCTTGCTGCCCCTCTTTTATTCCAGCTCTAACCGCCTGTCCTCTCCCAATGGTCCCACTTGTTCACCCTCTCTGATGCCTCCACTTGGCAATAGCTCAGCAGCCCTTGTATCAGCAATCTTTGTCAACCCAGCAGACCTTGTATCAGCAGACCTTGTTTTCCTTTGATAGACCTTCAGCCCATGGGCCTTATCAATATGCGATAAACATTCTTCAAGAAACAGGCATGTTAGTGCATGTAAACCTGTTGACAAGCCCTGGATCCAAATGTTAAACTTCTGCCAAAAGAGGGGGAGCCATGGAAAACCTGAGGAGTTAAATGAAACTAGTTGGAGAGCCGCAAAAGATCCTGGACGATATAGGCGGTTAGTTGGAAAGTTGAACTATCTTACAATACTCGCCCATATATCTCATTCGCAGTCAGTGTGCTTAGCCAATTCCTGCAAACTCAATGTGAAAGTCATGGGATGCTGTCATACGTTCTTAAGTATATCAAGAAAGCGCCAGGACAAAGATTATTGTATGAAGATAAAGGCAATACTGAATAGTTGGATATTCTGATGCAGATTATGCAGGGCTCTCCGTCCGACAGGCGTTCTAACTACAGGATATTGTGTTTTAATTGGAGGCAACCTAGTATCCGGAAAAGTAAGAAACAAACAGTTGTGCCAGGTCTAGTGCAGAAGCAGAATACGAGCTATGGCCTGGCAAATGTGAGTTAGTATGGTTAAAACAGTTGTTACAGGAATTAAAGTTTGGAGGGTGGGACACAAATGAAGCTAATTGTGACAACCAGGCAGCACTAATATAGCATCTAACCCTGTATTTCATGAAGGACCAAGCACATAGAAGTCGATTGTCACTTTATCAGGGAGAAAATTTATCTGGATGTATGGTCACTAGCTTCGTCAACTCTGAGGACAATTAGCGGACATCCTTACTAAGTCTCTTCGTGGTCCTCGTATTGATTTTTATTTGTAACAAGCTTGGTGCATATGATCTATATGCTCCAGCTTGAGGGGGAGTGTTAAAAATAGGAAAATATCTTTAAGAT
>SKCR01041391.1:0-103104 GCA_019454045.1 Zanthoxylum bungeanum | reverse complement strand
TCTTGCTTTTGTATTTTGTTGTTGGGGGCCAAATTGACTTCTTAATTCAGGCAATAAAGTATAGTTAGAGCAAATGGTCCCATTAATCAAAATCATGTGTTCCCAATGATAATAATGGGTGGAAGGTATTAAGAGATGTAACTTTACAAGTCAAAAGTGGACTTAATATCATGAGATGAGGACTCACACAATTCACAGAGATTCTTATCACTTTTTTTTTTTTTTTTTTAAACGATGGAAACCCCGCCACCAAATCACCCATTCTGGGCCGCGGTGCAGGTAAAATCACCGACTGTCCCAGACTCTTACAAAAAATACATCTCCTGGATTCGAACCCAGAATCTCAAGGTGAGATCCTGGACCCTACACCACCAAACCACACCCATTGGGGACAAGATTCTTAGCACCCACTTCCAAGCAAGTAATGAATAGAATAACGAAAAGTTGGTTAGAGAACAGTGGAGAAAAGGCCAAAAAGTGTAAAGGTTGATAAAGAAATAAAAGAGCTACCTAATGGCTAATGGCTAATGGCTAATGGCTAATGGCTCATGCATGCCTTGAAGATAATGTTTTGTGTAGCCATGGAATCACGAATCAGGAATTAGAATATTACACAACATGAGGCTGTCGGATTAGAAGCACTTTTTTTATTTGTTTTTATATGTCTAGCCATCTCTTTAGGTTCTAATTATCAACTTTTTATTAAACGCATACTTTGTTTCTTTCATTTAAACTTGTCTCCTGTGTTACATAGATGAGTCAATCCCCGGAATCACCTATTTAGGGATATCCACATGAATTTTTCACGTAAATATATGTTCAATACCGAATGCGGTATTGTAAATATTGTACATCCGCATGAAAAATTCATGCAGACACGACACGGCACTCACACCTGAATGTGTGTCTATATATATACACACTCATGACTATGTAACATCATCTAAATATTAAGTTGCCATATAACAAAGTTGAAATAAATGTTTCAAACAAGAACCATGTTACTATGTCCGAAAAAACTCCCGAACGGATAAAAAATAAAATGGCATGTTCGGAGCCCTTTCGGGCATCCTGTTGAGGCAAATAAATATTTTCCTTCAAACAAATTTCTATTATAAATACCAATAGTTTTATAATGTTATTTTTAAATGGGAATCTTACATGGATAAACATCTAGAAAGCCTCTAAACATATCTACCATGTCTATGCAAAACATCTTTGTCAAAGATTTTTAAGTTTTATAATTAGCATAAGCATGTGCAAGGATTACAAGGAAGGGGTATTGTCTCAAGTGCAATTTTATAAAGGGAGCATTTGGCCCAAGAGACCCTAATAATAGATTAGCTACTTTGTCATCATCATCATCAACAATCAATGGGTCCTTAATAATCTTCAAATTGATTTTTAAGAAGAGGGGACGTGACTTGATGGTATATAATTCAGTAAAAATCGTGACTTGATGGTATATGATTCAGAATCTGATCATGAGGTTCTGGTTCAAATTCAGAAAATATGTTTTTTGTAAGAGTTTGAGATAATTGGGAATTTAACTTGCTCTGTTTAAACACGGAATAGATAATTTGACGACGAAATTTTTAATAATTCAAAAAAAAAAAAAAAAGTCGTCTTTGATTGCAGGAATTGACAGAAAGAAAAATACCAAACTTTAATTTTTGTATTGTTGTTGTATCAACTTTATTTATAAATCAAAAGTGAATACACCAAGATGCATGACAGCACATTGCCCTATACAAAGACCAGACCAGGGTCCCCAATCTTCTGCACTATCTCGAAAGAATAGATTTTTTTTTTTTTTTTTTTGGAAATGATGAAAATCCCACCACCAAATCACACATTCTAGGTCGCGGCGTAGGTAAACCACCGGCTGTCCCAGACTCTTATAAGAAGTGCACCCCTGGATTCGAACCCAGAACCTCAAGGTGAGATCCTGGACCCTACACCACCAAGCCACACCCATTGGGGACCTCGAAAGAATAGGTATTAGGGAAATTTACAGAATTTTCGAATTACGACCATACTCCATTTTTTCTTATTTTGATAATTAAACACATGAATTTTTGGACTAATTACCCTTACCTTACAAAAATCTTAAACCTCAATGTCTCTCAGATATTAGAAAATTTTTTGGGTGAGTTTTATATAAAGAGTTGTTTTTGTTCATTTATTAGATTGGGAAATTTACAGAAATGCTTATTACCATAAGTTAATAGATTGAGAAAATAATTAAAATTCATCGAAAATTATTGATTCTCGATTTTGAAAATAAAACTCAGAAAAAAAAATGGCAGCCTTTGCGACCATGGCAGTAACTCGACATATAATTTGACAAAGGATAATATGTATTTGCGTTTCATTTTGAAATTAGGAATCAATCATTTTCACCGAATTCTAAATATTTTTTTATTTATTAACTTATAGTAAATATTTTTCATTGTAATAAATCATAAAAAATAATTATTGGAAGAAAACTCATCCCAAAAACATTTAATACACAACCCATGATGCATTAAATTATTCTAATCTTAATTTCTTATTCTCCAAATTAATATATGTTGATTATGTCTTCAATGATTATGATGTTGGATGAATATGAGAGACATGATAGAAGAAAAATGAAAATTGTATAGTAAATTGTTGGATTGAAATGGATTAAGCAATTTCTAATAGCATTTAGGTCCGAAAATAGAGTATTTGGATATTAAAAATAAGAAATTTGGGAGTATAATCATTTATGTAATTTGAAAAAGTTATTAGAACATTTCTATAAATTTTCCTAGATGTATTACCTTTTTATTTTTGAAAATCTTGGAAATCCCGCCGTCAAATTATTCGATCCGAACTTAAACGAAGCAAGTAAACTTTCAGACTGTCCCACACTCTTATAAGAACCTGAAGATCAAATTCTGAACCATACATCATCAAATCATGCGTCTGTGGGACCTTGTGTTACATGAAAAGAAAAGAAAGCAAAGCATTATTGCCAATAAAAAAGTAAAGTATTGGCAATTTTTGAGATATAATAATCTCATTTGTTTTATTGAGAGGCAAAATGATACCTTTAACAGCTTGGTGGACACCTGAGAGCAAAGATATTGGTTGGTGATGGGTGGAGGGACAAACTACCAATCCAGCAGATGCCCACTTCATTTATTTATGAAAAAATTGAATGCTTGAAACTGTTTGAAACTATAGCATGATATCATCCAAGGTTGCGGTGGCAATTTGGATTAAAATTTATCTAATTATTTGATTCGATTCGTATTAAAGATAATATGAATTTGGAAAAATTGATTCATTTAATAAATAGATCAATTCGATTTAATAAACGAATCTAATACGAAATTGAGCTCATCGATTCGTTTATTATTATCATTTTACAAGTTTTTATTATTTTTAATTAGGTTCAGGAAGTTGATTCCAATTATCACATAAAAAATATTACTTAGTTTTTGTGGGTTATTTTTAATAAATCTATTAATTATGTAATTCATATATATATTACGAAGAATTAATATAACTAAATTACGGTAAATTAATTATATAATTAAATCATGTCACTATTAAACGGAAATTCGTTTATTAAACGAATTGAATACAAATCATGATATTAAGATTCGTTTAATAAATGAATCGAATATGAATTCATTATATTTTGATTCGATGCATTTATGATTTGACACCAATTCAATTCGTCAATTCATTTTACCCCCTTTAATCCAATATGGCCAACGTCTAAGGTTTCCACCAAGATCTGTTCTTAGCTTTTTTGGGAGTGCATTCAAAAAAACCTGCACTGTATTATCATAATCACATGAATCCGACGATTATGGAAAAGTTAATGGGTGTTTGGGAAACATTCCCAATCAGTTGGGATAAGAACCTGCTTGGAACAAGCCAAGCAAATTTCTCCACGTGTTTTAAGTGTTAAGAACCGCGAATCTTGATTTTTTGTAAAAACAAAATCATTCAAAGATCAAGTTCAATCCTTAAAGAGCTTTGTCCTTAAGAACCTTTCTTTATTTCTTTATAGTATCCCCCAAAATGACCCAAATACACTAATCTGACCAAGTCAATTCTGGATCATATCAACTTGTGCCAAAGCTAAGCTACAAATGTTTTTAGTTTTGGCATGGCAGCGAAGCAGACAAAAAGCTAAACCAAACGAGCCTTACTCTTCCGAGACAAAGCTGCTAAACTGATATTTTACTTCGCGTGACTGCACAAAGAATACAAAACAAATAAGAAAAAACAAAAAAGAATTACCGAGTTCACGATGTTTTTTTTACATTGTGAGTTCTGAAGAGGATTCAATATATACGCAGTCTTACGTTTATTTATCCACAAAGATATTATTTTCACGACTCGAACATATAACCTCCATATCATAATGGAATACAAGTACAAACCAAAATTCTTTTTATGATCCAATTTCTCCACTTGCTTAACATCATTGCAGTATAATGAATACTTAACAGTCACTTTCTATTTTCGTCCCCTTTTCCTACTACTTTGTTTTGTAAATCTGCAATATATTTTTTCTTTTATCTGATGTTTCTGTTTATTTTCCCTATTCCGATTCAATGGAAGAGCATTTATCTACTCTTAATCTAATCATTCCAGTCGTTTTTCCAGCGACCTTTAACAGGAGACATTGAAGTTAAGCCATTTACTGATCCATTTTCCTTTTTATCTGCACTCAATGACTTATCTGCCTTTACCTCATCATCCCACTTATCGCCCCAATCTTGATCCCATGCTTCCACTGTTTCCTCATGGCCAGCTACAAGGGATTCTGGCTTCGCCATTTCAAGGTCCTCATATGGCGCTCCAGCACCCTCCCGCCCACTTTTCCTGGACTTACAGCAAGCCCACGTCACTCCAGTGATCAGAACTGTTAAAAGTAATAGATAAGCTCCATAGATATGCGTTCTGGGGGTGGTATAAAACAAAACCTGCTTCAAAATGTTGCTATTTGATATTGACCATCCAATTACACATTCCCCATTTCCAGCATTTAGTACTATCAATGGTCTTCCACTAATACTGTCCGAGATATTGATCTGAAACAGCAGTAATATAATGTTATTACTGTGGGACACAAGAATAAATAGCGTATACTATGTAAACAAACCTTTTTGGTTCCTAGTTTGGGAATTTCTATTTCTGAAAATGTCATCTCAGGATGTGAAATTGTAACATTGACTGTCAGAGGGCTCTGTCCATCATTCTTGACAAATAGATATGCTTCTTCAGGAGCTATACAGGAAAATACAGTTAAGCACTGTCCTTGGAAAGCTAGGGTTTAAAGTGCACCAGAACTTTAGCTGACAATGGAAACTAAAACAAGAGTCACTCATTAGACAGCCTCTTCCCAAGGGAAGTACACATTACTCGAGAAATCAATGGAGCCAAGACAAAAGAAAGCTAAAGCCACTTGAACAAGATAAGAGACTCTCAAAGATTTAGCAATTTGTCTCGACTGTATATGTAAAGTAGACCCGCCACAATTCCGGTTCGGAACCGGAATCGACCCGGTTGGAATCGGGCGGTTCCGGTTCCAATCGGTTCTGGTTCCGGAACCGGAATATTTCGGTTCGATTAGGGTTCCCCTAACCGAACAGAAATCGTTCGGTTCCAGTGGTTTGAACCGGAACTGCTGGAATCGTTCGGTTGTGGAACTGTTTATTTTTTTTAAAAAAAAAATCATTATTAAAATTAAAAAGAAAAAAGAAAACCAGAATGGAACCGGAACTGGAATCGAATCAGAACCGTTCGGTTCGGTTCCGGTCACCAAAATTATTCTTGTGATTGATATGTTCTAATATTTTAAGTTAAATCACAATTCATCAACAGTTAATCTCAATTTAAAGCATAATAATGAGCAAAGTACACATCGTCAAAAAATCAGGGTCTCGTGTGCTCAATGGCCCAGAACTTTGGCATTATCAAATTAATCAACCATATTCTAATGTGAGAACCTTGAAGTCATATCAAAGGATACCTAGCTTGGCATAGATCATACTCCTTTCATATTGATTTTGCAATGCAACAAGCATCAATTAACATTCCTCCCTCTACTTAAGGATTGATTGTCATCCTACTAAGCCCTGACTAAATGCTCAATACTAATTACTTAGACAAAATCACATTCTGACCCGGATTTAAGCAGAGCATGTAAAATCCCGGCTGCCCTAGGCTCTTACAAAGAAATACACTCCTGAATCTAGCAATCAAGTCCTAAGTCATTTGTCACCAAACCACACACGTTTTGGGGAGACAAGCACATACTCGTTCATACTTCAAATTTTCTCCAATTAATGAGTGCTTGTTGGACAAAATGACCCATAGCGTCACTATTTGTACAGATCACGATGTTGTTGTACAAATTAACTATGTGACAAAGGAGATTGTACTCTCATCATTTGTGATTAGATCACCTTAGATATATAAATGAAGAGAGGTCCCTATGATTAGTTCCTCGACTGAGAATGATATGAGACAGTATCAGTCCCCGAAGGATTAATCATTAAATATCCCTAGTCGTAGTATTATCGAGACAGGACATCGATAATGCGGAATAAGCTAGTATTGCACTTGTGCGCGTTGTGAGGGCACAACGACATAGGTCTCATATATATAAGTATATGATACTTATGCAAGTGCGATAGGAGGTTGTGTTTCACCGATGGTACGGGAAACAGCTTCGCTCTGGATAGACCCCTCGGAATCCCATTGGTATTATGACTATGTGTCTATGGGAGGCCGAAATCAAGGTAGGTGTGTATAGTCTTAACCTGAGACTTACATCGCTAATACTTGCGATAATCGGTAGACTTTGGTCTTGGTGGTACAGGGCTTTAACCGGTTCTGCGTACACCACTTCTGTGTTTATCAGAGAGTCGTAATGTATTGGGTGTGATGTCAAGACGGAAGTATCACTTCAGTCATAGTGGAGATGATGTCACGCATGATACGGTATTAGTGCTCTTAAGTGCTGGCCGGCCATCGGGATATTATGACAATGTCATGTATATCCGATTATAGAGACTAGTTACCAGACATCCGACATGTGCTTCGGACGGGGCAGACACTTATCCAGCCCCAGCCCTAGCACGTGACTATCCGATACTGGGCTGATATACACAATACTACGGTATACTACGCTTGATACAGATCTATATATTCCTGTAAGAATATTTCTGGAGAATTGGGTAGGCATGACGCTTTGCTAGAAGCCAACCTTGTCTTGTAAATCGGTATAAACGTAGTACGAGATACTTACGTGTTCGGATAGTCCGACGACCGTATTTACTGCCAACATATCCGGGATCTCATGGGTCGCTTCCTGAAGATTCACCGATGATGTATGACTCGCACTTTAATTAATCTGGGATTAATTACGGAGATATTTTATCTGGGATAAAATATTAATTAAAGAGAGAGAACGATTAATTTGAAATTAATCGATAAAATAATATATTTGATATATTATTAGAAATTGGATTTCGACGCGAAATTAAAATTGGATTTTAATTCGGGCGAACGAATTAATTTAGAATTAATTCGTTAGCGACGTGAATAGTGATTTCGCTAGGCGTAATCATTTAATTACGACGCGACGGAAAATTCGTTAATTTGGAATTAGCGAACCCGAGCCCGGGATTATTTGCGAGCGCATTCGCATTTCGAATTCGAGTGCGGCACGTAAGTCAAATCGTACGTCAAATCGCAAGTCACATCAAGCGTCAAATCAAATGTCACTTTGAGTGATGTGACATGTTGTCACTTGATTTGAGTGATTGATGTAGAAGTTGAAAAAGCAACTTTTGCTTTTACTTTTTGACTTTAGCATTTAATGGAAAGTAAAAAGAATTGGTAAATGGTTTTTATTAATTTTAGAAATTATAAAAAAAACAAAACACATTTCTTTTTCTTTCTCTCTCTCCACTTTTCTTTTACGCATTTCTATTCTCCCTCTCTTTTCTTCTTCCTCTTCTCACGGCTTCAAGCCGATTTCTTCACCAAATTTATGGTTGGACCGAATTTGAGAGAAGCAAGGAAGATGAAGAAGTGCTAGCACACACCTTGGGTTATACATAGGTGATAGGGAAACGAATTTATGAGCTTGGAATCCATTTTTGGAGCTTGAAGCTTGGAGCTTCAATGGAGGTCTTCAATGGCCGATTTTGGAGGAGCCATCACAGCCCAAAACCGAGCAGTCCCCGCTGTTCAAGGAGGCCAAACCGAGCTTCAACAAGGAGGAAAATGGTCTTGTTATTCTTCGCAACAAAACCGATCTATGTGAGTAATGTTTCCGCCTTATTCCTTTGATATATTCATGCGTTTTTATACTTGATTTCATGATTCTTGGGACCTATATTAGAAACTCAACAGTGCTTGCATCACAAAACTGAAACGTTTAAACATACAATTGACATTATATTTGTCCAATTAAGGAATCCATTTGAATACACACATTCATTTGACATTATATTTGTCCATTATGAACTCAAAGAAAACAGTCAATCAAAACATAAACTTACCAGTTGGTGAAAATCGAAGGCACCCAGTCAAGCTCCGGCGGTCCTTACATCGACTGAAACACTTTTCTTATCAACCAAGCCACCACTTGGTGCCGGCGCCGGAGAAATGTTCGGTGGCTCAGAAATCTACAATCACACAAACACAACAGAATGTAACAGAAGTACAAAACAACCATTTAAGTCTCAACAAAAACAGAAGCCGTTCAAACAACAAAAGAAACAAAGATTTCGAACCACATATGCAGCTGACACATAAAAAACAAGTGCTATTATAATGAATAAAGTTGCTGCAAGGTTTAATTTTGGGTCCATTTTTGTGAAGATGGTGGCATATGTTCACGTGGGTTCGATCAGTTTCATTGAAATAAGAAATCAAAGCCATGACTTGTTGTTCAAGTCAATCCTCTTCTTCTTCCTTGTAACGTCCGTTGGAATTTTTTAGATTTTTCCCATTCGTTATTTTTTACTTGGAGGAACATGACACGTGGCAGGATATTAACTTGGCAGCATATTGATCAAATGATTATATATTATTGTATAAATGAGACAATTAATTTACTTACACATAATATTTATGTCTCATTCGTTTGTCTTTCAGTTCTCAAATAATATTTATAATTCACTGTACAATAGCTAATAGTCAGAATATGCACCATGAAACACAGTAAATAAAAAAAATCATGAAATAAAAAAAAAACTTCTATAAATAATTCAAAATAAAATAACAAATAATAAAAGATTATAATATATTTTCTTATTATAATATATTATAAAAAAATTAATTGTAGAGATTAAGTGTCATGTGACACGATAAGAAAACTTAAAAATATTTAACTATTTTATATATATTCTTTGTCTGATTATCTGTGATATTATTCAAAAATAATCAGATAGTATAATTGATTTTATTGTTATAATAAAGTTCTTATTTAATAGATTTATTAATTTAATTTATAATTTAATAGTATTTTTTAATTGTATATGATAGTGTAATATATTTTCTTATTATAATAATTCTTATAAAATTATAAGATGTATTTTTATTGGAATATATTTTTATTTAATAAAAAAATTAATTGTAACGATACTTTAATTTTATAATTTAATAATAAAAAATTAATTGTAGATGTTAATTATAGAGATTAAATACCACACATGTTTTTTATTTTAATGAAAGATTATAATATGTTTTCTTATTATAATTTGTTTCTTTATTCCATTTTATAATTTAATAATAATAAATTAAAATATCATAAGTAATTAATTAAATCAATATGTTTCTTACTTTAATAGTAGATTATGTTTTTATATTATAATAGTTTCTTATGTTGATAATTTATTATTTTAATATTTTAATAATAAAAAATAATTGTAAAGATATTTTAATTTTATAATTTTATAATAAAAAATTAATTAAAAAGATTAGGTTTATTATAGATAATTTAATAGTATTTTTTAATAGGATACTATAATATATTTTCTTGTTATAATAGAATTCTTATAAAATTATAATATGTATTTTTATTGTAATGTGATTTTTTATTTAATAGATTTATTAATTTAATTTTATAACTTTAATATGAAGCTGCCATGTGGCACGGTGAAGAGACTTAAAAATATTTAAATTATATATATATATATATATATATATATTATATAGATATAGATAAATAATAAAAAATAATTGTAAAAGATATTTTAATTTTATAATTTTATAATAAAAAAATTAATTGTATAGATTAGGTTAATTGTAAATAAATTAATAGTGTTTTTATTTTTATTTTAATAGAATACTATAATACGTTTTCTTGTTATAATAGAATTATTATAAAATTATAATATGTATTTTTATTTAATATGTTTATTAATTTAATTTTATAACTTTAATATGAAGCCGTCATATGACGCGATAAGAAGGTTTAAAAATATTTAACTCTGACGCGATTTGTCTTATTAAAGACAAATATGATATATATCAAATGTAAAAAAAAAAAATTAATATCGTATATTTAATAATATTTTTCCATACAGTGTAATTTCTTTAATATTCTCTTAAATTAACAAATATTAACTATTAACTTATTCCATTTTATAATTTTTTATTGATCGATAATAAATCTCTTAGTACAAGTATAGATTTAACTAGTTTAGGTACAATGTTATAGTTAACTTAATATAATTTATGCATTTAAACTTCTACTACTCCATCCGTCCCTTTTTAATAGGCCGTTGGTATTTTTCCAAACAAAATAAGGGAACATGATTAATGTGGTAAAAAAATTAATATTTTCCTGATATACCTCTCATTAACACAACACAATCTCACTTAAATTCAATAAAGTTGTTTATTAAATAATGGTATATAAGTAAATTTCTTCATTTAACTCTCTCTAAACAAAGAAATTGGACTATAATTTGGGATTTCAAAAAATAGAAAGGTGGCCTATCAAAAAGGGACGGAGGGAGTAATAAATAAGTGAGAGTTAATGAAGAATGTGAAAAATTAAATATTAATAATCCATTTGAAATAAATACACATTTAATTAACAAACTTTCAATCATTAATAATCTAAGAAAACGAAGAGTTAGGAAAATGAAATGTTTGAGATTGTAGAATATGAAAAGTTGAAATATTAATAACTCATTTGAAATAATATTATTTAATTAACATATTTTTAATAATTAATAATTTTGGAAAATGAAAATTTTGGAGGAAGAATGTGAAGAGTTATATATTAATAATTCAATTTAAATATTAATAATATTGATATTAAATATTAATAACTTATGATCGTCTTCGTGAACAGTCTTAAAGATAAAAACGCTTACGTGGACAGTTTAAAAATGAAGCTATTTCTCAACTTATATATATATATATATATATCATATATATCATTCCATTATTTTATAAATTAAAAAAATAACAAATGTGTGTAAGAAATAATATTTCATTATTATAAATTCACAAAATTTTACATTTTACTCTATTAATAAAAAAATATAGTAAAATGTGATATTTCTATCTTGAAATATAGTAAAATGTAAAGTTTTGAAAAAATATAATAGTAAATTATAAAATTTTATAATGATATAATAGTAAAATATTATACCCAATACTTACTGTATACATATATTATTTCTCAATTTTTGAAGTAGTAAAATGATAATAACCTTTTTTTTTTTTTACTAATCAATAATGAAAAATTATTTATAGTAAATGAAGATAATTCCAATAAATAAATTAATGATTAATGTATGATATATCCCTATTACAAATTAAACACTCACCAATAAATAATTATGAAATTGAGTATAATTAGACAATAACTTATATTTTACAAATATATTGAACTTAGGATTTATATAATGAGAAAAGGGGGAAGGAATAAAACAAGTTTGGTGGACCATTTACATCAATTTACAATTGTGTTATTGTTTTTGGCCACAAAAAAAATGGGGAATTAATTTCCCTCCAATTTCTTTATATATATATATATATATATATATATATATATATATATATATATAAAATAAAGGAGAATGGTGTTGGAGGAAAGAGAGTGTATCAAACGACTCTCTTTACGTGGCTTAATTGACGGCCCAGATCATTTCATTGGTAATCGGAGGAAAGATAGTGAATTGATTGATGGAAATGGTCAAAATTTTTCAAATTTTCAAATTAAAAAATAGAAAGTTAAAAATAAAATCATTTAATTAAAAAATAAAATCATTTAATTATGTAACACCGTGCCGTAGGCACGGCCAAATACTGTAACACCGTGCCTACGGCACGATCATTTAATTAAAAAATAAAATCATTTAATTCTGTAACACCGTGCCGTAGGCACGGGCCAAATACTGTAACACCGTGCCGTAGGCACGGGCAAAAACTAATATATATATATTTATAAACATTGGTTTTAACACATCATAGCTACAAGACAACTATGGTTTATCTAATAAAATGACATCTTTGCTGCTGATTTCTCTTTTACCCTTTCAAAATACCAAATTTAAAGGTCAACATTGGTCAACGGACTTATGTGTCAAAATTTTACTGGAGAACAACTGTTGTCATATTCAAGATATACAAATACATGTCCGCTTTTAAATGATTGATTTTTAAAATAAAATTTTAGATTCGAAAAAACCGCACAAATAATACCCGTATCTGCGTCCACATATTATTATCCCCACCATACACACCATGAACTTTTGATTAAAAAATAAGATGAGGAATAAATTAAATTTTATATGATAAAATGTTAGAAAACATAATAGAAAATTAGTAGTTAACGATATAAAGGTTTTGAAAAATGAGGAGATATTTTAACAAACAATTCCATTGTTGTGTATTTCTTTAGGATTAAGAGAAGGTTTTTGGGAAATTTTTGCCACAGCTTATATAAACGACAGGTCATTTATATATAAAAAAAATTGATACGTGCATGTAATAGTGTAATATAAAAATATAAATAAGAACCAAAAATAAACATTTATTTTTGTTCAATAGTGAAATATTTTTTTAATCTTGTAGTGAAATTTTTTAGTGTTTATGTGCAAGTGTTTATAGATTTTTATATTCTCAAGGAGTGTGATTTGGTAGCAAATAATTTATGATTTAATTATCAGGTCTTAGGTTCGAGTTCAAAATGTGCATTTCTTATAAAAATTTGTGACAGTCGAATATTTTATCTACTCCACTTAAGCAAACGTTTCAAAAAAAACAGGTTTATAGAATTTTATATGCATGTATCACATAACTCACTAGATATATGTGATCTTATTTTCAAGGAGATTGCTACATTTTCTTCCATTAAAATTAACTTTTATCACTTATTCTCTTAAAATTTCATAAAATCCTATTAACTTAGGACGTGTATCTGGTGCTGACTTGAGGGGTTTTCTTTTTCTTTTTTAAATAGCGATTGATAGTTTTGGATAATAATTTAAAAGTATCAAAATTTAAATTATATATTATTATTTAAACACGCGTAATATAAAATAATGAAAAATTTAATATAACTCAACTTATCATTTAGATATAAATTCTGTTACCCTAACATTCAAAAAAAAAAAAAAAAATCAAGAGATAACAATTTTTTTTGGACTCAATGGATATTCTTTTTGGCAGATTTATAATTTCTACGAAATTTATCGAATTTGTTACACAATATTATTTATACATGCATGGCACCATGGTGCCACTACCACGATTGCTAGGAGCTAATAATTGCTGGTGAGATAGATGGAATTAGTGTTTTATATGTGATAATAAATTAAAAAACATTTTTTCTCTGATTGAAATATAACTTTCAGTTGATTTTTTAATGTCAGTATAAAATAGTATTACATATATATTAGGGTGAGGGGTAAATGCGGATTTTTGAAGGGGATCCAAGCAGTGGCATATCCACTAAGGGGCAAGTGGGGGCAAAAAAATTAATAAATATTTTATTTTAAAAATTTATTATATATATATATGTGGACGCTGGAATTCGGCGAGGTCCACAATCAGAATTTGTAGGTAGGGGGCATTAGCGATCCTGCAAAACAAAGGTAGAGTGAGCGGGAGCAGACTACCCACCGGTGTGGTGGGTGCGGGGGCACTCCGACGCTCAAGTCAGTAGTATGAAATGAGCTGTAAATAATAGAAGAACAAGGTCGAAAGTTACCTTGGCTTCTGTTGATTGCCGTGAGGGCGATAGCCGGTGTTTAGAGAGTATGAAGCTTTAGGAGCTCAAGTTTGAGAGCTCTGACCTCTCCCTCATTTCGTGAATTGTGTTGCCATCTTATAGGTAAAGAAGATAACTTCATTAGTTGGCATGAGTCTCACAACGTGCTCATGTATTTGATGAAAGATCATAGCATGTGTAGGGGTGGCAATGGCCGTAAAAGCCCGGCCCTAGCCCGGCCAACCAAAAAAAAGCCCGGGCCCGGGTGACTTACGGGTCGGGCCGGGCTTGGGCCAGGGCTTTTTTTTAGGCCCGAATTTAAAAAAAAAATTTAAAAAAAATACAAATATAAAATATATTTACACTATATATAAAGACAATTTATAAATAAATCACAAATTTTATTGATAAATTAACAATTTAAATACTAAAAATAAAAAAATGATACAAGCATATTAAACAAATATATTATTTATGTTTTTTTTTTTTAAATTTTGGCCCGGGCCGGGCCGGGCCCGGCCTAAATAGGAAAGCCCTGCCGGGCCCGGGCCCGGGCCCGAGCCGGGCTATCTTTTTTGCCACCCTTATGTTGGCGACTTGGTCGCATAAAAGGATTTTGATGACGTCAACGCGAATGAAGACTTCGACGTACAAACACGAAACATTACAAAAAGTGTCGAAGCATATGAGGTGAAGAGCGAGAGAATATGAAGAGTAGCGACAAATCGAAGATAATGATTAAGAGCTAATTTTATTGTAAGTGAGTTTACTCAAGTGATCTAAAGCTCTTAGGAATCATACATTTTGCATCACTTGCATTTAAAATGGCTTAGAATGCTAAAAGAATCATTTGCATTTTATTTGCACCAAAATGAACTTCATGCACAAGTGCATCGGCAAATGATCTTCTAAAAACTATCAAACGGTTGAATTAAACTTCAAATGATATACCGTTAGATAGATATATGTCTCTAGTTTGCTACGGTTCAAACGGAATACAATTCTGATGCATAGAACTTTTGCTAGAGCCTTTTAGTACAACATGCTCATATGTGCGTTTTCTGCATTCATGTCACATTAGAAAAATTCCATAAAATTCATCTTAATGTTTTTGGAGCTGAATTTTTACAGAAGCTAGATCTATGTGTCTAGTTTATGTATAAATTTACGGATCATGATTTGGAATTTCTAGAGAGAGTTATGGCCAAAATACCAAGTGTCGTCAGTCTTGACTGGTCATCAGAACTGAAACAGGGAGCTGAAACCAGGGAGCTCCATGCGGTTTTTCGCCGGTTTTCATGCCGGTTTTGGCTGAGAAAATCATGCTCTCTGGACCAGGGAGCTCCTTGCCGGTTTCCATACCGGTTTGCTCGCCGGTCTAACAGCTAGTTTTTTAAACGTTAGGAGCCGTTGGAACCCTAGACCGGCATGCCGGTCTCCTCGCCGGTTGCTCGCCGGTCTCGTTGTAAGTTGGGGAAAGCTTTGCATTTTGTTATAAATAGAACCCTAACTCCTTTGCCTTAGACAGAGATCTAGAAAACCTTCATATACATTCTCTAAGGCAAACAAAGAGTGATATACACCTTCATATTCATAAACAACACTCATCCAAGCTCACACACACATCTTCCATATCATTTAGTGAGCTTAGATCACTTGGGTTTACTCTCACACAATCTTCTTATTATTTGTGAGTGCCCAAGTGTGTTTTAATTCTTCTTTATCAAAAACACTTGTGATTTGTGAAATCCCATTTTTTGGATAAATTGTAAAGGTTGTGAGTGCACCTACGAACAAAACTCAAAATTGTAAAAGGGTTCGGAGTGCGCATTGGCGGAAAACTCTTGGTTACGAGTGAACCACGGAAAACTCGATTTTAGTGGAAATCTTCAAGCGAGGCTTGGGGGAGTGGACGTAGGCACGTTTGGCCGAACCACTACAAGTTGCGGTGTTGTATTTCTCTTTCCCTTAACTTTTACTTATTTGCAAGTTTGATTACATTTATAATATTGATTAGAAACTTGCATATGGCTATTAATTGGAATAGAGAAAATTACCTAAAATTCCACTTGGTAATAAGAGCTTAAAATCGGCAAAGATTTTATAATTCCGCATTTATAGCGATAACCCAATTCCCCCCCTCTTGGGTATAGAGTTTCTTTGTCGCTATTGCTTGTAGGTACTTTCAGTTGGTATCAGAGCGAGGTATTCTCTACAAGATTTAACCGTCCGAGAATAGATCATGGCCTTACAAGCAAATCATCAAATTTTGCCGAGGGATATTCAACAACTAGACCTCCGTTTTACACCGGAACCGACTACAACTATTGGAAGTCAAGAATTGTGACTTATCTCCTAGCCAATGATTCGCCATCTATTTGGTTATCACACGAGGTGTAAAAGGGCCAACAAAGAAGGATAGCAACATGTTGATATTCCAAAACCAAGTTTAGAATGAGATATTGAGGATGTGAAACTAGCCTCACAAAATGCTAAGGCACTCAACCAACTCCTATGTGCCATTGATCGGGATCAAGTAAGCAAGCTTCCGGAATATGGAAACGCATATGATTTATGGAAGTCTTTGGAAATGGTCAATGAGGGCACAAGTCAAGTGAAGGAATCGAAGATCAACCGGTTCATGTGCGAATTGGACAATTTCAAGATGGAATCCGGGGAAGAAATTGATCACATGATTTCTAGGTTTACGGTCATCATCAATCATTTGGGAGCATTGGAAAAGTCATCGGGACATCGGAGCAAGTGAAGAAAATTTTGAGATCTCTCCCGAAAGAGTTTAGAAGCTCACACCTCCTCCATTAAAGAAGCAAACGACATAAACACTTTGAAGATGGATGATTTGGTCGGGTAAATTGCTTGAATATGAAATGGAGATCAAAATGGATAAAAAGGAGGAAGATGAGAAAAGAACAAGAAAGTCATTGGCCTTAAAAGCGAGAAAAAGAGTCGACTCAAGTTCAAGTGAAGAAGAAGATAGCGATGATGAAGTGGCAAGCATCACTAATAAGTAAAGGAGCTTCTCAATCCGCAAAACTCAAGGGAAAATCAAAGGCAAACGAAAAGAAAGAAGAAAAATGGCCGCGGAAGAACAAGAAAATGTGTGTGTTATGAATGCAACAAACCGGGTCACATAGCTACCGATTGTCCATTGAGGAAAATGAAAGGAAAATCAAAGAAAAGGCAATGAAAGCAACTTCAACTGGACTGGAGTGATAGCGATTCAAGCTCATCCGAGGAGGAAGAAGTTGAAGTCAAAGAAAATCAATAGCATTTATGGCTATCACGGATGAAGACATCCAATTTGAAATTGAAGAAGAGAGCGAAGAAGAAGAGGTACACAATTCTGAATTACTTGATGCTTTTAATGGTTTAAAAGAATTATGTGATATGCTTAAAAAGAAATTAAAATTGATCAAAAATGAGCATGCTACACTTAAAATTGAACATGCAAGTAGTATGGATAAAATTCATGTTTAGATAATGATATGATAAGCTTAAAGGCTAAACATGAAAAAGAAATTGCATGCTTGAATGATGAAAATGCATGTTTAAAGATTAAAAAGCTAGAACTTGAAAATGTCATATCAAATATGCCATCTAGCTCTAAGACATGCGATTGCGAATCTATATTGAATGAAAATGTCTTATTAAATACTAAGATTGTAGATTTGCAAAACATACTTAGCAAATTCACATTGGGACATAAAAATTTTAATATGCTTATTGGATCCCAAAAATGTGCATTTAAAAGAGAAGGATTAGGATATAGGCCTTATATTAAAAGAAAATTTTTGAAGAATTATTTTGTTAAGGCATATTCTCATGCTAAGAATGAAATAGATGAAAATGTCACATGTCATGCTTGCAATGAAAATGGACATAAAAATTTTTGAATGCATGTATAAGAATGTGATTAAAATGCATGGATTCCTCAAGGAATCAAAACTAACCCCAATGGACCCAAGAAAGTTTGGGTACCAAAGTGTAATTGAAAATTTTGTAGGGGGAGCTTTGGGAATGGAACCTTTAAAGAGAAATTGCAAAATTGATCCCAAAAGCTCAAAGAGATGATGATTCACAACGGTAAAGGTAAAACTCCGTATTCACGGAAACATTGGTACCGTTTCCTCCAATTTCTATATGTATGCATATTTCACTTGGTTAAAATATTTTTAAAGCATACAAAGTGATTAGGCAATGTATTAAACTTCTATTGGTATCGATTCTCATTTGATATCACTAAGTGCCTTAATCATATATTTAAACCCCTATTCTATTTCAATTGGTATCACATGAAATTTATTGAGTTAAATGCAATATATGTGATCACTTGATTGAATATGCCTTGCCATATGAACTAATTGATTGAAAATGAAATGCATATAAATTAGCATAATCTTAGATGAATATCATGAAATGTATGTATTAGAACATAATTGAATAATCATGCAAAGCATGAATTTTGATTTTTTAGTAATTGGTAAGATATTCATAAGAAGACAATCATTAAATGCATTGAAGTCATTGGTTTTAATTGGTATCATGATATATAATGACTCATTTTTGAAAGAATGCTTAAAAGTGATATGATATTCAAATGATTTATTGATATATTTTTAATTGGTATCAAATTTGGGGAGAAATCATGATTAAGATACTCTTAATTTGTAAATGGTATTCATGAGAATCTATCTTTTGAAAAATACTATTTTATGCATGAATTTTGATTTTTATGGCAAAAAGGGGGAAATGCCAAATGTGCATATTTTTTTTAAAATTGTTATCTTTTTTTTCACACTATATTGATATATCATTTTAGAACTTAATTTTGCTTCTCCACTTTTTGATAATGTCAAAGGGAGAAATCATTAGAAATGAGATTAAAACTTGTTTTACCCCCACCCTTGGTTTAAGGGGGAGTAAATGTACTAATGTGTTTGTCTAAGTCTTATAGAGCTATTTTGAAGACATCACACATTGAGGGGGAGCTTATGTTGAGGGGGAGCAAAATTGTCAAATTTGGACTCCAAGAAGCTCACAAGTATCAACAAGTTTTAAGGGGTTGCCATCATCAAAAGGGGAGATTGTTGGTGACTTGGTCGCATAAAAGGATTTTGATGACGTCAACGCGAATGAAGACTTCGACGTACAAACACGAAGCATTACAAAAAGTGTCGAAGCATATGGGGTGAAGAGCGAGAATATGAAGACTAGCGGCAAATCGAAGATAATGATTAAGAGCTAAATTTTATTGTAAGTGAGTTTACTCAAGTGATCTAAAGCTCTTAGGAATCATACATTTTGCATCACTTGCATTTAAATGGCTTATAATGCTAAAAGAATCATTTGCATTTTATTTGCACCAAAATGAACTTCATGCACAAGTGCATCGGCAAATGATCTTCTAAAAACTATCAAACGGTTGAATTAACCTTCAAATGATATACCGTTAGATAGATATATGTCTCTAGTTTGCTACGGTTCAAACGGAATACAATTCCGATGCATAGAACTTTTGCTAGAGCCTTTTTAGTACAACACATGCTCATATGTGCGTTTTCTGCATTCATGTCACATTAGAAAAATTCCATAAAATTCATATAATTTTTTTGGAGCTGAATTTTTTAAAGAAGCTAGATCTATGTGTCTAGTTTATGTATAAATTTACGGATCATGATTTGGAATTTTCTAGAGAGATTATGGCCAAAATACCAAGTATCGTCAGTCTTGACTGGTCATCAGAACTGAAACCAGGGAGCTGAAACCAGGGAGCTCCATGCCGGTTTTCTCGCCGGTTTTCATGCCGGTTTTGGCTGAGAATCATGCTCTCTGGAACCAGGGAGCTCCTCGCCGTTTTCCATACCGGTTTGCTCGCCGGTCTAACGGCTAGTTTTTTAAAACGTTAGGAGCCGTTGGAACCCTAGACCGGCATGCCGGTCTCCTCGCCGGTCTCGCTCTAAGTTGGGGAAAGCTTTGCATTTTGTTATAAATAGAACCCCAACTCCTTTGCCTTATACAAGAGATCTAGAAAACCTTCATATACATTCTCTAAGGCAAACAAAGAGTGATATACACCTTCATATTCATAAACACTCATCCAAGCTCACACACACATCTTCCATATCATTTAGTGAGCTTAGATCACTTGGTTTTGCTCTCACACAATCTTCTTATTATTTGTGAGTGCCCAAGTGTGTTTTAATTCTTCTTTATCAAAAACACTTGTGATTTGTGAAATCCCATTGTTTTGGATAAATTGTAAGGTTGTGAGTGCACCTACGAACAAAACTCAAAATTGTAAAAGGGTTCGGAGTGCGCCTTGGTTGAAAACTCTTGGTTACGAGTGAACCACGGAAAACTCGATTTTAGTGGAAATCTTCAAGCAAGGCTTGAGGGAGTGGACGTAGGCACGTTTGGCCGAACCACTATAAATTGCGGTGTTGTATTTCTCTTTCCCTTAACTTTTACTTATTTGCAAGTTTGATTACATTTATAATATTGATTAGAAACTTGCATATAGGCTATTAATTGGAATAGAGAAAATTGCCTAAAACTCCCACTTGGTAATAAGAGCTTAAAATCGGCAAAGATTTTATAATTCCGCATTTATAGCGATAACCCAATTCACCCCCCTCTTGGGTATAGAGTTTCTTTGTCGCTATTGCTTGTAGGTACTTTCACCTTAAGCATGTGGGAATATGCTTGGTGTTAGGAAAAAGAGGGAAGCAGTTGGTATATAATGAGATAGAATTGTCTTGAAGCTATTGGTCTAATTAGAGTCCAATAATTTTGGGTTTGCATACTGTTGGGCCTTGCATACTGTTGGGTTTAAGACGAAAAGTCGATTTTACCCTTGGGTCCAAATTTGGCCCGTACAATATATATATATTACAATAGTCAATTTATCCCAAAAATCAATTATAAAATCTTACTCCATTGGCCTCAATTTGTAATTAGGTTCACGACGACATCAACCCAATTTGCCCCAATTCGAGCTCGCCAACATCAATACCAATTTGTCACAGAAAATTACAAAAAAGATATGCAACAAGGCGGCAGTGCAACTCTTCTCTCTGCAGCTTCTTCATTTTCCACTTCTTAACAATTATCTTAAAGTAAGCTTCGTTTCACTTTCTTTAATTTGTTTGATAAATTATTGTTGTTCTGTTATAAAAACCTCTCTAAAATTGATATCCATTTTAAACTTAAAATATGGATTTGATATAACCTACTAATCAAACCCATAGGTAGTCAGGAAGGAAGTAATCACGAACATATGTTAGACAGATCAATTGACAACAGAGGATAGAGACTAACTTGCATCATTATCTGGTGAAATTATTTTATGTGATTTTAAATGCACAACTTCAAGAGCTTAACAATTGTTTCAATGAGACAAACACTGAGTTGCTTCTTTGTTTAGCTCCCCTTAATTAATGTGATTCATTCTCCTCATTCAATAAACAAAATCTAGTTCGTCTTGCTCAATTTTATCCCACAGATTTCTCTTGAATAGAGCTCATTGTATTAGATGGTCAACCTGATACCTACATTATAGATATGCATTCTAGTGTTGAGTTTTCGAAAATGAATGGGATTGGTGACCTTGCAGGCAGCAATGTTGGTTCAAACTAAAAAGTATGAGGTATATTCACTAGTTTACTTACTTTTGATATTAGCTTTGACTTTACTTGTTACCACTGTCACTATAGCGAGAGTATTTTCAGCTATAAATATTGTGAAGACTAGACTACGCAACATGATGAGAGATCAATGAATGAATGATAATTTAGTTACATATATAGAAAAAGATGTATTTAGGAGTATTGATAATGAAACTATCATGCAAAGTTTCCAAAATATGAAACTACGTCGTGGACAGTTGTAATGTATAAAATATTTACATTTTAATATAAATATAAATATTTTTTTATTTATATTTAATTTTCATAACTTTGCCCCCACTAACTTGTTTTTCTGGATCATCCAAGTTACAATCTCTCTTATTATCATGTTTTGGTATTACGAAAACATTAAGGTAAAGTGATAAGTGACAACTTTTATAGGGAAAGTAACAATCTTTCTTAAAGAGTAATAATAGTCCACACTAGAAAAATGGGATTTCTGAAGCAAAATACTAATAAAGAAAAAAAAAAAGAAAAAATCGCATCATACCAATACGATTTATTTTATTGTTCATTATTATCCCTTATGGAATTTATTACAAAATGAAATGCTAGTTTGCACTCATCTTTATTTTATTGTTCATTATTATCCCTTATGGAATTTATTACAAAATGAAATGCTTATATTATAATTCGCATTCAATTTGTTGGATATAGTTCTGCTGGTAAGCGAGGCTTTGCAAGAACATGCAAGGGTTTAGCCATAGAGATGTCAGATTTTGATTCATTCAAATCAATCTTCTTCTCATTTGGTGGAATGCTCCAATCAAACCCTTGAAGAAGCCTTGCCAATAGCATTACCGACATTTCAGACCCAAGTGCCACGCCAATACAACCGCGTCTTCCTCTGCTAAATGATATGAATTTTAAGTCTGGTTCAGTAAGCTCAACCTGATGATTAGTTGAATTAATGTGACGTTCTGGCTTGAATATTAATGGATCTTCCCATACTTTAGGGTTTCTGCCAAGTCCTAGTCGGCTTAAAAGAACATGACTTCCTTTGGGAATGAAGTAGCCTGCGATTGTTGCATCACGGGTTGAGACATGGGGAACATTAAATGGTACAATGGGATGGAGGCGAAAAGATTCCCTTAAACAAGCCTTGACATAATTGAGTTTCGGGATATCAGATTCATTAACAAGTCTCTCTTTTCCAACAACCATATCTATTTCATCTGTTGCTCTTTTGAGAATATCAGGTTGGTTCATCATCTCAGCTATAACCCATTCTGCCGCATTCGAAGGATTATCTATTGTCTCAAGCATCAGTTCCTGCGAATAATCATAACGTTGTCAGAAAAGATATTATGTGAGAAAGGACACAAACACACACACACACCACACACATATATATATATATTTATATATTTCTTACGTACCACACGCATTGAGCTTTGATCTCATCTACGGTTAACGATGGGTTCCCACTCTCATCCTTGGCTAGAATAAGGGCGTCAAGCAAGTCCTCGGCTTCATTTTTCATCCCAGTAATTCTCCATTGTTGAACTCTTTCATCTATAATCGGATCATGATATTTGGAGATAGTTTTCATATCATCACTTATAATTTTTTCATGTCCTTCTAAATCGAACACTCTCATCCAAGGATAATAATCGGATAGAATGAACGAGTAAAGGTTGTTGAGTACATTGAAAACTGATTCAACGTGTTCTTCTTCTTCAACCCTGGCCCTCCATCATCTTTTCCTTCACCAAAATATCTCTTGTTAAATATCAACTTCCTTATGATGTTTCCACAATATTGACGAGCTACAAGTCTTATATTTATGGGGGAACCAACTTTGTTTTTGCATTGATTGTAAACAAAGCTAACAAGATTGTCAGCTTCTTCTGTTCTCTTAGTGAGCAACGAGTGAAGCCGTGCTGAATTTATTACGTGAGATGTAACCACCTTTCTCATTTTCTTCCACTGCTCTCCCCAGGGCGAAAAAGCTATCGTCAAGAAACCGCGACCAGAATATTCAGTTGCCATTGTAATTGGCCTCGATGCAAAAATGAGGTCATTGTTTTTTTAAAATTCTAATGCAATTTTTGGGGATGTCACTGGGATAACATGAACATTCCCAAAGCGAAGGCATGCGATATCTGTGTTTAGGTCTTTCATAATGGCATGAATCCATTTGAAGGTTGGCTTTTCTTCTCCACATTTCTGGAAGGTTTCCAATGATTGGCCATGGAGTTGGGCCTGGAGGAAGAGCTGGTCTCGACTTGAATTTGATGGAAAAGGTTAAGAATAGAATTGCAGTGATAATCAAAAGAAATGCTGAGACTGAGAACATGGTGAGTGAATTAAAATGCATGCACAGCACATCCATTATACACTCTCTTTCTCTCACTCACACATATATATATATACACATCGTTGGCTTCGGGTGGCCAAATTACTCACTCATCAAAGCCGAATGATACACGTGGGCGGCGGTTAAAAGTGCAGGTCAAACATATTCTTAATCCTGCCTGCCTTTGTTTATATAAAATATGTATTCACGTTTTAGTTATTGCAAAAATATGATGGGGGCATTAAATATGTGGCTTTGGGTAATTGTTCAGGTTGAAAGAGAAGTTGAAAATTAAGAAAATTGATTCCTTTAACTTTCAACTGAAATTACCAACAAATTGACACTGGTGATTTATAGTGGTTCGGCTCTCAAGCCATGCTTAAAACTTTCTATTAAGTTGAATCCACGACTTACACCGAATTTTCTGTGGCTCACTCACAATCAAGAGTTTTTGTCCCCTAGGTTTATTCCAAACCTTTACACAAGAGTTTTATCACATGAGTTCACTCTTTAAACATTTACAATGAGTTTTCTCTATACGCTCACTCACAAACCTTTTACAACCAAATGCACCCTTTTAAGTATACTCACTCAACAAGAGATTTCACTATCACAAGTGTTTAAATAATGAAGATTAAAGTACAACCCGGGCACTCACAAAAAATAAGAATATTAAGATTGTGAGTTGCTAACCAAAGAATTCTAAGCTCACTACAAATGATAATAAATGTGTAGTGTGTGAGCTTGATGATGAGAGTGTATGATTATGAAAGTTTAGTAAAACTCTCTATTTTTGTCTTGTTATAAAGTGTATGAATGTGTTATTACTTTGCAAAAATGAATTTGAGGCTTAATTTATAGAGAATGTGCAAAACTGCACATGCTCTCCGTCTGAGACCGGTATACCGGTCTTAGAGGTCGGTATGCCGGTTCTGCAAAACATAACAGTTATATTATTGTTGACGATTAAAGCACAATATCGAATTACTAACCGGTACAGAGGCCGATATGCCGGTTAGCTAAACGGTATGGGTACCGGTATGAACCGTCAGGTTTCAGTAGCTATGCAAACTCAAGCTGACCTGTATGGGAGATCGGTATGGAGTAGCCCGATTCCAGAGAGCATGCAAATCTGGCCAAGGCAAAACATGGTCACCGATATGTCAGTGTGGGGTACCGGTATGCTGGTCTCAGTGCAAAAAATATAGGATTTGATAGTTGAAAATATTTTACACTTGACCCTAATGCATCTAAATGAATGTGCATATGTCCTATGAGCTTAGAGACTTAAATTAACAACTCACTTACAAAGATAGCCCTAAGCTAAGACCACAAAAGATATTCTTCAATAGGTGCTTAAGTCTTCACATTCATTTTACTCTTCATCACTGATGAACATTAGAAAGTACACATTTATTAAAAGAAAAATTAATCATTTTACACTTGTAGTTTCATTCCCCTTAATTTAGCACATTTGTGAAATAATAATTAAATTTATGTTATACATATTTTTATTGTGATTTTTTATTTTTTGAAATAATATTTTGGATTTTGAAGGCTTTAAATTTAAAAGAGCGTTCTAACAGTGTACAATTTTGAAAATTCTAACCCTACACAATTTTCATATTCTGGCCATAAATATTTACTCCGATTGAGGCGATTCTAGTTCCACATGAAAGAAGACTCAAATATCTACAACTTTGTTGTTTACAATATTTTCTAATTCTGAAGTTTTCAATGCCAAAATTGATGAAATATCAAAAATATGTTATATGTAATTATTAAAAACATAAACAAACAAAGATAAAATAAGATAAAAATAAATAAATTTGCCTCCACCTTTCGGTGGAAAGGTGGAGGATTTGTCAAAATATGCAAAAAAATTTATATGCTTTGACAAAACAAACAAGGATAAAAAAAAAAAAAATTTGCAAGCGAGAGGTGTTGAGCACCTCTATAAATAGAGGTTTTCAGCATATCATTTTCCTCAATGAATTTACACAGGTCTCTCTGAGACTTTGTGGAATGAGTTTTTGTGTGTATTTTTTTTCCTTTTGTAATTTATTTTTCTTTTATTAATAAAATTATGAGTGTTTTTATTTATATATTATTCTGCTAATTTTTATCATACTGGGGTAAATGGTGAAGTTTTTAATATGAAAATATAGATGATTTTTATTTTTATTATATTTTATAAATTTTGATAATTTCCCAAATAAAATTCATACTCTTCCCAGTTTATTTACGACTCTTGACTAGCTGTAGACAGTCTCCGATTGACACAGATAATACTTGAATCCCATAAATGAGAGAGAGTAGACTATTAAAAATCTGGATTAATTATAGACAATACGATACCGTCCATATGACTGGTTTTATATATTTGGTATAATTGAATAGCTAACTAGACTTGTTATAAACAAATGTTATCACCACTTTTATGGCTGATTTTATATGTTTTGACATATTTAGTACTTTGACATGACTAATTATCGACATGACGAATTACATGGGTTGACATAATTAATACATGATAATTATGAAATAAATTGATTGCGAAATAATTATAATTTTATATTTTATAAAAAGTAAAAATTATTTTATATTTGAAATATCAATAGTGGATCCCATGATCATAATATTTTATTTTATTAGTTAAATTAATATTTTATTCTACTAAATCTATTCCATGTGGATCGACCTCAGACTTACCAGGTTATTTTATTACTTCGACACTCTTATACTTAGGAGTAAAGAACCACTTTGTGAGTGTGTCAATCACCAATTATTTCTATATTTTTTTGTAATATCCGCTAATATACTTAGAAATCTTTCGCATTGTATCAACAAAATTCATCATGAATGGTATGACAATAACATCAACTTCTTTATCTTGACATTGATTGATTGATGTGATTCATTTGATGTTCAGCTAGAAGATGCGTGCTCTGTTTATTCATTTTAAAAGAATTTAGTGGTATTTGTGTCCTTAATAATTTGTTAAGGATATGAGTTTGAATCTGTATATGTTTAAAAAATTCCATTATTATTAAAAATGTGAAAAAATTGATATATGAGTAAATATTTCCCGAATATATGTGGAAATAAATTTTCAATCTCATATCGATACTACAAATATTACAAATATACTTATCTAGTTTCTCTACACTATAAGTATAGTTTTTCCCAATAAATTTCACATGGTAAATGCAATATTTTTTTTGTCTGCTCGTATGTCCCTTTCTTTGAATAGTACAACGACAATAAACATGTTTTTTAGTCAAAGATGTGGATCTATTGTCGGGCATTATGATTTACTGCCCTGTTCATTCATTTTCTAGTTATTAAACGTGTTTTTTTTTTTTTGGCCGTGGGTAAATGACATTTGCATCCTAACATTTAGGGAAACAGACATAATTAATATTTAAAAAAAATTCAACCCCTATTGATTGATATAAATAATTTAATTAGAAATAGCAAAACAAGAATAATTACAGTGCAAGGGAAAAAAATACAATTACAATTAATAATAGAAAAGTACAATCACAATCACAATCACAATCACAATCATATATATAACAATCTCCTTAAAATCGATTCGTCATCCGTCACGGTGTTCAGAATTGAAACCGACGTCTGTTTCTCAAGATAAACGACAACGGGTAACTCTGGAATACTACTAAATTACCTCAGCGAACCGTTGCAAGGGCGCACATTTCGTTTTGGGTGCTCTCAGCTTAGTGTGAAAAAACTTATTCCCTGGTGCTATTGGCTTTGTAGGTTTAAAAAATGAATTAGGAGAGAAAACTATTCAAATTTCTTAACAACTGGGGAATTAATTATCTATTAATTATCATATTCAATTGAGAATTAAGGGCACATCATGGGCTAGCTATTGTTAACGATCGGGGATTGTTAAGGGATGTTAAGGAATATGGAATTAATATCCAAAATAGAATTCCTAGTACCATTATGATTCATAGTTTTATTATATTTCCCTATTAAATAAATATTTTCTATATTCATTATTATTCTTCATAACTATAGAATTCATTTTCTATTTAGGTTTTCTATGTAGCCTATATAAAGGTCTTTACCATTGTAAATTCATACATAGTGAATTCAATACATTTTTTCATTATCTAACATGGTATCAGAGCTCATGTTCTGACTTTCTAGTTTCACTCTATCTGATTCTCATCGGCGCGTGGGGGATCACGGCTACCATAATTACGTGACCCTCACGCGCCCCCCGTTGCCAACCACCACATTGTTTTTCCCATGCTCCACCCCTTCACAAGTGTGCTCTGGGCCGGCTCCTTTCGAGTTTCAACTCTCTTTCAAATTTGCTTCCGCTCTCTTTCGGGATTTCGCTCCCTCATGTTGTAGTTGATGTTAAGGCATATCATCATCACCTTCTTCTTTTTCTTCAGTAGCCTTTGTTGGGATCTTTAGCTTCAAAGCTAAAGACTTTTTTTTTTTGTTCAGTAGCCTTTGTTGGGATCTTTAGCTTCAAAGCTAAAGACCTTTTTATTATCTCTTGTTTTTTATTTTCTTTAGCAGCAGCAGCAACAGCTTCATCTGCTACAACAAGCGCTTTTGATGGTGACAGTGATTGATAACTGACGCTAATAACAAACAAAGTTTCAGGCCTCCAAGTTTCAAGATTTCCAGTTTCAGAACTCCGCTCTCTGATTTCAAGATACAACCTCAAGCTTTTTCCTTCGTCACTAGCTTGAATTTGAGGGGGGGTGTTGAGGAATGTTAAGGAATATGGAATCAATATCCAAAATAGAATTCTTAGTACCATTAGGATTCATAGTTTTATTATATTCCCTATTAGATAAATATTCACTACAACAATTATGGCTTTTAGCGTCCAATCATTTAGCGTCGAAACAAATTTCAACGCAAAAAATTAATTTTAGCGTCGTAATTATTATTCGACGCCAAATATCCAGATTTTAGCGACGAAAATCATTTTTGACGCCAAATATTCAACTTTTGTCGTCGAATTCACATATCGAAGCTAAAAGTATGACTTATAGCGTCGAAAATTATTCGACGCTAAATTATTTTAACTATTCCAAGAATTTTTGGCGTCGACATAAAATTGCGACGCTAAATGTTATACTTTTAGCGTCAAAAATCTTATTCGACGCTAAAAACTAGAAATTTAGCGTCGACGAAGTAGCGTCGCTAAAGGTTTATGAAGATTCCACCGACAATCCTTTAATCTTTAGCGTCTAAATTTAAGTTGACGCTAAAAATCAGAAATTTAGCGTCGAAATAGAATATTCGACGTTAAAAATCAGACAATTAGCGTCGAATTTAATGTTTCGACGCTAAATATAGATTAAAATGAGAATGCCACCAACCCTTCTCCCCCTCTGTTTTTCTCTCATTCTCTTCATTTTCATCCTCTGAAATCTGAGAATCTCTCATTGTAGACACTGGTTTTCGCCCGAGGTCTACAATCGAGATTTCATGAGAATGAGGCACTAGCGATCCTGCAAAACAAAGATGTAGAGTGAGCGGGAGTACTGCCCACCGGTGTGGTGGGTGCCGGGGGCACTCCGACGCCCAAGTCAGTAAAGGGACTTAAGAGAGTTATGATGGAGAGGGCAAGGTTAGAAGCTACCTTGAACTCTGTAGGGTGGAGGGACGAGGTTAGATACTACTTTGAGCCTCGTTAGGTGTCATGAGGGCGATAGATAGGAGATATGATAGGCTTTGTGATAATCTCCTCCCTGTGAGTAAGAGTGCTTGTTCCTCTTTATAGGCCATTCCAGGTGGGAATCCCGTATATATCTTTAATTGTCATACGTTTTAGATGCTTGTAACGGTCGAATCATTTAAGAAGCAGTTATGGACAGTCATGAAGAAGCAGTTATGGATAGTTATGGAGATTGAAAACGGTCGAGTTATAAATGATGTTTATGTGTCTGAATGTTACATGGGCTAATGTACGATGGGTCTTCGGGTCTGGGTTGTTGTGGGCCTGCGAATCTTTGGGCCGTCACACACTAAATCCGTGCTTCATAAGAGAGTGAATCTGTGATGGCAGCTTGGGCCTGAAGTAAAGGTCGAAATTGCCCCTGGGTCAAATTTGGCCCAAACACTCCTCTGCAACCTCACAACTCTCCTACAAATTTTCAATAAAATTGTAATCAATTTTCCATAAGGTAAATATTCTTTCATATTTCTTTATTATTTTCAATTTTTATGATTATGTTGAATATATACTTTTTTTTAGTGGTTTATAATTCATATATGTAGATTAAGTTAATTAATTAACAAAATAGAATTTTTCTGTAAACTATTTAATTTATCAACTAAATATATATGTATATGCTTAAATAAATAATTAATGAATTAGTAATGTTGATGAGTGTAATATGATATTTAATAATTATATTATTACATTTAGGTATTTCACTGAAATGGATAGAAATTGGATGAGCTCGCTGGATAGATTGAGTGTTGAATATCGTAATGGAGTGTATGAGTTCATGGAAGTCGCAAAGCAACACATTGTTGCAGAAGGTCGTGTTCGGTGTCCATGTACAAATTGTTTGAATAGGAAAAGGAAACGGTTAGATGAAGTTCATAATCATTTATACATGCCAGGAATATCACCAACTTACCGTACATGGATTTATCACGGTGAGCAGTATAATTCTCAGTCAAGGTTTATTGATTCCGGTGAAGGGAGCAGTAGTTACAATCAACCTGCAAACCATGAGATAACCGATGCTTTGCATGACTTACAAGGTCCAAAACTTTGTCATAGTGTTAGTGGTGACATGCCAGTGTTAAGTGGAAATGATCAAAATTTATTTAGTGAACTACTTGATGAGGCAAAAAAAAATCCATTTGAAGGTGCTGGAATGTCGATCTTGAATTTCGTTGTGAAATTATTACACATTAAAGTGATAAACAGAATGACCAACAAAAGTATTGATATGATGCTAGAGTTATTGGGGCAAATGTTACCGGTTGGAAGCGAATTGCCTAAGTCGTACTACGAGGCAAAGAAAATGTTGCGTGATCTGGGAATGAGGTATGAATCCATTCATGCTTGTAAGTATGATTGTGTATTATTTTGTGTCGAGTATGAATCACTTGAATATTGTCCGATATGTGGTGAAAGTCGGTACAAAGTCTGTGGTATTGGGAAGAAAGTGCCTCAAAAGATATTGCGATATTTCCCTTTAACGCCCAGGCTGCAGAGATTGTTCATGTCACGACACACAGCGACTGACATGATGTGGCATCATGAAAAGAGGATCGGTGCGGAGGGCATACTTAGACATCATGCGGATGGAACCGAGTGGAAGGAATTTGATGACATGTACCTCCGTTTCGCTGAGGACCCCCGTAATGTCAGGTTAGGTCTTGCCTCTGATGTTTTTATTCCATTTGTGAATATGTACAACTCTTATAGCATGTGGCCCGTTATTGTTATTCCATATAACTTACCTCCATGGAAATGTATGAATGATTTGTTCATGTTCATGTCATTGCTTATCCCTGGTCCACGTTCCTATGGTAAAGAAATGAATATTTACTTGAGACCATTGATCGATGAGTTACAAATATTATGGAATGTGGGTGTACATACCTATGATGCAGCTTCCAAGCAGTATTTTCAGATGCATGCCGCATTATTATGGACTATTAATGATTTTCCAGCTTATGGTTCATTATCTGGATGAAGCACTAAGGGATACATGGCATGTCCAGTTTGTGCGGGTCAAACACCTTCGCAACGATTACGGAATAAAATAGGATACACAGGGCACATGAGATTTCTTGAGTTGAGTCATCCTTGGCGGAGGAGTAAATTATTTAACGGTCAACATGAACCTCGAAGTATGCCCAGTCCATTGTCTGGATTCGACATACTTTGCCAACATCAACATCTCAGAGACAGCACACCAGGTAAACATCCTAATAATAGAGATAAAAATCGAAAACGTCAACCTGAAGAGTTGAATTGGACATGAAATAGTATTTTCTTTGAGTTAGAATATTGTGGGACTCTGAGTTTGCGACGTAATTTGGATGTAATGCATATAGAAAAAAAACATTTGTGAGAGTTTAGTGGGCACACTATTCAATATTCCGGGTAAGACAAAAGACACTGTAAATGCTAGATTGGACCTACAAGATCTTAGAATTCGCAGTGAATTGCATTTACAAGTCACTTCTCGAGGTCTTATTAAGCCACCTGCTAGTTACGTGCTCACTCAATCAGAGAGAAAATCATTATGTGATTGGCTGAAAATGGTTAAATTTCCTGATGATTATGCATCGAATATTGGCGTTGGGTGAGAGATGATACAATAACGGGATTAAAGAGTCATGATTGTCATGTGTTTCTCGAGATTCTCCTTCATGTTGGCATTCAACCTTATCTCCTCCCGAATGTATGCGACGTCGTACTTGATCTATGTGGCTTCTTTAAACAATTATGTTAGAGGACATTAACCACATCTGTTATTGACGAACTTGAGCGAGGAATCGTGATAATCCTATGCAAGCTGGAGCGAATTTTGCCATCCGCTTTTTTTGATGTGATGGTACATCTGGTCGTGTATTTACCGGCTGAAGCTAGGAAGGGAGGTCATGTCCATTACAGATGGATATATCCCATTGAGAGGTACTATATATACAGTTTTAAATATTACATTCTTAAATTTTGACTGTGCATTGAATTTATTATTAATGCAAACTTGTTGTCATATCTGCAGGGCTTTGGGAGATTACAAAAAATATGTGAAAAACAAGGCGCGCCCTGAATGGTCAATAGCAGAAGCTGTTGTAATAAGTGAAGTAATAACATTTTGTTCGATGTACATGCAGAATATTGAAACTCATTTTAATCGTCGGCCACGAAACTATGATGAAGATGCAAGTAATAAGCAAGATATCACAGTGTTCCGTCAAAATTGCAGACCATTTGGAGCAGTAGGTGTCAAATTACTAACTTTTGAGGAAGTTCAACGTGCGCATTGGTTTATATTGAGTAATTGTGATGAAGTGCAACCGTATTTAACGTAGTTTTTTTTGGTGCATAACTATAGTATTTTTGTCATAAATTAACATAACTCATTTTTTGTAGGCAATATATAACAATGCTACAATGTGGTGGTGACCATAACGTTGATGGAACACACAAAAAAGAATTTCCTAAATGGTTTGAGACAACTGTAAGGCCTAACATTGTATATTTATTTTTATCCTAACATTAAATATTTCAGTTTGTTATATTAACACATATATTTCTCTCATTGTTAGATAAACAACCAAGTGTAAAATGGTCAATTGGACTCGTCATCCTCGTTGGTTTCCTTGGCTTATGGGCCTCAAATGCAGGCTTATGAATACAGTGGATGTATTTTGAACGGAGTTAGATTTCATAACGAACAGCGAGATGTTGCTCATGTGACTCAGAATTATGGAATTGTAGTCCAAGGAGAACACGGCTCAGATATTATTGACTTCTACGGAGTGTTGCAATCGGTCATTGAGTTGATATACAGACCCAGACGACATATTGTGCTATTCGAATGCAAGTGGTTTGACACAAATGCCAGAAAGAGGAGAATTCAAGTTAGTAATCATTTAACGTCAATTAATGTTCAACGTTTTTAGTACAAGAATGATCCATACATTTTTTATACCCAAGCACGGTCAGTGATATATATATATCTGATCCAAAGTTAGGAAATGGATGGATGGTGGTAGAAAAGTCACAACATATGGGCATTTGGGACACGCAGGAGAAATATAGTGTTGAAATATCAGATGATACACAAGAAGTCTCTGACAACTTCGAAGTTCCTCAACAGATATTTCATGTACCAAATGTCACCGTTCCTGAAAATATCACATTAACTTGAGATAATACAGACGTTGAGCTAATTCCTCATTCTGAAGTTAACGTGGAAGTAGCAATTGAAGAAGAATTTGACACTGAAGATGACTTCGAGTCAAGTCACGAATCCTCAAATACCAAAGATAATAGTGACTAATCTAGTTAGTATACTACGTGATACATGATTAATTTGTACTATTTTTATGAATTTGATTGTTTTTTTGAATTACAATCAGCATGTATGATTGATGTTGTTGTTGTTGTCATGTACATCGGTTGAATGTTAGTTTTTGTTATTATTAAAATAATTTATCATACGCTTTAGCGTCGAAATATAAATCGACGCTAAAATTATGAAATTTAGCGTTGAAATATAATTTCGACGCTAAAATAATGAAATTTAGCGTCGAAATATAATGTCGACGCTAAAAGTTAACCTTTAGCGTCGATTGAAATATTTGGACGCTGAAGGTAAAACTTTTATTTTCCCCCAAAAATTTTTATTAAGTACCGCTATTTTTTAGCGTCGAAATATGCGACGCTAAAAGTCCCGTAAATCCCTAAAACCAGTTTCACCTTCTTCTCGGCTCTATGAGGTATAATTTGCAGCAAAGCTAAGATATCTCAGCAATCTCCAGAGGACGAAAGATTTCAAGGTAAGTTTTCAAATCATGATTTATTTTTGGGGCCAATTTCGAAATTTTGAAACCCTGGGTTTAAATTGGATGTATTTGGTATGATTAAGTTGTTAGGGTGCATGTTCATGTTCTTTCTTGCTAAATTCTATGAGTTTGATTATGTTTTTGGAGGGTGAAATGGACGCAAATTAGGGCATTTTAGTATGAAAGAGTATTGTAGAGATGATGAATTAACTTGGTTTTGCCATAGGGGGCTTGGCCGAATTTGAATTTGATTTTGATGGTGCTGAGATGGGGATGGATTTTGCTAAATTCTATGAGTTTGATGATGATGGTTGTTGATGATGATGAAGATGAATTTGATGATGATGAGTAATTGTGATGATAATACTTTGATGATGAAATTTTGGAATTTTGGAATTTTGTTATTTGGCTATAGGTCAGTGTGTGGCTATACCAGATGAGTTTGATTATTTTTGAACTTTGATTAACTTGGTTTTGCCATAGAGCAGTGTGTGGCTATACCAGAACCAGAACAACAGTATTTAGATGCTGTTCTGGTCCAGAACAGCAGCATTTAGCTGCTGTTTTGGACAGAACATCAGCAAATACTGCTGTTCAAAAGGTTCTTTTTGGCCTTGAGTGGAGAGAAAGTATGGAAAAAAAAGTTATGCCCTTTCTGTTCAAAGAATTAGAACCAAAACTCATCCTTCTCCACAGTCTTTTGATATTAATAATGTCAAAATATCGTATACTTATATGTCACATGTCATTAGATCATAATATTAATAAAAATAATAAGAGATAAGAAGAGGATCCTAATTCAAACATTAAACTTGTATTTATCTAATTTTGGTAAAAGTTGAAAGGGAATACAAAGAGAAATGGGGAGAATTGAAGGGTCTTTATCATTGGAGGCTGCCTAACTTTGGGACGTAAACTTAGACTGGAGACTGGTTTTTTTTTTTTTTTTTTGCCAATTATAAAGCACTTCAAGCATTATGAGATGGACCGTTTCACATTAGCAACTATATTAATGACCTTCTAAGTTTACGTTTTATAGTATTGGATCTGAAGATGTCAATAAATTAACAAGTGAGTTATACATTCAAGAATTAAAGTATGTAGTTAAAAAGCCAAGTCTCATTTCTCATTCATGTGTGTCTTGCTTGGACCTTTTCATTTATGCAGTTCATACTATTTATTCATGATTCATGCATATAATAGGTTAGATCCAAGCCACCACAAGTGAGTTATTGTGATGGAAACCTGAACTTTGTGTGTTTTTGCAGACGGCACCGGGCAATCGCAGACGGGCTAATACGACTCCATCTACATCAGCAAGGACAACTGGCCTTGGTGGAGTCTCTGCTAGCACAGGTGAGTCCAGTACAGCGAAGGGTTGAGGACGCACCCGTGGCTTGGGGCTGGCTAAGTACGTTAAAGTTCACGGCCGTATTCGGATTGAGATATCAGATGATGGACACAGTCAAGTCGGACAACATAATTCAGCGTTTACTACAGCCATAAGAGCTACAGCTCGATTTGAAGCTCCCAAAAACTACGTTTCTTGGAGAAAGATACCGTGGGAGACGAAAATCAACCAGCTATTCTCTTCGCTACTTGTGAGTTTCCGTACGGTATTAAGTTTTCGATATTGTTTGT
This sequence comes from Zanthoxylum bungeanum, assembly GCA_019454045.1. NCBI lineage: Eukaryota > Viridiplantae > Streptophyta > Magnoliopsida > Sapindales > Rutaceae > Zanthoxylum > Zanthoxylum bungeanum. The sequence goes on along the minus strand of SKCR01041391.1, from coordinate 66,674 downwards.
TAGTTAACATTTTTATTTTATACTTATTTTGACTCAGTTGCTATTCATGTAGGAGTGGTTCGACTTCGATCTGACCAAAGTGAATGTCCAACAATATATTGACTACCACATGGGGAAAAATTATAGAGATTATAGGACAAAAGTCCTGAAACCAATATTCGACGAACATGGACCTTCAGATGCTCCATAACACAAGCCTGATTTTATAGAGGAGCAAGACTGTACATTCTTATGTGAGCTTTGGTCTACCAAAAAACACGAGGTAAATTTTGAAATAAACGGAAATTTATAATTGTCTTTGTTTTCGGTACTTACAATGTTGGTAAATGCATGATAAATGTCACGCAAATGTGGAAAATCGAAGTCATTTGCGTTTTAACCACCGTGGAGGTTCGAAGCCATTTTTCCAACATCGTGCTGAACATTCTGAGGTAAATATATCATAACGTAAAATTTAACAGTTCATTGTTTTTACTAATGTGGAATAATATTGAATTTATTTTCTATTTATAACAGAGTAGCACATGTGAGGTGCAATCATTTCCAGATTTTTTCCGTGTGACGCATTACAACGAGAAAAACAAATGGATAAATGAAGAAGCTGAAAGCTGCTATGTTAGTTTCAGTTTTTAAAATAAAATAATTAATATTATATATGTTAATTTTTTTTCAAATTCTAATATTAACTTAATTTTTTAAACAGAACGAAATGATGGAACTCCAACATCAAACTCAGGAGACAGAATCCGACCCGATACCAGATGAGCAATTGTCACAATTGGTTTTCAAGAATCAGACAGCTTACAACGTTGGCCTTGGCACTCGTAATAAGCCGACGTCATCTGCACGTAATACTGTTAATTCGGACAATGTCTCCTTACTTCGAGACCAGTTAGTCACCACTCAAGACCAGCTAGCCACCACCCAAGACCGGCTAGCCACCACCGAAGACCAGCTAGTCACCACCCGAGATGAGCTGAAGAAGACTAAGGATGTGCTACAACAGGTCAAGGTGGACCACGAGAAGAAGATGGAGCAGTTCGAACAGCAAATGCTGGATTTCCGCCATATGTTGGAGGTCTCACTCAGTCAGGATGCATCGGGCTCGAGCGTCCCCCATCACAGTAGCAATAAATTTTATATCCATTTGTATAAACATTTTGAACAAATAGTTTTAATATAATATATCTTTTTTTCTAAAAAAAAATTCAATATAATAATTATTATAATATTTCGTAATTCTGTTATTAATCAGAAATTTTTTTCAATTAAATTAAATATTAAATTAATTATTTTAGACCAAAAAGAAGTAAATTAATAATTTTTTTTAAAAAAACACATTTTTTAAACTATTTTCGTCGAAATAGTCGACGCTAAATGTGTTTTTGGCGTCGAAAGTTTCGACGCTAATAGTTAAAAAATCGCCGCTGTAAGTATACAAATATTATTTTTTAATATACTTTAGCGTCGAAACTAAACGACGCTAAAAGTCTAACTTTTAGCGTAGAATTATTTCGTCGCAAAATCAGACCTATAGCGTCAGAAAATTTAATTTAGCGTCGAAATAAATTGGACGCAAAATAGAGTTTTTAGCGTCGAATAACTTTGTTTCGATGCTAAATATTATTCTCGTCGACATTTCGGCGCCTAATTTTTACGTCTAATTAATTCGACGCTAATTCACTTTTGTGTCGAAACTGTGGATTTTTTCATTGATTATTTTCGACGCTAAAGGGTATAATTTTTGTAGTGATTTCCTATATTCATTATTATTCTTCATAACTATAAGATTCCTTTTCTATTTAGGTTTTATATGTAACATATATAAAAGTCTTTACCATTGTAAATTCATACATAATGAATTCAAGACTTTCTTTCATTATCTAACAGGGATTTAGGAAAATCCAAGCTAGAGAGCCTCTATTCATAACTTATTGCCACTTTACAATCAAATAATTATATATAAATCCTTATAGGTTGAGTTGCTTTTTAAACATAGAACAACTTTATTATTATTTTTTTTCTTTTTCAATGGGTGCACTTTGTGAGATAAATTTTTATTCACTCAAACATTATTTTGAGCGTATCAATATATCATTTCGAAGTACGCACGAAGGAGAATTCAACTTATTCATGATCTCATCATTTCCATAAATGAGTAAAATTGTGCCTCAAAATTGATATATATATTCCAAAACTTTTCCAACATTTCTTAACAAATTTTTTTAGTTTTTATAGTTATGATGCACTGCGTTATTCACTCATTATCTGGTGACATGAACCTATCCAAAAAAAAAATTGAATGGGTGTTTGGTAAACCGAACTAAAATTGGTCTCTTGGTAAACTAATTTTTAAGGTTCGATAAAATTGGTCTCTTCATATATTCCAGCCACTTTAGTCACCGTAGCGCGTTCACTTGGCCATTGATAATAGTTAATGACCATTTCTTCTAATAGATTGTAGGCCTCCTCAGCTGATTTCTTAAATAGAGCTCCTCCAGCTGCTGCATCAATCACAGTTCTATTCGAACCATTCAGCCCATTATAGAATAACTGAATCTGAACCCAATCTGCATAATCATGTTGTGGGCATCTTCGTAGTAGATCCTTAAAGCGCTCTCATGCCTCATATAGAGTTTCAGTCTCCAACTGCTTAAATATACTGATCTCTGCCCTCAGTTGAGCTGATTTAGCTGGTGGAAAGAACCTCTCAAGAAATTTTGTGGCCATATCCTGCCATGTCATAATACTCACCGTCTGTATTGATTGCAGCCAATCCCACGCTTTATCTCGTAAAGAGAATGAGAATAAGCGTAGCCTGATAGCCTCTTTACTAACGCCATTTATCTTTATGGTATCTGCGATCTCCAGGAACATCCTTAAGTGCAAGTTGGGATCTTCTACAGCTGAACCCCCAAACTGATTCCTTTGTACCATGTTGATCAATGCAGGTTTTAACTCAAAATTATTGGCGTTGATTGGTTGATGGGCAATCCCAGAATATATATCATCAATGACCGGTTTGAAGTGATCTCTGATTGCCACCTGACGTGGGTTGTTCTCTATGTTTTCAGCTGCCATTGCTTCTTTTTCAATTTTTCTTTCTTTTCTTAGTCTCTTCGCAGTTCTTTCTATTTCAGGATCAAACAGGAGCGAGTCGAGACTTGTGGATTTTCGCATTCACTGAAGCACCAAAAGAAAAAGAAAAGAAAAAAAATTCAATAAACAAAAATAAACTAAAAATTAAAATTAAAATTAATAAATACAAGAATAAAATAAAAGATAAAAATCTAAATTAAAGCTAAGATTACTTGGTAGTATTATTAATGTGAATTAAACAAGCAATCCCCGGCAGCAGCGCCAAAAACTTGTTGTGATAATTTATATCGTACCGCAAGTGTACGGTGTCAAGTTTTAGTATAAATGAGTTTAGAGTGTCGAACCCACAGAGATTGCGTTAGGAGGAATTAATACAATAGAGATTATGGATCTTAATTTCACCTAACTGTCACCTATGTATTTGTCTTGCCAATTAATCATTGTTCAGTTATATTATTTATAAGTCAAGATTCCGCAAATATCCACTCCCTCTCTCGAGCATCAGTGAAAATATCATCAACTACAGACTTCGATATCTCTATAAAAATCCAATAGTTAACAACTCATTACGCTTTGTGATTCTATGTTAACGACTTCAAAGGACTACAGATTCTCTCGAACTCTATAAAATCCTAGGTCATATTCTCCAGATCTATTCAAAATCCCCTCTCTCGAGTGATAGATTCTAAACATTCATAAACTTCAATTGTGGCCAACAATCAAGAAGCATTAAACTCAAAAGAATATAAATAAATTAATAAAACTTCATAACAAAATTGATAAACAATACAAGGTTCAAGCATAGATTACATCATTCTCCAGAATTAAGGAGTTAATTCATGACAAAAGATAAAAACAATAATAAACAAGTCATGAATCTAATGGAAATCATTAGAGTTCTAAGAAAGAAATAAGAAGATAAAACCCGAATTGAATCCCTTCCTCCTCGGATGTCACTGCCTTTGTCTCATCTCGTCGCTCTTCAATCCTCTCCTTGGATCTCTAAAAATATTTATTTATGTGTTTTGTGCCGTGTATTAGCCTCCACTTGTATTTGACGTAATGGTTGTATTTGAAAGTACCTACAAGCAATAGCGACAAGAAATCTCTATACCCAAGAGGGGGGTGAATTGGGTTATCGCTATAAATGCGGAATTATAAAATCTTTGCCGATTTTAAGCTCTTATTACCAAGTGGGAGTTTTAGGCAATTTTCTCTATTCCAATTAATAGCCTATATGCAAGTTTCTAATCAATATTATAAATGTAATCAAACTTGCAAATAAGTAAAAGTTAAGGGAAAGAGAAATATGACACCGCGATTTATAGTGGTTCGGCCAAACGTGCCTACGTCCACTCCCCCAAGCCTCGCTTGAAGATTTCCACTAGAATCGAGTTTTTCGTGGTTCACTCGTAACCAAGAGTTTTCCGCCAAGGCGCACTCCAAACCTTTTACAAGATTGAGTTTTCTACGTAGGTGCACTCACAACCTTTACAAATTACCCAAACGATGGGATTTCACAAATCACAAGTGTTTTTGATAAAGAAAAATTAAAACACACTTGGGCACTCACAAATAATAAGAAGATTGTGTGAGAGCAAACCCAAGTGTTTCTAAGCTCACTAAATGTATGGAAGGTGTGTGTGTGAGCTTGGATGAGTGTTTATGAATATGAAGGTGTATGACACTCTTTGTTTGCCTTAGAGAACGTGTATGAAGGTTTTTTTAGATCTCTAACTTAAGGCAAAGGAGTTGGGGTTCTATTTATAATAAAATGCAAAGCTTTCCCCAACTAACAGCGAGACCGGCGAGCAAACCGGCTAGGAGACCGGCATGCTGGTCTAGGGTTTCAATATCTCCCAACGGCTATATAACGTTCGAAAAACTAGCCGTTAGACCGGTGAGAAAACCGGTATGGAAACCGGCGAGGAGCTCCCTGGTTCCAGAGAGCATGATTTTCTCAGCCAAAACCGGCATGAAGACCGGTGAGAAAACCGGCATGGAGCTCCCTGGTTTCAGTTCCCTGGTTTCAGTAACTTCACAATAAAGGCTAGACCGGTATGGAAACCGGTATGGGGACCGGTTTGGAGCTCCCTGGTTTCAGTTCTGATGACCAGTCAAGACTGACGACACTTGGTATTTTGGCCATAACTCTCTCTAGAAATTTCCAAATCCTGATCCGTAAATTTCTAAATAAACTAGACACATAGATCTCTTCTGTAAAAATTCAGATCCAAAAATATTACTATTAATTTTATGGAATTTTTCTAATGTGACATGAATGCAGAAAACGCACATATGAGCATGTTGTACTGAAAAGGCTCTAGCAAAAGTTCTATGCATCAGAATTGTGTTCCGTTTGAACCGTAGCAAACTAGAGACACATATCTATCTAACGGTATATCATTTGAAGTTTAATTCAATCGTTTTCTAGTTTTTAGAAGATCATTTACCGATGCACTTGTGCATTAAGTTCATTTTGGTGCAAATAAAATGCAAATGATTCTTTTAGCATTCTAAGACATTTTAAATGCAAGTGATGCAAAATGTATGATTCCTAAGAGCTTTAGATCACTTGAGTAAACTCACTTACAATAAAATTTAGCTCTTAATCATTATCTTCGATTTGCCGCTAGTCTTCATATTCTCGCTCTTCACCCCATATGCTTCGACACTTTTTGTAATGCTTCGTGTTTGTACGTCGAAGTCTTCATTCGCGTTGACGTCATCAAAATCCTTTTATGCGATCAAGTCGCCAACAATATTTATAATCACCCCAAAGGCTTTCTATTCACGTAAGGGAACCGTAATTATCCTCGTGACACAGCGCCTTAGCGCCTTGCTTTCTGTGTTGTAATTTGGCGCTGTGGCGCGTGTCTTCATTACAATTCAATGGCACCACGACGCCTTAGCGTCTGGAAATTGTATGGAGAGTTGGCGCCTGAGCGCCTATAATAAATCTGCAGGGGAGCCGGGGCGCTTGGTTTGTGTTGATGTTGGTGCCTTGGCGCGTGTTGATGGTCTTCAATGGCGCCACGACGCCATTGCCTCTGGATTTTATATGGGAAATTGGCGCCGTGGCTCGTGTATGCTGCATGATTCGTCCAGGCTATGTCACGAATAGTAGGCGCCATGGTGGTATCTGATTTGAGCTGGGTTTAATATTCTTGAAGGCGCCATGGCGCCAATTACTCTCATGCTCGCCCTGTGTTCCCGGAAGTTCCCAAAACACGTGCAATTGTTCCTAGATCCATGTATCAATGCTCCTACAAATAAAACACAAAATAAACTATAAATAACATTTAAATATCTCGAAATATAACAAGACAGTAAGCTAAAAATGGTGTAATAAGTGGGTATAAACAACACTTATCAAACACCCCCAAACTTAAGGTTTTGCTAGTCCCGAGCAAAAGATAAAAATAAAAACTCAATTCAAATAAACAATTAAAAATTACTAAATTAACTAAGCCACTTTCGTAGGGATCACGATTGCATTTAGCATATGCAACAAGCCTTTAAACCCCTAGGCGGCCCTAGTGAACGAGTTATAGTCTCGCGAGGGCTTACAGTGACGACACCCACAAACGTCATTTACACACAATCATGCAAAAATATAAACAAATAACAAAAGATAATCCTGATAGTTGCACATAAAATTTTCCTCAAAGAAAGCTTATAAATGAAATTAGAGAACCTTCAAAGTACGCAATTGCAACTCGAATCCAAATTCTTGAATAAATAATCTAAACTAGACTCACAGTGTGTGTGTGTAAAGGTTCGTTCATAGCTTGACTCATAAGTAAACCAACTTAATGATTTCGTTTAGAAATTAGAATCGATGGGTCAAACCAACCTAGATATTTCAATTATGCTCTGTAATTGCTTTATTCCGTGCTCGGTATGATATGATTTTTCTTTTCTTTTCTTGTCTCTTTTTCTTTTCTCATTTTTGCACTCATTTTTTTTTTCAACTCACCTACCATTTAAGGTAGCATTTCTCCTTATGGTGGTCCTAATACTCGCCCATGGGTAGCTTCACGCTTATCGGTTATAGGTGGTTTATTTTCTTTCTTTAGAGACATTTTTCTTTTTTAGCTATACCACACTTCATAACACTAGCAAATCAAGATAAATATCTAAGCAATCGGTCATTCATCGACATGCAATTTCTTTAACTAGTCACTTTGTCAACTACTTAAGTTTTCACTGCTAAAAACCTGTTTTTAAGTGCTTACGAGTCTAACATAGATCAATTATTCAAGACATCAGATAAAAGTAAATCGGGCACTTATCGTTTCTAAAATTTCACCCATAAACAAACAAAATTATCACAGGATTTATGCTTTCTATCAAAGACTAAATTTTTTTTTAAAATAAAGTAATAAATTTAAACAACTACATAGCAAGTAAACAGCATGCACACACCCCCAAACTTAAAATTTGCATTGTCCTCAATGTAAGATAAAAAATTAAAGAACAAGAGTGAGGAACAACACTATCGTGCATTGAGTTGATCAGACTCTTGCTGGTTAGAATTTGGTTGCGCGGGCGTTGTGTGTCTCGTGCTACCTGCGTAAATAACATGCAAATTAACAAATAGCACACAATAAAATAAAAAATAAAAATAAGGAAAATAAATAAATGCAATTAAATGCAAGGGTTGCCTCCCCGCTAGCGCTAAGTTTAACGTCTTCAGCCAGACACAACCACCCAAATGGTGGTCATGGTAGCTTCTTCTTGTGTATCCACTGACTGCTTTGACATGAAAAAGATAGCTTGGGAGCTGTGGCAGTGTTATCCAAATACCCCTACTGCTGCTTGGTTATGGAGGATGCAATCTACCCAATTTGTTTTTCTAAGGACTTCATTGTGGCCTCCATATTTTCCATGTGTGTCTCAATATTATTTAGCCTCGACTCATTCTTCTCAAATCTCGCTGAAGTGTTAGCAACGAACGTGCTCACGAAATCTTCTAAGGAAGATTTCTGCTCAGCTCTTTGATAGTCAAAACCAGAAGAAGGCTGCAAGATAATCTCTGTGTTAGCATATGACAGGTTTGGATGATAACGGTTAGGCACATGATTTCCTCTATAGCTGTTGAAGTTCCGATCATTCACATATTGGACTTGCTCAACCCTTGGATTTGTCAGGGCTGCTAATTGAGTAGATAAAGTGGAAATCTGAGTTGTAAGTGCCACAAGAGGGTCTACTTCATATATTCCAGCCACTTTAGTCACCGTAGCGCGTTCACTTGGCCATTGATAATGGTTAATGGCCATTTCTTCTAATAGATTGTAGGCCTCCTCAGTTGATTTCTTAAATAGAGCTCCTACAGCTGCTGCATCAACCACAGTTCTATTCGAACCATTCAGCCCATTATAAAATAACTGAATCTGGACCCAATCTGCATAATCATGTTGTGGGCATCTTCGTAGTAGATCCTTAAAGCGCTCTCATGCCTCATATAGAGTTTCAGTCTCCAACTGCTTAAATATATTGATCTCTGCCCTCAGTTGAGCTGATTTAGCTGGTGGAAAGAACCTCTCAAGAAATTTTGTGGCCATATCCTGCCATGTCATAATACTCTCCGTCTGTATTGATTGCAGCCAATCCCACGCTTTATCTCGTAAAGAGAATGAGAATAAGCGTAGCCTGATAGCCTCTTTACTAACGCCATTTATCTTTATGGTATCTACGATCTCCAGGAATATCCTTAAGTGCAAGTTGGGATCTTCTACAGCTGAACCCCAAAACTGATTCCTTTGTACCATGTTGATCAATGCAGGTTTTAACTCAAAATTATTGGCGTTGATTGGTTGATGGGCAATCCCAGAATATATATCATCAATGACCGGTTTGAAGTGATCTCTGATTGCCACCTGACGTGGGTTGTTCTCTATGTTTTCAGCTGCCATTGCTTCTTTTTCAATTTTTCTTTCTTTTCTTAGTCTCTTCGCAGTTCTTTCTATTTCAGGATCAAACAGGAGCGAGTCGAGACTTGTGGATTTTCGCATTCACTGAAGCACCAAAAGAAAAAGAAAAGAAAAAAATTCAATAAACAAAAATAAACTAAAAATTAAAATTAAAATTAATAAATACAAGAATAAAATAAAAGATAAAAATCTAAATTAAAGCTAAGATTACTTGGTAGTATTATTAATGTGAATTAAACAAACAATCCCCGGCAACAACGCCAAAAACTTGTTGTGATAATTTATATCGTACCGCAAGTGTACGGTGTCAAGTTTTAGTATAAATGAGTTTAGAGTGTCGAACCCACAGGGATTGCGTTAACTCGCACTAAGTACTACAATTGATAATCCTAACTTTATTTAGAAAATAAATAATAAAGATTTTAATTAAATAAATAAAATATAAAAATAATAAAATAGGAGGAACTAATACGATAGAGATTCTGGATCCTAATTTCACCTAACTGTCGCCTATGTATTTGTCATGCCAATTAATCATTATTCAGTTATATTATTTATAAGTCAAGATTCCGCAAATATCCACTCACTCTCTCGAGCATCAGTGAAAATATCATCAACTACAGACTTCGATATCTCTATAAAAATCCAATAGTTAACAACTCATTACGCTTTGTGATTCTATGTTAACGACTTCAAAGGACTACAGATTCTCTCGAACTCTATAAAATCCTAGGTCATATTCTTCAGATCTATTCAAAATCCCCTCTCTCGAGTGATAGATTCTAAACATTCATAAACTTCAATTGTGGCCAACAATCAAGAAGCATTAAACTCAAAAGAATATAAATAAATTAATAAAACTTCATAACAAAATTGATAAACAATACAAGGTTCAAGCATAGATTACATCATTCTCCAGAATTAAGGAGTTAATTCATGACAAAAAATAAAAAAAATAATAAACAATTTTGTTATGAATCTAATGGAAATCATTAAAGTTCTAAGAAAGAAATAAGAAGATAAAACCCGAATTGAATCTCTTCCTCATCGGATGTCACCGCCTTTGTCTCCTCTCGTCACTCTTCAATCCTCTCCTTGGATCTCTAAAAATATTTATTTCTGTGTTTTGTGCCGTGTATTAGCCTCCCCTTGTATTTGACGTAATGGTTGTATTTATAATCACCCCAAAGGCTTCCTACTCACGTAAAGGAACCGTAATTATCCTCTGACACAGCGCCTTAGCGCCTTGCTTTCTGTGTTGCAATTTGGCTACGTGGCGCGTGTCTTTATTACAATTCAATGGCGCCACGACGCCTTAGCGTCTGGAAATTATATGGAGAGTTGGCGCCTGGGCGCCTTTAATAAATCTGCAGGGGAGCCGAGGCGCTTGGTTTGTGTTGATGTTGGCGCCTTGGCGCGTGTTGATGGTCTTCAATGGCGCCACATCGCCATTGCCTCTGGATTTTATATGGGAAATTGGCGTCGTGGCACGTGTATGCTACATGATTCGTCCAGGCTATGTCACGAATAGAAGGCGCCATGGTGGTATCTGATTTGAGCTGGGTTTAATATTCTTGAAGGCGCCATGGTGCCAATTACTCCCATGCTCGTCCTGTGTTCCCGGAAGTTCTCAAAACACGTGCAATTATTCCCAGATCCATGTATCAATGTTCCTACAAATAAAACACAAAATAAACTATAAATAACATTTAAATATCTTGAAATATAACAAGACAGTAAGATAAAAATGCTGTAATAAGTGGGTATAAACCACACTTATCAGCTATTAATATAATTTATTCGGTAAAATGTTGTTATGGGTACGTCTCCCATGCCGACTATAAAGATATTATGACAAGTTTTAGTATTTCTTTTTCTCTGGGAATGGCTCATAAAACCTTCATTTTTTATTGGAGAACTCATGTTATTGGTTGGGTTAAAACCAATTCTGATGGTCATTCAAAAGGCAATTTGTGCCTTGCGGTTTGTGGAGGCATTTTTAGGGATCACTTGAGTTCGTATTTAGGAGGTTATGGTCACACTGTTTATTATTCTGAGATTATAGCAGTCATATTAGCGGTTGAACTGACTTATGTTCGGGGCTGACATAATTTTTGGCTTGAGTGTGATTATATACTCGTTATTCATCTTTTTTCTAACTGTCACTTTATACCTCACAGAATATTAGAATAAATTATTAAATTGTCTACAGATGGTCACTTATATAAATTTTCGAATCTCCGTACATACTGTGTGTTAGGGTTGGTGCTCTGAGTGCCAATCCGAATCGTATTTATGTCTGATTCATAAATACGAGCAATTCTATTTTCCATAATATTACTAATTAAATGGTAGCACCCGTGTCTTTTATACGCTTATTCGATCTAATTACGATTAGATATCTGATTACGATTAGATCGAAACTGAATCTGGTTCAGTGATACAGGTATATTAGACAAAGACCATATGATTTACAGTATAGTGCACAATTACAACGTAGTTTGTAATTGACATTGGGAAGCGCACTATTAGTTGTATATCCTTAAATAAAGTTCCTGGTCAAGATTTACTAACACGGGTCGGTTAGTAAAATCCGTTGAGACCAGTACATGTCGTATATCGTGACTTGGTCCGATGGTTTATCCCAATGAACCATGAGTCTCTGGAGACTCGTATAGACATGTAGGTGTTTATTTGATAAGACACTGAACGACTCACCGAAGGTTTTCTAATATATGGTACACCAACATCAATAGGAACCTTCTCGAGTTGAGCGAGCATAGTGGTCATTCGACTTGAGATACCACAATGGGATATATGAGTTATCCTCCACACTTTGATGGCAGTCACATCAACGATCTATCCATGATCAGACCTCCGCCTGTTCGTTGGGTGTGGACTGATGCTCATGATATCCAGTGCGTATCAAGATAGGATCCGTCAGTCCTGTGTACAGGGCATAGGCATCCATCACGTGCTTATGATCTAGTAAATCCATGGCCGTTGTATAACATCGGAAATTAGTTTCGAGTGTTATTTCGTGATCGTAAATTGAAAGTCGATTGTATTATACCGAATGAATTTGATGTTCTCATCTATATCCCAGGAATAATACGGATGGTCTGTGACGGAGGGATTATACGTATGCTATGACCTCGTCTTATTTGGTTTAACGAGATTATCCGTGATCATCATAATCCATGAGTGGGTGGATTATGGACACGAAATTGGATTTCGTGACGGATAAACCTAAACTTAGAGAGTCCCACAATATGAAGTGTACTCGTTGAGCACTTGGGCAACGTGATATGAATAATATGGATTACTCATTATTCTTCATCGGATTAAATGAGTTAATTCGAATCGTTTAATCAGTTAAACGATAACACATGCAATTAGGGAATTTTTTGTCCTCTAATAATTATTGTGTATTTGTATGTGATACATAATACGATTAGATACACATTAATTATTAATTATTTAATATATGTATTAATTATTTAATGTAAATAAAATACATATATTTGTGTAAATTAATTGTTTAATAGTTAAATAATTAAATAATTGACTTTTCAAACCTTATCCATTAATCATTTATTGAATGACAAATGGTGAGTTTTAATTGGTCATTATGGCATGAATTAATTGAACTAAATGTGTCAAATTTAGATTGGATTTCATAAAGTGAAATTGTTTTAATTTGATTTAAAAAAAGAAAAGAAAAAAAATGCCTAATTTTTTCCTTCTATATTCGGTCAACTCACCTCATAAAAGGGGAGTTATTTTCTTCATCTTCTACTTTACACCCACTGCCGAAACAAGAGCAAAAACAAAACCCAAAAATTTGGTTTAATGAAATCAAGAAGAAAGACAAAGAAAATTCAAGAAAAAACATGGATTTTAAGAGATTAAAAGGTAATCTTTCACAATCCAAGCTTGTAAATTAGTTTCATGTTTTCTTGAATATTTAGAAATGTTCTAGGGTTTCTTTGTTTGCAAAAATTTGGGGCATTTATTTTTGGTTGATGGAGAAGGAAGATAATGCATGTGTGAAGTTGAATTTGGAGCTAATTAGTGTAATTTTGTTCCAAATTGTTCAAATTATTGTTGGACATTTTTGTTGCCATTCTAGAGTTATTGATCCACTCTAAGATAGTCTAGAATTGTTCTTGGGTGCTTCATGTGTGGTGGTTTTGATTTGGTGTTAAGATTAATTGATTTAGTCTTGTAAAAATTTGGATTTAAAGCATGTAAATGGACTGTTTTACTGCCCAGATCAGATCTGGAATATTTGACATTTTGTTGATGAAAATAATGTCGTATGAATGTTATGGATTCATTTTGGGAGTTGGCAAAATTGCCGGAAATTGTTTCCGACTTGAAATAAGCGAAAACGGCCAAAAACGGCGTTACCGGGTGGAGTTTGAGCCAACCGGGTGACGACTGTGAAAACAGTGATTCCATCACTGTTTGGGCAACCCATGAACTGCCCCGACACCATTGGAGCTGACCTAGGCAGTTTCCATAAGTGTCGGGTAGTCGGTTCGGACAAAAACGCGTTTTAGGCTATTTTGCGGAAAAACAGTTTTCGTAAAAGTTTCGCGAGTTTTCAACTTGTTTATGTTAATATTTGATATTAAATAAATAGCTTTAGGTGAAATATGAATAATTTATTCATATTAGATATTGAATAATTATTTGATATTTTGAAAAAATTTTAAAATACGATATCGCCAGGACCCGCGCTTCCGCTGCGCCCATCGCCCAAAACCCAAACACTGTGAGGTCAATTTAATTACTGATTGCTTACCAATATTATATACGCATGTGATGAGTTCACTTGATGGGATGAAGTTCATTCTCAGCCATTACATCTTTTCCCTAACTATGAATTTTATTAATCATTTCTTCCTATTACTTTATTACTTCTTTGTTGATTTTTCCATTGAAAGTCGACATTCTTTCATTTCTCAGGTTTTTCCTCTGGATTTACAGATAATTCTTACCATGAATCAATCTATATTTAACCTTTTAATGCAACACTTTTTGACGAATTCTTGATAATATATCATTTGATAAAATCTTAAATACCAACCTAATCGGGTGGCCAAACTCATCAAAGCCGAATGATACATGAGGGCGGCGGCTAAAAGTGCGGGTCATACATTTCTGAACCATAAAAAACCTGCCAATATTATTCACGTCTATATAAATTGTATCCACGTTTTAGTTATTGCAAAAATATGATGGGGGCAGGTTGTGTGAATATACATATCGTTTAGGTTGAAAAGAGAAGTCGAAAATTAAGAAATTGATTGATTCTTGTGACTTTCAACTTAAGTCTGAAAATTAAGAAATTGATTGATTCTTGTGACTTTCAACTTCTTTCTCCTGGTATTGATTGATTGATGTGATTCATTTAAAGTTCAGTTCGAAGATGTGCTCTGTTTATTCATTTTAAAAGGGGTGTTGCTAACATACTCTTGGGTATCTGATACCCAAGGGTTGTTAGCATTAAAAAAAAAAAATTTGAGAGTAACTGGTTGCAACATGTTATACAAAAAATAAAATTTTAAAATTTTATTTTTTATTAAATAAATTATAAAATATTAATAAAAATAAAATTATAAAAAAAAATTTATTGTAAGTTTTTAAAAATTTATTTTTATAAAATACTGATAAAAATAAAATAATATAAAAAAATTATTTTTTTAAAATACTGATAAAAATAAAGTAATATAAAAATATATTGCATTTTGATTGGTGAAAATTGCAAGTTTAATGGTAGAAGTTGCATATTTAATTGTCATAATTACATGTGCGATTTTAGAGGCAGATGCAATTGCATGTTATTGCTAAAGTTTCAAGTCCAATGGTTTCATTTTGCATGTTTATTGCTAAAGGTTTCATCTTCGAAATATTGCATATTGATTGGTGAAAGTTGCAATTTTAATGGTAAATGTTGCATATTCAATGGTCATAGTTAAATGTGCGATTTTCGAGGCAGATGTAATTGCATGTTATTGCTAAAGTTTCAAGTCCAATGGTTTCATTTTGCATGTTTATTGCTAAAGGTTTCATCTTCGATATATTGCGTATTTATTTGTGAAAGTTGCAAGTTTAATGATAGAGGTTGCATATTCAATGGTCATAGTTACATGTGCAATTTTCGAGGCAGATGCAATTGCATATTATTGCTAAAGTTTCAAGTCCAATGGTTTCATTTTGCATGTTTATTGCTAAAGGTTTCATCTTAGAAATATTGCATATTTATTGGTGAAAGTTGCAAGTTTAATGGTATACGTTGCATATTCAATGGTCATAGTTACATGTGGGATTTTCGAGGCAGATGCAATTGCATGTTATTGCTAAAATTTCAAGTCCAATGGTTTTATTTTACATGTTTATTGCTAAAGGTTTCATCTTCGATATATTGCATATTTATTGGTGAAAGTTGCAAGTTTAATGATAGGGGTTGCATATTCAATTGTCATAGTTACATGTGCGATTTTTGAGGCAGATGGAATTGCATGTTATTGCTAAAGTTTCAAGTCCAATGGTTTCATTTTGCATGTTTATTGCTAAAGGTTTCATCTTCGATATATTGCATATTTATTGGTGAAAGTTGCAAGTTTAATGGTATACGTTGCATATTCAATTGTCATAGTTACATGTGCGATTTTCGAGGCAGATGGAATTGCATGTTATTGCTAAAGTTTCAAGTCCAATGGTTTCATTTTGCATGTTTATTGCTAAAGGTTTCATCTTATAAATATTGCATATTTATTGGTGAAAGTTGCAAGTTTAATGTTATTCGTTGCATATTCAATGATCATATTTATGCGCCCTATCACAAATATTGAGTGATTTTTTTCTTCTTTTTTTTTTTGCTGGGTTTTTAATTTATCTAAAAACACCTCTTACATTATGCTTGGGCGCATAATTTACGTTGTATGAAAATGAATTTTTATTAATTACATAAGATAATCATTTTTTAAATTCTATTTGTTGCCTTTTAAAAAAACATATTATGTTATGTTAGAACGCATAAGCTATTTACTTAGAATTAGGTACATCAACAGTTGGATATCTGATCATTTTGGATAACTACTAAAGTTAATGAGCATGGAGAACAATTTTATATTTTGTTCATATTTTTTTTTTAATTACATAAGATGAGCATTTTTTTGAATGAGCACAAGTTAATAATCTTGAAATCTACTTATAATTTTCGTTAATTACATAAGTTAATGAGCATGCAAATGGGTTTTATACTTTTTGTTTCCGCTTACAATTTGTATTTATTACGACAATTATTATTTCGATTCATTTATTAAACGAAACGAATCGATCTCGATTTTGTCTTTAATTGTTATGAGTTTGAAGAAATGTATTCGTTTAATAAATGACTAATTACCTTTGAAAAAATAATATTTTTCAATTAAGATTCCAGTAATTATGGCTAATTACCTTTGAAGAAATGTATGTATGTTTCATTATCATTATTTAATTTTTATATTTGAAGCATAAAATATTTATTGCATATTTTATGGTTGAAAGTTGCATCTCAATGGTGAAATTGCATATCAATGGTGTCAAGTTTCATTTTATTGGTCATATCTAACTATTAATTTTTATTCAATATCATGTTTAATGCTTCGATTTCGAGCACGATTTCGATCTTGATTTCATGTTTAATGGTTATAAGTGAATTCAAAAAGATGAAACATCACAATTGAATGAGCACAAAATTATTAATTTTGTTACATGTTTAATAATTAAAATAACATGTTCAATGGTCTTACTTGCTCTTCAGAAACGATTTTTTCTCAAACTTTCTCTCCAGGAGCTATTTCATCTCAAAAAAATAAACTTCCTCTCCATGTAAAGTAGCCGATAGTGGTAAAGTAGATTAATGAAGAAAATGTTAAAGTTATTTTGAGAGCCTATAAAATCAATTATGTTGAGAATTTGTTCGTTTGACAAGCCGATGCACAACATTTCAAGGAATCCCATTAATATTTTTGGAACATCTTCACAAACTTGTTACGAAAACTGCACATAGTGTTCTTTTTGAGTGTATAGAAAATACATACATAAATTTTTATATGTACAATCCACTGTGAGCAATATACAATTAAAGAAATGTCAATCATTTCTCTGTAAACGACCTTTCTTTTTAGTGTTCTTTGTCATTCTAGCTGTCAATTTAGAAGGTTTCACTCTTCGTGTTTGTAATGAATTCAACTGATGTTATGTGTTGTATTCTCCCACCGCTTGCAAACTACCTTATTAGACTGCCAATGCACAAAAAAACACCCATCATACAAAATGGATGGAGCCCAAAATAACCAAAAAAACTGAATGATATGAATATTTGGAGAAATTGTACCATATTTTGAATCAATGTTTTGTAATATTGTCTACATATAAGCAATTTATGTTACAATTTATAGCCAAAATAGAATCATACAACGAACAAACTGTGAGTTTTACTTTTACCTCTTGAAGTAATTCTTAAAATATTCAGCGAACACTCGAAAGAGTGCTCATGCTCAAGATGCATGGTGGTGAAGATAGCTAGATAAATCAAATAGAGGGCATGTAGCACTCAAAACTAGTATTAGATAAAAACTATGTCAATACTTGCACAATCTCATCTGTAAAACCTATTGAAAAGTGTTTTTCATACTTTTCCAAAAAAAATATAGCAATAAGAGTTTTTTACCGCATATGGTTTATTTTCTCTTCCTTTGCAGTTCATTGAAAAAAATTTCCCATGTGGGGGCAATGCATACCATAGAACAAAAAAAGCATTCAAGATTGCGAGCACTAAAAGCCTGATGCTCCAATGATATGGAGAGTACAATATTTCATAAAAACTGCAATTGTAATGATATGACTAGTGTTCAGTTGTGTGACAACAATTTCCTTCAAATGGGGAGTAATTTTTCCCTTGGTCGAATTCATCTATCTCTTTAAGTTGTTCCCATATTGAAGAGACTTAGTAAATTTCTAAAAACTCCTCTTATGTTATGCTAGGGCGCATATATTTTTCAATACTTTTTATTTCATTGTTTTTGTTCCGTGTTAGTGTGTTTGATAATTTTATTCCATGTTTTTGTAGTTTGTAATTAGTTCAATAAAAGTTTAATGAATAAAATAACAAAATACTATTACATTTCTCAAATTCAATCAGTCATTCAATGAATAAAAATTCCAACTACAAACTACAAAGTCTAAATAATATTATTTCAACTTACAAAGCAAACAACCAAACTTATAAATTTCCAACTTCCGAACTTCCAACTTACAAAATCAGAGAAGAAATTGGGAGAGAAATATAATTGGGAGAGGAGATTTGCAGTGGCAGAAGGTAAAAGAGGAAGGGGGCGCATACGAGAGAATAGAATGCAGCATAAACATAAGAGTTTATGGGTTTGTGACTCACAACAAAGTGTGCCCTGAATAATACTAAAAATACAACATATAACTAACGCAAATGTCAATCATTTCTCCGTAAAACGACCTTTCTTTTTAGTGTTATTTGACATTCTAGCTGTCAAAATCAGAGGTTTCACTTTTGGTGTTTGCAATGAATTTAGTTGTTATTGTGTGTTATATTCTCCCACCGCTAATTGTAAGACCTCATCACATTTTTCATTTAACATAGAGTCAATAAGTTGCAAGGCAATTATAATGTAACACCCCGAATTATTTTTACCCATATTTTATTTTTTATTTTTGGTGGATATAATTTTAAGGATTTGATTATTTAATTTGTGGAGTTTGAATTAAAAAAGTGGTTAAGGACAAGTGTAGGGTGGCAAACAAATTGTGCCATATTATTATATATTTATTATTTTACACTGTTAGCATTTACGAAAAGGAAAGAAAGAAAATAAATGAAGGAAAGTAAAGAGATAAGATAAGAAGGAAAATAAGAAATAAAGAAAAAGAAGAAAGAAAAGATAAGAGACAGCAGACGCGTAGAAGAGAAAGAAAGAATAATAAAGAAACAAGAATAATAATAGAAAGAGATAGAATAGAGGAAAGAGAAAGAATAGAAAAGTGAGATATACTTGAGTCAGAGAGAGAGGGACGTGAGGCAGAGGAGAGAAAGAAAGAGAAAAAGAAGGAAAAGAGAGGAAATTGAGATTTAGTCCCGATCCGACTTATCCGTAGCTCAAACCCGACTGAGTCCTTAAGGAAAAGTGTAGATCTCGACGAGAGGATCATTTTGGTGGTGGTTCATCTCGGGAAACTTCCAATTTTCAGAGAAATCTCGGTAAGAAACTTTTTTATGGTTTTTCTCGATTTCCCGTTAATCCGGAACTCTGATCGACGAACCGTCAGCGCCATTAGAACCGAAATGGGGAGAGGAATTCACGGCCACCAGAAAATCTGGTTTTTGGCCGGAGCGTGGCGCTCACGCGCCACTCTTGTGGCGGCGCGTGAGGCCCACGCGCGGACGGGAGAGGTGGCGCGTGGAACCCACGCCAGGCAGAATCTTGCCGCCGACTTTCGAGTATCCTCCGTGAATTTCAGACCATTCCGAGTAGTAACGGACCTCCGAATCGTAATTTTCGTGTATTATCGTAATTATCGGTTTATAGCATGTTATGTATCCTGAATGTTGGGAATGATTTTGGATGTAAGATGATGATATTGGATTGTTTAATGGATGATTCGAGTTATAGGCGGAACTTTGTCGAAGATTTTCGTTAATTTTACGAGAGCGACCGAATTACGTTTCTTTCATACTCTTTCATCTATTCTAGTTTAGATTATGTTCATTAGTGAATTCTTTTATTTCTATAGGTGATCATGATTTTGTAAGCGGGGACGGTCCTGCTGCTTAGTTTCTTTTCCAGTAGTCAGCTCACCAGGTGCGTGGATAAACATGTAACATTGATGTTTTCAAAAGTATATAGTATGTATGTTTTCTTAAATGAATTTTAAGGTAATGCATTAAATGAGTTTGTTTTCAGAAAGTTTATATATTTTGCTATAAGGTATGGATCGAATACTGATTATGTTGAAATCATGTGTTTGTGATATATGAGAAACTTGCATGATTTGAGATATATGAGCATGGATTTTGGAAATGATTTTTATGTTAGGATGCACCCTGTACTTATATGTGCCAGATTATTGCCATGAGATAAGGTCTCATGTTGCCAGTTATTGCCGTGAGATAAGGTCTCACGTTGCCAGTTTGCTCCGGATGCCAGTTTTGCCGTGGGGAAGCCCCATGTTGCCAGCTTTGCCGTATTTGTCATGAGGTTGTGCATATAGATGAATAAACAGATTTGTCTTTACAGAGTATTTTTGAGCAGTATGAGTTTTATGAGAAATGAGATTTATGAAATGAGTTTATGAGAAATGAGATTTATGATTTGAGTTTTATGAGAAATGAGTTTATTAGAAATGAGATTTACGATTTCAGGTAAATGTTTGAGATATCGATTTACAGCTTATGTATTTATTTATTATGAAAGACTTGTTCGATCCACCTTGTTACTTGATTATCCACGGCACTGAGCTGTGATCCATTGCACTAAGCGTGAGCTTACCCCCCATTCCTTAACATTTCAGGTTAGCAGATTAGTAGATCGTTCTTTCATCTGCTGTTTCGTCATCATTCCTGCCAGTAGAGAAAAGGTTGTGCCAACAGTAGAGTGTCTTTATTATGTTTTGAGACTGTATTTCTAGACTGTATTTCTTGGAAGAATTTGTTATGTGATTATAGGCATTGAGCCTTTATTGATACTGAGGTTATTGTGTTTCCTTTATGGATATTATGTTGAGTTGGATCATGGAGATCCTAGTTTTATGATGAGAATTTATTTTTTTTCAGTTTAGATTTTTCCTTGTATTTGGAGGATTAGTCCATATTACAGGGGAAACTCTGCCAGTTTCTAGTCTCCGTCTCACCCCTACTCTACCTAAGGGGACGGGTGTGACATATAATCCGTGCTTCTTGCGAGTCATGTTGTTCCAAATGATATAAAACATGTTAATGAAACTAGTAAGTATATATACCATCTAAGAAACTCCACTCAGTAAATATATATCATCCAAAATAATCTCATCATACAAATCAAGCGCAACTAAACATAAGCAGTAGCAGTAGCAGTAAATATATAATCTAAACTTATAAGTATATATACCACCAAAGAAACTCAACTCAGTAAATATATATCATCCAAAATAATGAAGTCAGTAAATAAATTAATATATGGAACTGTGATGCTCTACGAAGCACTTGAATATGAAAAGAAAGTTCAACGTAATAGTCTCATCATACAAATCAAGAACTAAACATAAGCAATAGTAGTAATGATTTACTCTAACCTGTAAACAAAAAATCATGTACCAGATAAGTTGTGCTGGTGCCGACTCCCAAAGTATCCATAAATTTAATAACTGTAAGCAAAGGTCATTCAAAAGATTAAACTTATGTATCTGGAAGATTGTATGGCACGGATTGGCAATGGCTATTTTCTTCACAGGAGAAACAAAAGAAAATTGCATTATCCAAAAGCCCATCAACTTAAAAAAATATCAAATAATACAACCTACTTCCAGTACTTGAAGATTATGGGGTCCCAGAGCATCCTAAAAGCTACTTCAACCTGAATTTGATATATCCAATAGTAGATAACAAAATATTAAACAGAAATTTCTAAGTACATTCATAACAAGATGTGGCTACAAATACAGGATAAAAACCTTGTTAAATTAAATTATATAATATGGCATAAACTCTAACCCAATCATCTCCAGCCTCACTAACATTTAGAAAATAATGTGACAAAAATGTCTTTTACAACAATTTACAGAAAGAGAACAACCAGGACAATAAGCATAAACAGCTTCTGGTAACGATAATACCATGCGATCATTCAATATCAAACAATCATACATAAGAAGGGATTAGCAATTAACAAACAATATCACAACCTTTAGAAATAAAACAAACATTAATTTTCTATTGATATAACCCAATCACAACCTTCAGAAATAGAACAAACATTAATTTTCTAATTTATGTTTCTTGGTCAAAATGTGAATGTCTGAGAACCAAATGCAGACAATAACCAGAGAATATATAAACTAGCACAAACCTTAACCCAATCATCTTCAACCTCACAAATATTTAGAAAAAAAATGTGACAAAAATGTCCTTTATAGCAATTTACAGAATGAGAACAACCAGTACAGTGAACATAAACAACTTCGGGAAATAATAAATCAAAATTAGCCACAGAAAAAATAAATGAAGATAACAATGGATCAGCTGCTGCATTGGATGATGAAACTACACAAGAAGAGCCCCCATAAAGGGACTGTAAATTTTCCCCTCCCAGAAAGGACTACATGTAAATTTTTTTTTTTAAATAGATATTATATGGAATGGAACCATAAATAATAAAAAAAAAAGCTAATGAAAGTCAATTGGTTCAAGCTGTGGACATTTGCATCAACAATAACAGAAACTAGAATCATATGAAATAGAACCATATGAAATAGTCATATCCAATGGTAGTAATTCGCCGTCGAGTTAATGGACGTTCAATATGTTCACCACGCATCATAAACAAAAATTGATTTAACACATGCATTATTGAATAAATTGCCATCATTAAACAGTAAATGGCTTCATAAAATTCTTCATCATCCATATCTTCGTCATTAATTTCTTCTTCCTCTATATTGTTACCTTCGTACATGTGCGATTGTGACATTATACATCTATAATATATATATATATGAGGCTGCAAAACAATAAATTAAGAAAATTTATTGGATGTTAACAAACAATATATATTTTTTTTCAAACGATGCATTTAGCTCAAAGGGTATAGGAACATATAATCAAGATTGATAAAGCAAACAGAATTTGATGATAAAATTCATCCCAACACAATTTATAGGAAGTGGAATATCAAAACTAAAAATAAATTGATACAAATAAATCATCATGTGCACATCAAATATTCATCAAAGTAAAAGCTAATATTCAAATTTCTTAAACAAAAAAATTATAATAACAATAGTTCAACCAAATTATAACTGAATTAATTCAATCAAAGTAAAACCTAAAGGGGAATGATAAAAAAATAGTTCAACAAATCCTAACATGATTAAAATATATAGGTTTGGTATATATTCGTTCAAAATGGCTTTTAATTCATTTCAAAATGGCTTTCAGCTTGAGATTAAAAGTTTTTAATTCGTTCACATCATTAATTATTTTATTATGAAATTGATATGTGAATACTTTTTTATAACCGAAATTATGAAATGGCTTTTACTATTATGAAATTGATATGACATTTTGTCATTGAAACTCATAATGTGAATACTTTTACTATTATGAAATTGATATGTAAAATAGTCTTTTAAATAAGTCCTGTAGATTTTAAAAGACATTTAAAGAATGTAATAGACATTTAAAGAATGTGATGACTTACAAGATTTTATTAGATTTCTTTTAATCAAGATTTTTTACATATTAGATTTTAAAAGACTTATTTCATAAGAATTTGTAAGATTTGAAAGGACCATTATATTTTTTTTTTCCTTTTTTATAACCGAAATTATATGGAACGTAACCATAAATAAAAAAAGTTAATGAAAGTCAATTGATTCAAAATGTCCGAATGTCATTTC
The DNA here is from genome assembly GCA_019454045.1 of Zanthoxylum bungeanum. NCBI lineage: Eukaryota > Viridiplantae > Streptophyta > Magnoliopsida > Sapindales > Rutaceae > Zanthoxylum > Zanthoxylum bungeanum. Next base: position 42,960 of record SKCR01041391.1, on the reverse strand, counting down.
TCTGACCTAGGAATATTTTATGAGTTTCTATGACAAAATATTATTTCTCTTACTTAGGAAGAAAATATAACACTTCGGCATCAATGATCTTAATAATTGATAAATAATTTTTTCCTTAAATTTGGGTTTTTTTAAAAAAATAAAATAAAATACAAGTAAAAAATTAGCGAGAAAATGAGGAAAAAAATCATTGTTGTGCTAAATTCATTTTGTACATTATTATCTATCCGAATGAAGAAGTTATGTTGGCCTCAAAGAAAATCTAGGAAATTATCTTTAAATGTGATAGAATTTTCCTCCTCGAAAATGAAATTCATTAAGAAAAATAGTTGGAGAAATGACATTATCAGTTGCATTTAAAAGAAAGTCATATTGTTTTATTTGAAAGAAAAAAGAAGAAATTACTAATAAGCAAGTAATTTGTTCACGAATAACTAACATGTATGTTCATCTTCTATTTTCTAACTAACATGTATGTTCATATTCTATTTTCTAACACTCAAAAAAATCTTATGTAAAAAGTCTTATGGGTTAGGGTGAGATTTTTTATAGAGTTTGATATTTATAATTTTCACTAAAAAGTCCCACAGAATCACACATATAAAAGAATCCTTCAAAATAATTATGTTTTTTCAATACCATAAGACTTTCTATTACTTGTTTAAAATCCTGATTGAATATCACTAGATTTGGATGCACTCTTTAAAAAATCCAAATAGTCTTAATGGAATACCACAAGACTTTTTAGATTATTTAAAAATCTTAATTGAATACCACAAGACTTATTTAACCAAAAAAAGTCTTTTAAAATCTCAATTGAATACACCCCATTAGTGTTCAAGTTAAGGATTTCACAACATTTTGTCAAATCTACATCAGGATTACATTTTGAGGGGAAACCTTAAAAAGTGTAGGAATGCCTACATCAAATACAAAATAGAGAAATGTATGGCTAGCAAAATGTCTCGTATATTGTGGGATCATGAAAACACCTTAAAGATGAAGAAATATTTTAAAAGATCAATAAAGATGAAAATCAAACTCAATTATCATGAAAAATGATTTAAAACTCCAACAATAACCTCAAGTATCAACTCAGTTCACCTCTTTGGCAACCATGAAAGTTAGATCCAAAGCATTAGGATGTTTTTAGACTCTCTCATTTTCTTCAGATTATAATTTTTTTATCCCCATGGCTTTCTACACGCACACCATCGGGTACTGCTGCTGTTGTGTGGCGTCACGCTCACTCGCCAAGTACAATTTCCACGCGAGCCCTGACCGGCGTAAACACACACGTATAACGCAAGCGCACGTATCGTTCAAGTAGTATAAAAATATTGATCCCACGAGGACTTAATTCCTACTGTTGTTATTATTATTGAATCTATTTATTTACAAATATCTAATTAAAGGGAGAATGGAATTGATTGCTTGATTAATTTGGTTGATTGTAGATTTGCTAAATAAATAAATAAAAAGATAAAAGAAAATACTAAGGAAAATAAAAGACACAAAGATCTAAGGTTGTGATTTCTTTTAATATCATTTTAAAGATGAAGTGGTTATCTTAAAGTTGGGTGAAATATTGATTTATTAACCTGGAACACTAAATTATGTGTAGGCCTCTGTCGATGGTCAGATACAAATACCCAGTTTCACCCAATTGAACCATATGTCTATGTCAATCAAATTATCTGGATTCAATAAGATTAAGTTCCAATTATGGCTACCCCCCCGCCCGACAGGTATATTCCTATCATGTAAGGAAATCTATTAAAAGGTTATCTATTCTCAAGGAAGATCGTGGGCTATTAAGTCTAAGGCTGAAACCTAAAATCCCTATGTCTAGTTCATTTTAGATTTACCACATCAATCTTATTGGTGATCAAACAACAAGAAGCATTAAGCTTAAGACTTAATAAATAAATCTTTATAATATCCAAACTATAATTTAACCCCTTATAAACTGGTGATATTAAAAGTCATCACAACCCCAGATAACTAACACATAACTAGGGCTAGTAAAAACATAAAAGTAAAAGAAATAAAGTAAAAGCTGAAAAATAAATTACAATAAAATAAAATGCTAAGGTAAAAGGAATTACTTTTACTACTACTAATTTAGATATCTCCCATAAAATAATATATAAACTTGTGATAATATTACCAACCGACCAATCTGGCGGTATCCTGATTAAGTCAAATTAAGTCCAACCAGCCATTAAGGCGGAACCAAAAATAAATTTACCAACCGACCAATCTGGCGGTATCCTTGATTAGTCAGGTTTAAACCAGATTAAAATTAAATTACCAACCGACCAATATAGCGGTATCCCTTATTAAGTCAATATTTTAAATAATGAATATATTATTTTTAAGGGAGATTAATCTAAATAGTAACAGTAAAAGAATTACCTTTCACCCTAGCTGGGGAAGTTACATCATCATGGTGAATAGTAAAAACTATAAAAAGTAAAAAGTAAAAATTAAATTACTATTATTACAAAACGTAATTAAAATTATTTACAAAACTAAAAATTAAAAACAAAAAAAAAAACTAAAAGAAGAGAGAGAAACTCTCTCTTTAGAGAGAATTGAAGAGAGAGAGAGGTGTGTCGATTTTTGAAATCTGAATATGAATTTAGAGGCAAAATTTGGGTTCTAGCGTCGCGACGCTGGAACAGTAAGACGTTGCACAATGACAGCTTGACACGTGGCGATTCGGATAAGAGGATAAGGTCGACACGTAGCATGGCGGCTAAGACTCAATTATTATGCTGACGTCATTGATGACATGGCACTGTTCATGACGTCATTGATGACGTCACGCTGACGTGTGGAGGGCGAGTGTCGGCAACGTTAGATCGCGACACGTGGCACCAGCGCATTTTAGCATCTTCGTTGTGATGGCGACACGTGGCACGACGCATGTTAGCAAAGTCAAACTTCTCAAATTGTTGACCGTTGACCCGGCGCACGTTAGCAGATTCGGCTCACGCGGGGCGTCGCGACGCTGAAGGTCCGAGCGTCGCGACGCGAAAAAGACCAAAATATCCCTAATGACGTATTTTTGTCCGGTTTTGCCCCAAATTGCCTCTAGTGCTATCCAAACTTTATTTATCTACAAAATAACAACAAAATACATCAAAACGTTCATAAATCTCGAGAAACAATACAAAATATTAGGTCAAATGAGTGAGAAATAGTGATATAAATACCACTCATCACACCCCCAAACCTAACATTTTGCTAGTCTTCGAGCAAAACAGAAAATAAAATAACATAAAGAAATAAAATTAAATAAGCCACTTTCGTAGGGATCACGGTTGCATTTAGCATATGCAACAAGCCTTTAAACCCCTAGGTGTCCCTAGTGGACGAGTTGTAGTCTCGTGAGGGTTTACAGCAATGATACCCACAAACATTTTACAAAAGTAAAAATGTAGTAAAACTAATGCACACAAAAGCAAAAAGACAAGAGAAAATAAAAAAAAAATTAGTGACTAATCAGGTGAAAATTCTACTCCAAGTTACTAGTTGTTTTGTTTCTTTCTAAATTGCTGAATAAGTAAATTCTCCGATTATATTTACCATTCTTCATATACACAGCCAACAAAATATTAAACAACTCATTTTTGCCCACAACAGTCATAAGTGCAGTTGATAAGAGAGTAATATTTTTGTCCTAAAGTTCTATCAGATTTCACACCTTGTTGTAGCAATGGAATAATTTTTCTGATTTTTCTGATTTTTTCTCTTTGATTTTTTTCTCTTTTTTTATTTATATACAATACCTTCCGTCTATGTAGCGAGCTTTGGGTCGGTGACTCCCAAACCAGTTGGTTTTAGGGCACCAGGTGTTAAAGCACCCCTACAGACTTAATTACTCAGATTTCAGATATATATATTTTTGCAGCATCTTTGATCCATGTAGCGAGCTTTGGGCCAGTGACTCCCAAACCAGTTGGTTTTAGGGCACTGGGTGTTAAGACACCCTTACAGACTTAATAACTCGGATCTCAGACGTTTTTTTTTTACTCCATTACTATTTAGAGATGCTTCCTCCAATTAAACTAGAGAACTGAATATTACAAACTTTTCAATTTTTAGCTCATGTCCGTATGTTACTATGTATGTTGATAATATCTGTCAACTGAGAATATGAAGATTCATTTTAGTCAGATTTATGGAGAATTCACAAATTAAATAATTCAAATCGAAATAAACAAAAATTAACTTGTTTCGAGATAGGTTTGAGATACGTCTCAGGAGTGGGAACTCCTTACTCGGCTATCTCTTACCAATTTCACATTTTTAGTTAAAATAAAAAAAAAAACACAAAAACGCAAAATATTTTTGTAATTTTTGAAAAATTTTCAATTTTTTTGTATTTTTCAAAAAAATTTGGACTAATAACATACAAACTAAAAACAAGATACTGATCAACTAATTCCCTCCCCCAAACCTAAATGAGACATTGTCTCCAATGTCTTAAACAGTCGAAGAAGAGTTTAGACGATAATACCTAGTTAACTGAAATTTTACAGGAAAAATTACCGATTAAGATTTATGTCCAAATTATGATTCTTACCACGATCGCTATTTGACCATTTTTCATTAAAATTTTTGGCAGAATCACTTCTAAAAACTCAAAATTTCCCCAAAATTCACCCTAAAAAAAAAAAAAAAAATTATCAATACACAATGCCCAACTTCGGTATTTTTCAGAAAAATCCGGCAGAGTCTCTCCTGAATTTTTGATTATCCAACACAACCTAAATCTATCAAATGCCACAAACACCCCAATTCAACTCTTCGCCCCCACAATCTACGAATCAAATTAATCCACAATTCAACACTTCGCAATTCAAAATTCCCAAATCAAACACACCACAATTCAATTCTAATTACCAAATCAATTTACCATTTACCAAATCAAATTTTTATCAAATCATTACCGTAATTTCAGTTTTGATTTTGGCACTGGAGGATACGGATCGGTTTGGACTTGGTGGATTTGTGGCTTCTTGGTTCCGGCTGTGGGTTATTTTGACCGACAGTGACGGAGGTGCTCGGTTCCGGTGATGGCGGCTCAGTTTGGTCGGCTGTGGTTTGGTTTAGCCTTAGTAGTGAGATGAACGACAGTGACTTGGTGGATTCGGTTATGTGTTGGTTTGGCTATGGTGCTATGGTTGATTCCGGCGATGTCTCACGGTGGTGGATGAAGGCTTCGGCTCGGCTCAGTGGTGGTCCAATTCCAGCGATGCTCAGATCGATCTCTGTTTGGGTGGATCTCGGCGATGGCTCTCGGATTGGGTGAATCTTGGTCAAAGGTTGGAAGCTCGGCCATGGGTCTCAGTTTTGTTTGGTTTTGGTTGGTTCTCGGCGGTGGTGGCTCTGCAGTGGGTGAACTCGGCGGTAGATCTCTCGATGATGGTGGTTTGACACGGCTCAGTTTTGGTTCGGTGGCTGGTGGGTTTCGGTCACGGCAAGGGGTGGATCTTGGTTTGATGGTGGTTGTTGGTGCGGCTGGTGGTGATTTGGTGTTGTGGAATTGAGTTTCGGCTTTGTGTGGTCGGTGGTTGAGGATGAAGAAGATGAAGAGTGAAATGAGATGCTGCCAGTGCCCTGTTTTGTGTTTCTGAATTGAGTCAGTGTCGCGACGCTGAAAATTGCCTAGCATCGCGACACTCGGTTCTTTAGGGTTAGGGTTTTGACGTGTTGTTTTTTTTTTTTTTTTGCAAAACCATGTCTTGCGACTGATAGATCCATAGGGATGCGTCTCAAGAGATGTCTCCTTACTTGGCCGTCTCCTGTATCAACTTTGTATCTTCGTGATTTTATCAAATTTTTATTTTGAAAATCCTGCTTGCACTGGCTTGCTTTATCCTAAAAATTCCGTTTTTATTTTTCCTGCAAAACTAACACACAAAATTAAAAAGTTCACACAGACTATGAAAAATAAATTACAACAAATTGCATGGGTTGCCTCCCTGCTAGCGCTAATTTTTCGTCTTCAGCCAGACGTGACTGAAATCTATTTGTCAATGAGGTTTCAATGTTGTTTTGGACGTCCCATTAAAGACAATCCCGTGAGCGTTGCTTTTGAAGGGTCTCTTCCAACGGTAAAGTGGCAAAAAATATTTTGTCTCATTCAGTGCTCGTGCCACCTTTTTAATCTTTGTTGTTCCAGTGATTCCTGTAAAGAAAGAAAGAAAATCAGGAGGTCTTGTATGGTGTTTGACTTGGAATTGAAGTTCCATTCTGTCAAGCTTCTGGGCGATATCTTTGATTTGTACTCCCCAAAACAGCGATGTTTCTCCTAAATGCTCTGGATCTTTATTAAGGTCAGACATTTGCTCCTCCATTTGCTCTGTTTCTTGTTCCACCTGAGGATGAAAAGATGTGTCTGACTTTAGGTCTTCATCATCTGATCTGAGTAAAATGATTGGCTCAGGTAGATCTTCTTCAAACATTTGTGCAATGGAATTTCCAAGAATTTCATCCTCAATTATTGATACAGTTGGTGCAAATAACTCAGCTTCATCATCATCATAGTTAGAATAATAAAAATCAAATCGAGACTTTGCCGGTTCTGGCTCCTGACCTGATACCTCTGGTTGTTTATATTGCTCAGCCTCCTCTTCTGTTGAAGTATGAAATGATTGGTATTCGAAGGCTTCATCAATGTCATCTGAAAATGGTCCTTGAGGTATATAGTTCTGGTTTTCTGTTAATTGTCTCACTTGATCTGTCATTCTCTGTAGGATTCATGTTTGACTTTGAAATTGTGCATCAAATTGAGTTTCTCGTTCCTCGAACCAATCTTTGAGCATGTGAATCAAGATTCTTCCTCTGATGGTTCTGGTTGTTGGTAAAGATCAAATGTAGATGGTGGATAAGATGGAAAGTGTGGTTCTGTGAAATGTGATGGCTCATCATACCATGAAGGATCTTGATAGTTCTGCCACCCTGGATGGTAGTTGTATTCGCAATAATCGCTTGGGTGGTTACCATTACATATGTCACATCTCTCCATTGCGTTCTGATGAGGAAATGTAGTATTGCTTGGTTCTGGCATCCAGTGATAATCATTGGCTCGACAACAGGCCTCAGAAAATCGGACTGTTGCTTCCAGATGTGGGGTGTATCTTTTAGTAAAGCTCATGATCTTTCAATCTCCCAGTAGTGTTCCATTTGTTCAATCACCTGAAAAACACAAGAAAGAAATAAAAATTACAGATAAAAATAAAGAAAATTAGATACAAGTAAATTAGATAGCTTCAAATTAACAACTCAAGAAATATAAGTCCCTGGCAACGGCGCCAAAAACTTGACCGACGTAAACACACACGTATAACGCAAGCGCACGTATCGTTCAAGTAGTATAAAAATATCGATCCCACGAGGACTTAATTCCTACTGTTGTTATTAATTATTGAATCTATTTATTTACAAATATCTAATTAAAGGGAGAATGGAATTGATTGCTTGATTGATTTGGTTGATTGTAGATTTGCTAAATAAATAAATAAAAAGATAAAAGAAATACTAAGGAAAATAAAAGACACAAAGATCTAAGGTTGTGATTTCTTTTAATATCATTTTAAAGATGAAGTGGTTATCTTAAAGTTGGGTGAAATATTGATTTATTAACCTGGAACACTAAATTATGTGTAGGCCTCTGTCGATGGTCAGATACAAATACCCAGTTTCACCCAATTGAACCATATGTCTATGTCAATCAAATTATCTGGATTCATTAAGATTAAGTTCCAATTATGGCTACCCCCACCCGACAGGTATATTCCTATCATGTAAGGAAATCTATTAAATGGTTATCTATTCTCAAGGAAGATCGTGGGCTATTAAGTCTAAGGCTGAAACCTAAAATCCCTATGTCTAGTTCATTTTAGATTTACCACATCAATCTTATTGGTGATCAAACAACAAGAAGCATTAAGCTTAAGACTTAATAAATAAATCTTTATAATATCCAAACTATAATTTAACCCCTTATAAACTGGTGATATTAAAAGTCATCACAACCCCAGATAACTAACACATAACTAGGGCTAGTAAAAACATAAAAGTAAAAGAAATAAAGTAAAAGCTGAAAATAAATTACAATAAAATAAAATGCTAAGGTAAAAGGAATTACTTTTACTACTACTAATTTAGATATCTCCCATAAAATAATATATAAACTTGTGATAATATTACCAACCGACCAATCTGGCGGTATCCTGATTAAGTCAAATTAAGTCAAACCAGCCATTAAGGCGGAACCAAAAATAAATTTACCAACCGACCAATCTGGCGGTATCCTTGATTAGTCAGGTTTAAACCAGATTAAAATTAAATTACCACCGACCCAATATAGCGGTATATATTATTAAGTCAATATTTTAAATAATGAATATATTATTTTTAAGGGAGATTAATCTAAATAGTAACAGTAAAAGAATTACCTTTCACCCTAGCTGGGGAAGTTACATCATCATGGTGAATAGTAAAAACTGTAAAAAGTAAAAAGTAAAAATTAAATTACTATTATTACAAAACGTAATTAAAGTTATTTACAAAACTAAAAATTTAAAAAAAAAAAAAAAAAACTAAAAGAAGAGAGAGAACTCTCTTTAGAGAGAATTGAAGAGAGAGAGAGGTGTGTCGATTTCTGAAATCTGAATATGAATTTAGAGGCAAAATTTGGGTTCCAGCGTCGCGCTGCTGAAGGCTCCAGCGTCGCGACGCTGGAACAGTAAGACGTGGCACAAGGACAGCTTGACACGTGGCGATTCAGATAAGAGGATAAGGTCAACACGTGGCATGGAGGCTAAGACTCAATTATTATGCTGACGTCATTGATGACGTGGCACTGTTCATGACGTCACGTTGACGTGTGGAGGGCGAGTGTCGGCAACGTTAGATCGCGACACGTGGCACTGGCGCATTTTAGCATATTCGTTGTGATGGCGACACGTGGCACGACGCATGTTAGCAAAGTCAAACTTCTCAAATTGTTGACCGTTGACTCGACGCACGTTAGCAGATTCGGCTCACGCGGGGCGTCGCGACGCGAAAAAGACCAAAATATCCCTACTGACGCATTTTTGTCCGGTTTTGCCCCAAATTGCCTCTAATGTTATCCAAACTTTATTTATCTGCAAAATAACAACAAAATACATCAAAACGTTCATAAATCTCGAGAAACAATACAAAACATTAGGTCAAATGAGTGAGAAATAGTGATATAAATACCACTCATCAAGCCTCGGCCCGGCCGAGCCGATCTGGTCGAGAAGCTCGCAATCCTGTAACGGCTTCGGCCCGCTGACCTCATGTACGGTTGTTTCAACAGTCTTTCCGAACACTACATCGGTTTTGGCTAGGGATTGTGTTAGGGTTTTCATATTGAGAGACATTTTGATTAAAAAATCAAAATTAGGCTTGAAGTTATAACAGAAAAATTAAATTGAAAAAAAAAATGAGGATCAGAGAGAAATTAGGTCAAATAAAAAAATAAGAGAAGTGAAACCGGATTTACTGGTTAATATAAATTTTATAACATTTTTTTAATTTAACCGTTGGGTTCACTCAAAGTGAATCCAAGGGCCAAGGGGTACTACAGACATGCCCTTTTAAAAGAAGTTTTGTAGTATCTGTGTTCTTAATATTTTGTTGATGACATTAATTTGAGTCTCTACATATTTAAAAAAATTAATATATGGGTAGATATCTTTTGAATATTAGCGAAAATAAATTTTCGATCTCATGTCAATATTATAAATATGTTTATCCAGTTTTTCTACATTACAAGTGTACTTATATAATTTCCTAATAAATTTAAGATTGTACATATATGCAGAATTGTAATAACCATAGAAATGGAGGCTCTGAGTATAAATATGATGTAATTATCTTTGTTTTTTTTTTTTTTTTTTGGGGTATTGCGATTAGATTTATTGAATATATCTTTATCAAATGATCAATAAAAATATATAAATATTAAGCAAATATATATATTTTTTGAAATCGTTGGAAACCGAACCACCAAATCATCATTTTCGAGTTTAAGCGGAGTAGATAAAATCTCTGGCTATCCCAAATTCTTATAAGAAACGCACTCCCTGAATTCAATTCCAAAACCTGAAGATTAGACCTTAAATCTTATATCATCAAGTCACCTTCTTTGGGACATTAAGCAAATATATCTACATGAGTTTCAATCTTTTTAGTGATTATTTTGTTTGACACTCATTGACGAAATTCAAATTGAGAGAGTAGTGGGTTATTAAAAATTATGCAATGTTTTTTGTCTACTAGTATGTCCCTTTTTAGTAATAATAGTCATACAAAAATATAGCATAAACACATAAAAAGGTAAATAAAATTTAGTTAAAAAATAAATAATTTTACTTGTACTATTTTTATGATATTTTTTTAGATATATTTTTGTTCTTTGAATATTACAGCAGCAACAATAATTGAGAGAGTGGGTAATTTATAAACGTCGTGGGATCACAGAAACTGTGAAATTGGGACAGCACTCAAACCATTATCATGTTTTTGTCCATGTGTCTACTAGATTTTTTTTTGAATCGTTGAAAATTTCATCGTTAAATCATATTTTTTGAGTTTAAGTGAAACAGGTAAAATCTTCAGCTGTCTCAAGTTCTTACAAAAAAAACGCATTCTCTGAATTCGAACCCAAGACCTCAAGATGAGATTCAGAATCCTATATCACCAAACCACACCCGTTAAGGACAGATGTCACCCAAACAAAACACATAAGATCATATTTAATCAATTACAGATAGACTTCTCCGGTATGAATATATGTTTCTGTCTACAAGCAATGCATTATTAAATTTTTGTTTTTGTTTTTATGTCTTTGTTTTTGATAAAGGGAGGGTAAAAATTTAATAAAAATAAAGACACAACAAAAGTGAGACAGAGAATTACAGCATCTACATAACATGATAAAGATAAAGAGATCAGTTACATAAAGCTCATGATTTAATTAAAGATGGGTACAACACCAATTCAACTACATTTAAGATATTTTGGATTGAATGAATGGTGAAGCAAATATAAGAGAGATTTGTAATTAAGATAATTTTGGATTTTAATGTATAAGTAGGGATAATTTAGTCAATACATTTAATATTTAATTGCTCACTTTCTCTCCCCTCCAAAACCCCCACTTTTGGAGGGGAGCAAAAATTGGCTTAGGAGGGATTTTGCTCCCCTCCCCTCCCCTCCCCTCCAAAAAAATTGAACCAAACAACCATAATTTAAAATAATCTCTCCCCTCCCCTCACAAAACCCCCAACCAAACATACCCTTAAAGAGAAACCAACGCTCAAGGTCGATAACCATCTAGAGGCTAATCATAAAAACAATTTCACAAATTTGCGATAAATCAGAAGATTTCCCATTGAAAATATGATGATTGCTTTTAAGCCAAATGCATCAAGAGGAAGTCATAAATAAAGCTTCCATAAAATCTGTAGACTTATTCTAATTTTGGCGCCATTGTCGGTGACTTATTTTATTTTATTTTTTTATTAATATTAGGACTAACACTCTACAAGCATCATAAACACCCTTTTTTACTTTGATTTCAGGCGGTCGAATAATGGAGTATCAATGGACGATGGGAGAACTAAGAGTTTTAAGAGAATATGCTATACCTCATGTTGGTGAGATATAGTCCGATTTTTCTGAGGCATGTTGTCCAACCCAATACTTATCAGTGGATGTCAAAGACAAGTAATGCAATGTATGCTCGAGCCTTTCAGGGCCCAATGATGAGATGTGATATGTGTGGGGGCAACCACCCTACCGATCATTGCACGTTCAACTACAATCTAGGGTGACAAAATCATAAGCATTTCATATGGCACAACAATGAAGGTCTCGTAGAACCCACTAAACGGCTACATCTTTTTTACCCACCGCAAGCTCAATAATTCCCTCAAGATTCAAAACCATCATTGGAGGACTTGCTTATGCGGATTACCAATCAAAACTGTTAGCGATATAGTCGCATAATGAATTTTGATGATGCAACGAGAGTGAAGACTTTGACGTGCTTTAATGGACATTACAAAAAGATGATAATGAAGTCAAAATATTGATGAAGGGCTAAAATAAGTTATATGATGATCAAAAGGCAAAAAGGTGATGAAAAAGTCAAAGAATGAGCCAAGCAAGATGAAAATCAAAATAATGATTAAGAGCTAATACTAATTGTAAGTGAGTTTATTCAAATGTTTCAAAACTCTTAGGAATCATACATTTTGCATTTAAAATGGCTTAAAATGCTAAAAGAATCATTTGCATTTTATTTGCACCAAAATGAACTTAATGCAAGTACATTGGTAAATGATCTTCCAAAAACTAGCAAACAGTTGAATTAAATATCAAATGATAAAAATTCCGATATATAGAATTTTTGCTAGAGTCATTTTACTACAACAAGTTCAGATGTGCGTTTTCTGCATACATGTCACATTATAAAAATTCCACAAAATTCATCTTAATGTTTTTGAAGCTGAAATTTGTACAGTAGATAGATCTATGTGTATAGTATATGTAGAAATTTACGGATCTTGATTTGGAATTTTCTAGAGAAAGTTATGGCCAAAATACCGAGTACTGTCAGTCTTGACTGGTCATCAGAAACAGACATACCGGTCTCAAAATCGGCATACTGATCCCTGTAACCGGCATACCGGTTCCAGAGGTTCCAACGGTAATTTTTTGAGCCTTTAGACCGGCATACCGGTCTATGTAACCGGCATACCGGTTCCAGAAGTGCCAACGGTCATTTTTGAGCCGTTAGACCGGTATACCGGTCTCATACCGGTCCCAGAACTTTAAAACGGCTATAAATGGCTAGTTTTGTGCAAAATCTATAAATTCATCATTTTCCTCACTTCTAATTCACCTCTTGCACATATATTCATCATATAATCATGTCAAAACATTCTTGAGAGTTTATAACCATCTTCAAATCATTTTACACTCTCTACATTTGAAAAAGCTCATATTTCATCTTCATATTCATTAGTAGTGAGCTTAGAGCATTTGGATAACCAACTCACGCAATCTTCTTTATCATTGTGAGTATCCAAGTGTGTTTTACACATTCTTAAACAAAAACACTTGTGGTTGTGAAATTCCATTATTTTGGGTAGTTGTAAAGGTTTGTGAGTGAGCCTACGAACAAAACTCAAATTGTAAAAGGTTTGGAGTGCACCTTTGCGGAAAAATCTTGGTTGCGAGTGAACCACAGAAACTCGATTCTAGTGGAAATCTTCAAGCGAGGCTTGGGGGAATGGACTCAGGCACGTTTGACCGAACCACTATAAATCTCGGTGTTGTATTCTCTTTCCCTATACTTTTGTTTATAGCAAGTTTATTTATGCTTATATATATTGAATAGAAAACTTGGATATAGGCTATTAATTGGAATAGAGAAAATTACATTAATTCCCTATTTGGTAATAAGAGCTATAAAATCGATAAAGATTTATTAATTCTGCATTTATAGCGATAACCCAATTCACCCCCCTCTTGGGTATAGAGATTGCTTGTTGCTATTGCTTGTAGGTAATTTCAGTTGGTATCAGAGCGAGGTATTCTCTACAAGACTTAACCGTCCGGGAATAGATCATGGCTTTTACAAGCAACTCGTCAAATCTTGCCTAGGGATTTTCAACGACTAGACCTACGTTTTACACCGGAACGGACTACAACTATTGGAAGATGAAGATGTTGAATTATCTCCTTACCGTTGATCCGCAATCTTATTTGGTTATCACACGAGGTGCAAAAGGACCAACAAAAAGGGATAGCAATGGGGTTGAGATTCCGAAGCCGAGTTTGGAATGGGATAATGAGGATGTAAAACTAGCCTCATAAAATGCTAAGGCACTCAACCAACTTCTATGTGTCATTGATCGAGATCAAATAAACAAACTTCCAGAATGTGGAAACACATATGAATTGTGGAAGTCTTTGGAAATGATCAACGAGGGCACAAGCCAAGTAAAGGAATCGAATATCAACCGGTACATGTGCGAATTGGAAAACTTCAAAATAGAATCCGGGGAAGAAATTGATCACATGATTTCAAGGTTTACGATCATCATTAATCATTTGGGCGCCTTGGGAAAAGTCATTGGGCCATCCGATCAAGTGAAGAAAATCTTGAGATCACTCCCTAAAGAATATTAGAAGCTATACCGCCTCCATCAAAGAATCAAACGACATAAATACCTTAAAGATGGACGATTTAGTCGGTAAATTACTTAAATATGAATTGGAGATCAAGATGGATAAAAAAGAGGAAGATGAGAAAAGGACAAGGAAGTCATTGGCATTAAAAGTAAGAATAAGAGACTGAAAGTACCTTCAAGCAATAGCGACAAGAAATCTCTATACCCAAGAGGGGGGGGTGAATTGGGTTATCGCTATAAATGCGGAATTATAAAATCTTTGCCGATTTTAAGCTCTTATTACCAAGTGGGAGTTTTAGGCAATTTTCTCTATTCCAATTAATAGCCTATATGCAAGTTTCTAAGCAATATTATAAATGTAATCAAACTTGCAAATAAGTAAAAGTTAAGGGAAAGAGAAATATGACACCACGATATATAGTGGTTCGGCAAACCGTGCCTACGTCCACTCCCTCAAGCCTCGCTTGAAGATTTCCACTAGAATCGAGTTTTCCGTGGTTCACTCGTAACCAAGAGTTTTCCGCCAAGGCACACTCCGAACCTTTTACAAGTTTGAGTTTTCTACGTAGGCTCACTCACAAACCTTTACAATTTACCCAAACAATGGGATTTCACAAATCACAAGTGTTTTGATATGAAAGAATTACAACACACTTGGGCACTCACAAATAATAAGAAGATTGTGTGAGAGCAAACCCAAGTGTTCTAAGCTCACTAAATGATGTAGAAGATGTGTGTGTGAGCTTGGATGAGTGTTTATGAATATGAAGGTGTATGACACTCTTTGTTTGCCTTAGAGAATGTATATGAAGGTTTTCTAGATCTCTAACCTAAGGCAAAGAAGTTAGGGTTCTATTTATAACAAAATGCAAAGCTTTCCCTAACTTACAGCGAGACCGGCGAGCACACCGGCGAGGGGACCGGACATACCGGTCTAGGGCTCCAACGGTAACATAACGTTCAAAAAACTAGCCGTTGGACCGGCGAGCAAACCGGCGAGGAAACCGGTAAGTAGTGTGCCGGTTCCAGAGAGCATGATTGCTATGCCAATACCGGCATGGAGACCGGCGAGGATACCGGCGAGGTATGGCCCGGTTCCAGTAGGCATGCGAAACAGGGGAAGGCCGGTTTAATGACCGGTAAGGGACCGGTAAGGTCCATGCCGGTTCCAGAGAGCTTCCCTAAATACTAAAATGCATATTTGAAGGTTTTAATGCATTTTGTACATGCCCCTAATGCATCTAAGTGAATGTGCATGATCCCTATGAGCTTAGGCACTTGAATATTACATCTCACATTATAAATTAAATCCTAAGCTAAGACTTGTGCAATATAATCTTTATTTTTCCGCAAGTCTTCACATTCTCGCTCTTCACCTCATATGCTTCGACACTTTTTGTATTGCTTCGTGATTGTACGTCGAAGTCGTCGATTGCGTTGACGTCATCAAAATCCAATTACGCGACCAAGTCGCCAACAATCTCCCCCTTTTTGATGATGGCAACCCCTTAAAACTTGTGGATACTTGTGAGCTTCTTTGAGTCCAAATTTGACCAGTTTGCTCCCCCTCAACATAAGCTCCCCCTCAATGTGTGATTGTCTTCAAAATAGCTCTATAACAACTTGACAAACACATTAGTACATTTACTCCCCCTTAAACCAAGGGTGAGGGTTAAACAAGTTTTAATCTCATTTCTAATGATTTCTCCCCCTATGACATTATCAAAAAGTGGAGAAGTAAAATTTAAATCTAAATGAGATACCAATTATATATGTGCTATAGAAAGATACCCAAATAAAAAATATGCACATTTTGGCATTTCCCCCTTTTTGCCATAAGAAAATCAAAATTCATGCATAAAAGAGCATTTTTCAAAAGATAAATTCACATGAATATCATTTACAAATTATGATTTCTCCCCAAATTTGATACCAATAAAAATATATCAATAAATCCATTTGAATATCATATTACTTTTAAGCATTCTTCAAAAATGAGTCATTATATATCATGATACCAATTAAAACCAATGACTTCAAAGCATTTTAATGATTATCTTCTTATGAATATCTTACCAATTACTAAACAATCAAAATCCATGCTTTTCATGATTATTCAATTATGTTCTAATACATACTTCATGAAGTTCATCTAAGACTATGCCAATTTACATGCATTTCATTTTCAACCAATTAGTTCATATGGCAAGGCATATTCAATCAAGTGATCACATATATTGTATTTGACTCAATAAATTTCATGTGATACCAATTGAAATAGAATAGGGGTTTAAATATATGATTAAGGCACTAAAGGATATCAAATGAACAATTGATACCAATGGAAGTTTGAATACTTGCCTAATCATTTCGTATGCTTCAAAAAGTATTAACCAATATGAAATATGCATACATACATAATTTAGAGGAAACGGTACCAATGTTTCCGTAAATACGGATTTTACCTTTACCGTTGCGATTCCTCATTTCCTTGAGCCTTTGGGATCAATTTTGCAATTCTCTTTAAAAATCCATTCCCAAAGCTCCCCCTACAAATTTATCAATTACACTATGGTACCCAAACTTTCTTGGGTCCATTGGGGTTAGTTTTGATTCCTTGAGGAATCCATGCATTCTTATTCACATTCATATACATGCATTCAAAAAATTTTATGTCCCTTTTTGTTACAAGCATGGCATGTGACATTTTCATTTATTTTTCTTAGCATGAGAATAGGATGCCTTAACAAAATAGTTCTTTAAAAATTTTCTTTTAATATAAGGCCTATATCCTAATCCTTCTCTTTTAAATGCACATTTTTGGGATCCAATAAGCATATTAAAATTTTTATGTCCCAATGTGAATTTGCTAAGTATGTTTGCAAATTTCAATCTTAGTATTTAATAAGACATTTTCATTCAATATAGATTCGCAATCGCATGTCTTAGAGCTAGATGGCATATTTGATATGGCATTTTCAAGTTCTAGCTTTTTAATCTTTAAACATGCATTTTCATCATTTAAGCATGCAGTTTCTTCTTCATGTTTGGCCTTTAAACAAATAATCTCATTATCTAAAACATGAATTTTATCCATATAGCATGCATGTTCATTTTTAAGTATAGCATGCTCATTTTTAACTAACTTCAATTTCTTTTTAAGCATATCACACAATTCTTTTAAGCTATTAAAAGCATCAAGTAAATCATTATAATCTTGAGAATTGTGTACCTCTTCTTCTTCGCTTTCTTCCTCAATTTGAAATTGGATGTCTTCATCCGTGATAGCCATAAATGCTATTGATTTATCTTTGACTTCAACCTCTTCCTCCTCAGATGAGCTTGAATCACTATCGCTCCAAGTTGAAGTTGCTTTCATTGCCTTTTTCTTTGATTTTCCTTTCATTTTCCTCAATGGGCAATCGGTAGCTATGTGACCCGTTTGTTTTTGCATTCATAACATACAATTTTCTTGTTCTTCCGTGGCCATTTTTCTTCTTTCTTTTCATCCGTCTTTGATTTTCCTTTTGTTTTACGGATTGAAGAAGCTTCTTGAAGCTCTTATTTATTTGAGCCAACTCATCATCACTATCATTTTCACTTGAGCTTGACTCATCTTTTCTTCTTGCTTTTAAGGCCAAGGATTTCCTTGTCCTTTTCTCATCTTCCTCCTTTTTATCCATTTTGATCTCCATTTCATACTCAAGCAATTTGCCGACCAAATCATCCATCTTTAATGTGTTTATGTCGTTTGCTTCTTTAATGGAGGAGGTATAGCTTCTAAACTCTTTCGGGAGAGATCTCAAAATTTTCTTCACTTGATCCGATGTCCCGATGACTTTTCCCAAGGCTCCCAAATGGTTGATGATGATTGTAAACCTTGAAATCATGTGATCGATTTCTTCCCCGGATTCCATCTTGAAATTATCCAATTCGCACATGAACCGGTTGATCTTGATTCCTTTACTTGGCTTGTGCCCTCATTGACCATTTCCAAAGACTTCCATAAATCATAAGCATTTCCACACTCCGGAAGTTTGTTTATTTGTTCCCGATCAATGGCACATAGAAGTTGGGTTGAGTGCCTTAGCATTTTGTGAGGCTATTTTTACATCCTCATTATCCCATTCCAAACTCGGCTTCGGAATCTCAACCCCATTGCTATCCCTTTTTTGTTGGTCCTTTTGCACCTCGTGTGATAACCAAATAAGATTGCGGATCTACGGCAAGGAGATAATTTAGCATTCTCATCTTCCAATAATTGTAGTCCGTTCCGGTGTAAAACGGAGGTCTAGTCGTTGAAAATCCCTCGGCAAGATTTGACGAGTTGCTTGTAGAAGCCATGATCTATTCTCGGACGGCTAAGTCTTTCTTGAGAATACCTCGCTCTGATACCAACTGAAAGTACCTACAAGCAATAGCGACAAAAAATCTCTATACCCAAGAGGGGGGTGAATTGGGTTATCGCTATAAATGCGGAATTATAAAATCTTTGCCGATTTTAAGCTCTTATTACCAAGTGGGAGTTTTAGGCAATTTTCTCTATTCCAATTAATAGCCTATATGCAAGTTTCTAAGTAATATTATAAATGTAATCAAACTTGCAATAAGTAAAAGTTAAGGAAAGAGAAATATGACACCACGATATATAGTGGTTCGGCAAACCGTGCCTACGTCCACTCCCTCAAGCCTCGCTTGAAGATTTCCACTAGAATCGAGTTTTCCGTGGTTCACTCGTAACCAAGAGTTTTCCGCCAAGGCACACTCCGAACCTTTTACAAGTTTGAGTTTTCTTCTACGTAGGCTCACTCACAAACCTTTACAATTTACCCAAACAATGGGATTTCACAAATCACAAGTGTTTTGATATGAAAGAATTACAACACACTTGGGCACTCACAAATAATAAGAAGATTGTGTGTGAGAGCAAACCCAAGTGTTCTAAGCTCACTAAATGATGTAGAAGATGTGTGTGTGAGCTTGGATGAGTGTTTTATGAATATGAAGGTGTATGACACTCTTTGTTTGCCTTAGAGAATGTATATGAAGGTTTTCTAGATCTCTAACCTAAGGCAAAGAAGTTAGGGTTCTATTTATAAAAAAATGCAAAGCTTTCCCTAACTTACAGCGAGACCGGCGAGCACACCGGCGAGGGGACCGGCATACCGGTCTAGGGCTCCAACGGTAACATAACGTTCAAAAAACTAGCCGTTGGACCGGCGAGCAAACCGGCGAGGAAACCGGTAAGTAGTGTGCCGGTTCCAGAGAGCATGATTGCTATGCCAATACCGGCATGGAGACCGGCGAGGATACCGGCGAGGTATGGCCCGGTTCCAGTAGGCATGCGAAACAGGGGAAGGCCGGTTTAATGACCGGTAAGGGACCGGTAAGGTCCATGCCGGTTCCAGAGAGCTTCCCTAAATACTAAAATGCAGATTTGAAGGTTTTAATGCATTTTGTACATGCCCCTAATGCATCTAAGTGAATGTGCATGATCCCTATGAGCTTAGGCACTTGAATATTACATCTCACATTATAAATTAAATCCTAAGCTAAGACTTGTGCAATATAATCTTTATTTTTCCGCAAGTCTTCACATTCTCGCTCTTCACCTCATATGCTTCGACACTTTTTGTATTGCTTCGTGATTGTACGTCGAAGTCGTCGATTGCGTTGATGTCATCAAAATCCAATTACGAGACCAAGTCGCCAACAGAGACGACTCAAGCTCAACTGATAGTGATAGTGATGATGAGTTAGCTCAAATAAACAAGAATTTCAAGAAGCTCCTCAAATCCGTAAAGCAAAAACGAAAATCAAAAGCAGATGATAAGAAAGAAGAAAAAGGGCCGCGGAAGAAAAAAAAGATTGTTTGTTATGAATGCAACAAACCGGGTCATATAGCTGTGGATTGCCCATTGAGGAAAATGAAAGGAAAATCAAATAAAAGGGCAACGGAAGCAACTTCAACTTGGAGTGAAGATATTGTCAAATACAGTGATCAAGTTGACCAATAGTCATATCAACGTGAAAATGTTGAGACAATCAAACCTAGATGTAGCAAAAGAGCTAGAACGTTTAAGTCGTTTGGTCCCGATTTTCTGACATACTTGTTAGAAAATGAGCCTCAAAGCTATAGAGAAGTAATGTCTTTGTTGGAGGCACCTTTGTGGAAAGAGGCTATCAACAATGTGATTGATTCCATCCTACAGAACCATACTTGGGAGTTGGTTGATCTTCCTCCAGGTTGTAAGCCACTGGGCTACAAATGGATATTCAAACGGAAGATGAAACCGGATGGATCAATAGATAAGTACAAGGCAAGACTTGTCATAAAAGGTTATAAACAAAAAGAAGGCATTGATTACTTTGACACATATTCACTAATAACTCATATCACGTCAATAAGAATGCTCATAGCCATAGCAGCTATATTTGGTCTTGAAATACATCAAAGGGATGTAAAGACGACATTCTTGAATGGTGAACTAGATGAAGAGATATACATGGAATAATCAGAAGGGTTCAATATTCCTGGACAAGAACAAAAAGTGTGCAAACTAGTAAAATCCTTATACAGATTAAAACAAGCACCTAAACAATGACATGAGAAAATTGACAAAGAGATGTTGTCAAGTGGTTTCAAAACTAATGAGTGTGATAAGTGTGTGTACACCAAATCAACTCAAAAAAAGATATGTTATTGTGTGTCTCTATGTAGACAATATGCTGATAATTGATAGTAATCATGAAATGATTCAGTCTACCAAGAAAGTGTTACCCAACAGATTTGATATGAAAAATTTAGGAGTAGCTGATGTGATCATAGGAATTAAGATTTCTAGGACATCAGAAGGATATATATTATCTCAAACTCATTATATTGAAAAGATACTCGAGAAATATAACAAAGGGGATCTAAATGTGGCTAGAACTCCTGTAGACCTAACTCTTCACCTATCAAAGAATATTGGCTCAAGCGTATTGTAATTAGAGTATTCGAGAATCATCGGAAGTATGATGTATCTCACGAATTGTACACGACCTGATATCGCTCAAGCTGTGAACAGGCTTAGCAGATATACGAGCAATCCAAGACATAACCACTGGAAAGCCATAGTAAGAGTTTTAAGGTATCTGAGAGAAACTTCAAAATATGGGCTGCATTATGCGAGATATCTTGCTATTCTAGAGGGATACAGCGGTGCTAACTGGATATCTGATACAGTGGATTCCAAATCTACGAACGGATTTATTTTCACACTTGGTAGTGCAGACGTGACATGTAAATCCTCGAGGAAAACATGTATTGCTAGGTCTACTATGGAATCAGAGTTCATAGCATTAGACAAAACAGCGGAAGAAGCGGAATGGCTTCGAAATTTCCTGTAGGATATTCCAGGCCCAAATCGGTGCCAACAATAAGCATACATTGTGATAGTCAATTGACTATTGGGAGAGCCCAAAATATAATGTATAATGGTAAGTCTCGACACATACATCAGAGACATAATACCATAAGTCAACTGCTCTCAAGTGGCATAATATTGATCGATTATGTCAAGTCAAAGGAAAACCTAGAGGATCCACTCACTAAAGGTTTACCTAGAGAGTAAGTTGAGAAGTCATCGAGGGGAATGGGCTTGAAGCCTATAGATTAAGAATTGTCACTGTGGAAACCCAACCTAACTGACTGGAGATCCCAAGATCTAGGTTCAAAAGGGACAACTGAAACTTTGTGTAATTCAAAACAAGCACTGTAGAGTTTTGTACTCTTTCCCATTCCGATAATGACGCAGAGTGCTGTCTGTCAAAGCTAGGCTAAGCTAAGGCTTTTAATGATCGTTATATTTGGAGATGAGTCCTAATGAGGGTAAAGGCAGATTATCTCATTTATAGTAGATCACATATTTCAAGTAAGAAGTGAGGCCGCTTCCATGAGATTTTAAATGCTGACTTCCCTAAAGTGCTTAATGAATCCATGACCAATGTTCATGGCCGAAATGAACACAACCGTAGAATGGGAAATGATCGAAGTAAAGCTGTGTGTTGGCAATTGTCTTGGTTCACACCAACGACAGAACAATTCATGACTATGGGTCACTGGTTTGCCAAGTAAATCCGATTATCATTCACTAAGAAAGGTTCAAGGTGAAAGCTACCTATTTTGATGTAGTTTTAATTCACGGAAACTCTCTTAAATGTCTGCATGAATATTTAGAGAATTGTGTGGGATTGTTGTAAATTCTCTAAAGTCTAAATATAGAATATGGATGGAGGATGGTCATGTCCCTTGAGTAATGCCCTGTGGGAGAGGCATGGACATGTAGGGACATGTCCTCTAAAATTGATAGAATATACCTTTAGGCTCCAAAGGGTTTAGGGGAGAGGTATAACCATTAGGAGGGTTACACCCCAAACCAAAGAGTACCCTCAAAGGCACTCTTCCATGTCTATTTAAAGAAGCCTTCATTATTTTTTCAAGAATCTGAAATCCAATACAAAAGTCTCATTCATTTGTTTTAGAGTAAGAGAAAGTTTCCACCATTGTCCTAGTTCAAGATCTTGTTAAGGAGTGCCCATTGAACAAGAAGAATCCAAGTAATCTTGGGAGGACGTTAGCCACAAAATCCGTAGAGCACCGAGACGAGACTAATAAGTTTTTAAGGACATAGGCAACTCGACTTGGACAACATTTTTCGTCAGTTTTCCAGGTTTTTTTTTCTTATTCTTTAAGGTTTTAGGGTTTATGTCTAAGTTGGCATTTTATTGTAGATATGTATTTGTGTTCTGGTTTGATTTGTTTAATGTATATTGATTTCGTTTAACAACACTTAATTCCCCAACAAAACCACCTGACCCGGACTTAAGCAGAACATATAAAACCCTGACTTCCTTAGGTTCTTATAAAGAAATGCACCCCCGAACCTAGCAATCAAGCCTTAAACCATTTGTAACCAAGCCACACACGTTTGGGGGAGACACAAGCACATACTCGTTCATACTTCAAATTTTCTCCAATTAATGTGTGCTTGCATCACAAAACTGAAATGTTTGAACATACAATTGACATTATATTTGTCCAATTAAGGAATCCATTTGAATACACACATTCATTTGACATTATATTTGTCCATTATGAACTCAAAGAAAACAATCAATCAAAACATAAACTTACCAGTTGGTGAAAATCGAAGGCACCCAGTCAAGGTCCGGCGGTCCTTGCATCGACTGAAACACTTCTTCTTATCAACCAAGCCACCACTTGGTGCCGGAGCCGGAGAAATGTTCGGAGGTTCAGAAATCTACAATCACAGAAACACAACAAAATGTAACAGAAGTACAAAACAACCATTTAAGTTTCAACAAAAACAAAAGCCGTTCAAACAACAAAAGAAACAAAGTTTTCGAACCACATATGCGGCTGACGAGAAAATATTTGATGCAACAGTGGTACCACGTCATTCATGCAACAAGCCAATCATCATTTGCCATACGTGCTAAAAAGTCAAAAAACAACTAAAAAATAGGAAGAAAATTAAACATGTTATTTTTTAATTGGTTGGTAGTACCACGTCATCTAGCTCGCAAAAGAGTTGAAAAGTGGCGGCTGACACATCAAAAGCAAGTGCTATTATAATGAATAAAGTTGCTGCAAGGTTTAATTTTGGGTTCATTTTTGTGAAGATAGTGGCATATGTTGATGTGGGTTCGATCAGTTTCATTGAAATAAGAAATCAAAGCCATGACTTGTTGTTCAAGTCAATCCTCTTCTTCTTCCTTGTAACGTCCGTTGGAATTTTTTAGATTTTTCCCATTCGTTATTTTTTACTTGGAGGAACATCACACGTGGTAGGATATTAACTTGGCAGCATAATGATAAAATGATTATATATTATTGTATATACTAGGCTCGCAGTTTGTGCAAGATGAACATATATTTTAGATATTGATCTTTTAAATGTTCTAAATCTTGTCGGTTTTATAGTATAAATGAGACAATTGATTTACTTACACATAATATTTATGTCTCATTCGTTTGTGTCTCAGTTCTCAAATAATATTTCTAATTCACTGTGCAATAGCTAATAGTCAGAATATGCACCATGAAGCACAGTAAATAAAAAAAGATCATGAAAAAAAACCTTCTAGAAATAATTTAAAATAAAATAACAAATAATAAAAGATTATAATATATCTTCTTATTATAATAGGTTATAAAAAAAATAATTGTCGAGATTAAGTGTCATGTGACACGACAAGAAATCTTAAAAATATTTAACTTCTATATATATTCTTTGTCTGATTATCTGTGATATTATTCAAAATTAATCAGATAATATAATAGATTTTATTGTTATATTAAAGTTCTTATTTAATAGATTTATTAATTTAATTTATAATTAAATAATATTTTTTAATTGTAATATGATAGTGTAATATATTTTCTTATTATAATACAGTTCTTATAAAATTATAATATGTATTTTTATTATAATATATTTTTATTTAATAAAAAATTAATTGTAAAGATACTTTAATTTTATAATTTAATAATAAAAAATTAATTGTAGTGGTTAATTGTAGAGATTAAATGCCACATACGTTTTTTTATTTTAATGAAAGATTATAATATGTTTTCTTATTATAATGTTTTTCTTTATTCAATTTTATAATTTAATAATAATAAATTAAAATACATAAGTGA
This sequence comes from Zanthoxylum bungeanum, assembly GCA_019454045.1. NCBI lineage: Eukaryota > Viridiplantae > Streptophyta > Magnoliopsida > Sapindales > Rutaceae > Zanthoxylum > Zanthoxylum bungeanum. Next base: position 18,000 of record SKCR01041391.1, on the reverse strand, counting down.
TGAATTAAATTAATATGTTTATTACTTTAATAGTAGATTATGTTTTTATATTGTAATAGTTTCTTATTTTAATAATTTATTATTTTAATAATAAAAATAATTGTAAAGATATTTTAATTTTATAATTTTATAATAAAAAATTAATTAAAAAGATTAGGTTTATTGTAGATAATTTAATAGTATTTTTTTTAATAGGATACTATAATATGTTTTCTTGTTATAATAGAATTCTTATAAAATTATAATATGTATTTTTATTGTACTGTGATTTTTTTATTTAATAGATTTATTAATTTAATTTTATAACTTTAATATGAAGCCGCCATGTGCACGGTGATGAGACTTAAAATTTTTAAATTATATAATATAAATATATATTATATATTATATATAGATATAGATAGATATAAAAAATAATTGTAAATATATTTTAATTTTATAATAAAAAATTAATTGTATAGATTAGGTTAATTGTAAATAAATTAATAGTGTTTTTATTTTTATTTTAATAGAATACTATAATATGTTTTCTTGTTATAATAAAATTATAATATGTATTTTTATTTAATATATTTATTAATTTAATTTTATAAATTTAATATGAAGTCGTCATATGACGCGATGAGAAGGGTTAAAAATATTTAACTCTTATATATACTAGCAGATAACCCGCGCAATGCGCGATTCGTCTTATTAAAGACAAATATGATATTATCAAATGTAAAAAAATAATAATAATTAATATCGTACATTTAATTATAGTTGTCCATGCAATGTAATTTCTTTAACATTCTCTTAAATTAACAAATATTAATTATTAACTTATTCCATTTTATAATTTTTTATTGATCGATAATAAATCTCTTAGTACAAGTATAGATTTAGCTAGTTTAGGTACATTGTTATAGTTAACTTAATATAATTTATGATTTTTAAACTTCTACTAATAAATAAGTGAGAGTTAATGAAGAATGTGAAAAATTAAATATTAATAATCCATTTGAAATAAATAAATATTTAATTAATAATTTAAGAAAACAAAGAGTTAGGAAAATGAAAGGTTAGAGATTGAAAAATATGAAATGTTGAAATATTAATAACTCATTTGAAATAATATTATTTAATTAACATATTTTTAATAATTAATAATTTTAGAAAATGAAAATTTTGGAGGAAAAATGTGAAGAGTTATATATTAATAATTCATTTTAAATATTAATAATAATGATATTAAATATTAATAACTTATGATCGTCTACGTGAACAACCTTAAAGATAAAAACGCTTACGTGGACATCTTAAAATGAAGTTATTTCTCAACTTTTATATATATATATATATATTGACAAAAAGAGAAAATTCTGAAACAAAAGATAAGATTTATTTATTGCTTCACTGCAAATTACAATGACACAAAAGCAAAAGCAAACTGCTCTGTTTAAAGAGCTAAATGCCAAATGACTATAAAGAAAATATCTAGCCACTAACTCAGCCACTAACCCCTACATAAGTGCCCAAAGAATATGACTTGTAACAATATCAATTATTCCACTATAACAGACTCCAATAGAATCGGACAAAACAATAGACTCATTACATAAACAAAGAGACTTAATCAAATAAACCCACGTGACTCAAACATTCTTTCCCTTAAACTGAAAGATTTTCAAACATTCAGTTTAGACAACATTAAAAAAAACATTCCTGAAACTGGTCATTCCAAAGTACATAAACCGAGCAATTTCCGTAGCTTCTGAAATAAAGGCACTTTGAGGGGTTTAGTAAATATATCAGCAACTTGGTCTTCACTTCTGCAAAAGGTAAGATCAATGATTCCATCGTTGACGAGATTTCTCAAGAAGTGATACTTCACATCTATATGTTTACTTCGCCCATGTAAAATAGGATTTTTGGAGAGCTTAATTGCTGAACTGCTGTCACAATTGATTGGGGTTGGTCCTTGTTGCTTGAAATAGAGCTCTTCAAGAACTTTTCTCATCCAAATAGCTTGGCAAGCACATGAAGTTGCAACAATGAACTCAGCTTTGGTTGTTGATAGCGTGACAATTGGTTGTTTCGTTGAAGACCATGAGACAGCTCCTGAATCGATCATAAAGACATAACCTGAAGTGCTCTTTCTATCATCTTGATCTCCAGCATAATCACTATCAGTAAATCCAATTAAATCTGAATTTTCTCATTTCTTGTAAAACAACCCATAACCAGCAGTCCCTTGCAAGTATCGAAAGATTCTTTTTGTAGCTAAAAGATGTATCTCCCTTGGGCATTCCATGAACCTGCTAATAAGACTTACAGCATGCATTATCTCAGGTCTCGTAGCTGTTAAATACATCAAACTCCCTACAATTTGCTTGTAGAGAGTACAATCAATCTTCATTCATTCAGGATTTCGAACAAGCTTCAAACTGACTTCAATAGGTGTCCTAACAGAGTTGCAATTTTTCATTTGAAACCTATCCAAAATGTCTTGCACATACTTCCTTTGAGAAATAAATATGCCAGCTGCAGATTGCACCACTTCAATGCCCAAAAAATAATGCATCATTCCAAGATCAGACATATCAAATTCAACCATCATAGATTTTTTAAAATTTTCAAACATGGCACTATCATTTCCAGTGAAAATAAGATCATCAACATATAAGCAAACAATGAGCAATTTTCCTTCATCTCCAGTCTTTGTAAAAAGTGTATGCTCATATGGACATTTCTTAAATCACTCTTTAGAAAAATAAGCATCTATACAGCTATACCAAGCACGTGGAGCTTGTTTTAGCCAGTACAATGCCTTTTTGAGTTTATAAACCTTATTTTCACTTCCAAGCTTCACATAACCAGGAGGTTGATCAATAAATACATGTTCTTCCAAGTCACCATGTAAAAATACTGATTTCACATCCAACTGGAAAATAGGCCATGAGTTTTGTGATGCCAATGCAACCACTAGTCTGATTGTGTCATGTCTTGCAATTGGAGCAAAGACTTCTTTGTAGTCGATGCCAAACTCTTGCTTATAGCCCTTAGCGACTAAACGTGCCTTGTACTTGTCAATTTCTCCATTCTCCTTCAGTTTTGTCTTGTATACCCACTTCACACCAATGCTCTTTTGCCCTTTCGGAAGCTCTGTCAGCTCCCAAGTGTTGTTTCTTTCAATGGCTGCTATTTCTGCATCCATAGCCTTCCGCCACTTTGATTCCTTGACAGCATCTTTGAAAGCTACAGGATCGCAATCTGAAAAAAAAGTGCAAAATGTGTAAGTGGGTCTCCAGATGGATCATTCCCAGGTACCTCATAATCAGTCATCCATGCTGGCCTTTTTTTAACTCGTTGAGATCGTTGTTCATCAACAACATCAACTCCAGCTGGGCTTGAAATGTCTTCTGCAATTGGTTGTTCCTCATTCTCAACCGGTTGTCCATTCTCCACGGGCTGTTGCCTTTCATTTTCTCCATCAAAGTCTGCCAGTATTTGATGTTTGACATTGTTTTCTTTCCATGTCCAGAATCTATCTTCATCAAAAATTACATCATGACTTATGATAATTTTCTTGGTCATAGGATTGTACAATTTGTACGCTTTTGACTGCTCACTAACACCAAGAAAAATGCATTTTTCTCATTTGTCATCAAGATTTCTTCTCTTTTGATCTGGAATATGGGCATATGTTATACAACCAAAAATTTTGAAATACTCGACAGTTGGTCTACGTCCACTCCAAGCTTCTTGGGGCGTCACATTTTGAACTGCAAGGGTGGGACTTCTGTTTAGTACATGAATACTCCAATTGACAGCTTCTGGCCCAAAACTTCTTGGAATCCCACTCCTTGCCAAGATTGACCGCACCATGTTCATGGTTGTACGATTCTTCCTTTCTGCAACGCCATTCTGTTGCGGCATATAAGTTGTTGTAAGTTGCTTTTGAATTCAATGAGTCTCACAGAAACTTGCAAATTCATGTGAGTTGTATTCGCCACCACGATTAGTACGAAGAATTTTTATTTGGCTGCCAACTTCTTTTTCAACAAGAACTTTGTAGTTTTTAAAGGCTGTAAAAGCACTTTTCCTGTAAAAAAATACACCCATGTTTTTCGGCTAAAATCATCAATGAAAGTGATCATGTATCTTTTACCTCCATTGGAAGGTGGATTTATTGGCCCACAAAGGTCAGAATGAACCAGGTCCAATTGCTTCTTTGTGCTTGTGTCATTGTCGTACTATCTGCTAGTTATGTAATTATTATAAAAGTATTAAGGAATAATATTTCATTATTATAAATTCACAAAATTTTACATTTTACTCTATTAATAAAAAAATGTAGTAAAATGTGAGATTTCTAGTAAAATTTTGAAAAAATATAATAGTAAATTATATAATTTTATAATGATATAATAGTAAAATATTATAATTTACTTATTATATACATATATTGTTTCTCAATTTTTGAAGTAGTAAAATGATAATAACCTTTTTTTTTCTTACTAATCAATAATGAAAAATTATTTATAGTAAATGAAGATAATTCCAATAAATAAATTAATGATTAATGTATGATATATCCTAATTACAAATTAAACACTCACCAATAAATAATTATGAAATTGAGTATAATTAGACAACAACTTATATTTTACAAATATATTGAACTTAGGATTTATATAATGAGAAAAAGAGGGAGGAATAAAACAAGTTTGGTGGACCATTTACATCAATTTACAATTGTGTTCTTGTTTTTGGCCACAAAAAGTGGGGAATTAATTTCCCTCCAATTTCTTTTTATATATATACTAGTTTTTGCCCGTGCCTACGGCACGATATTACAGTATTTGGCCCGTGCCTACGACATGGTGTTACAGTATTTGCCGGTGTTACAGTATTTGGCTCGTGCCTACGGCACGGTGTTACAGTATTTGCCCGTGCCTACGGCACGGTGTTACAAAATTAAATGATTTTATTTTTTAATTAAATGATTTTATTTTAACTTTCTATTTTTTAATTTGAAAATTTGAAATTTTTTGACCATTTACATCAATCAATTCACTCTCTTTCCTCAAATTACCAATGAAATGATCTGGGCCATCAATTAGCCACATAAAGAGAGCCGTTGGATACACTCTCTTTCCTCCAACACCATTCTCCTTTTTATATAGATTTATAAACATTGGTTTTAACACATCATAGCTACAAGACAACTATGGTTTATCTAATAAAATGACCTCTTTGCTGCTGATTTCTCCATTTTACCCTTTCAAAATACCAAATTTAAAGGACAACATTGGTCAAAATTTTACTGGAGAACAACTGTTGTCATATTCAAGATATACATATACTAAACGTTGGAAACCCCGCCACCAAACCACTCATTCTGGGCCGCGGCGCAGGTAAAACCACCGGCTGTCCCAGACTCTTACAAGAAGTGCACCCCTTGAATTCGAACCCAGAACCTCAATGTGAGATCATGTACCCTACACCACCAAGTCACACCCATTGGGGCGATATATACATATACATGTCCGCTCTTAAATGATTGATTTTTAAATTAAAAATTTAGATTTGAAAAACCGCACAAATAATACCCGTATCTACATCCACATATTATCATCCCCACCATACACACCATGAACTCTTGATTAAAAAAAAAGATGAGGAATAAATTAAATTTTATATGATAAAATGTTAGAAAACATAATAGAAAATTAGTAGTTAACGATATAAAGGTTTTGAAATATGAGGAGATATTTTAACAAACAATTCCATTGTTTTGTATTTCTTTGGGATTAAGAGAAGGTTTTTGGGAAATTTTTGCCACAGCTTATATAAACGACAGGTCATTTATATATGAAAAAAATTGATACGTGCATGTAATAGTGTAATATAAAAATATAAATAAGAACCAAAAATAAACATTTATTTTTGTTCAATAGTGAAATATTTTTTTAATCTTGTAGTGAAATTTTTTAGTGTTTATGTGCAAGTGTTTATAGATTCTTATATTCTCAAAGGGTGTAATTTGGTGGCAAAGAATTTATGGTCTTGGGTTCGAATTCAAGAGATACATTTCTTATAAGAACTTATGACAGTCGAAGATTTTATTTACTCAACTTAAGCAAACTTTTCAAAAAAACAGGTTTATAGAATTTTATATGCATGTATCACATAACTCACTAGATATATGTGATCTTATTTTCACGGAGATTGCTACATTTTCTTCCATTAAAATTAACTTTTATCACTTATTCTCTTAAAATTTCATAAAATCCTATTAACTTAGGACGTGTATCTGGTGACTTGAGGGGTTTTCTTTTTCTTTTTTAAATAGCGATTGATAGTGTTGATGGTGTTTTCAGGCACTATGTCATTTAAGCAGCACGACATGGGTAAAAGGGTAATTCTCTTCTTAGTCAGGATCATTAATTCCGACCCGACCACATGAGTGAGGGGCCGAGCACTTGATGATATGTGACCGACCACTTTGGTTCGGATGACCGAGCATTATCAGATCGGTAGCAGCATTCTCAGTTCAAAAGACTATCATGACCGACCACATGAAAACCGGGAATATGGCGGGATATGCTCCAGAAGATAAGTTATCCTACTTTCATGGGGAAAATTGGTGAGTCAGAGTCCTAGTAGGATAAAGAAAGTAAAGGTAGTTTTTGATTAGGAATCCTTATGGAAAATGAAATAGTTTTGACTAGGATTCTTTATGGAAAAGGAAATTGTTTCAACTAGGAAATTCTTGTACAAATAGGAATATGATTTCTACACTATTTAAATAGGAGGGTAGAGTGAGTGTAGAGGGGGGCATCAAAAATTAGAACATCAGAATCATCAAGCTCTGACTTGTAAACATAAGAAAGAGCTGAGAAGCGTATTTGAGCAATAAAAAGGGGCACCATCCTATTCCTGTCCGTGGACGTAGGTCGGATCTAAAATCCACCGAACCACGTTAAATCACCTTGTCTGATTGGCGTATTTTTTGCTTTCCGCTAAGTTTGCTTTTGGTTTCCCTCATAACCAAACAAATTCACAGTTGAAGGAGGATTCCCTCGGAGGTGATATTCCCGTATTACCCCGAGACCAAAATCCACCGTCAACAGTTGGCGCCGTCTGTGGGGAACTTCACAAAAAGCAGTTCACGTGATAAGACAAACGGCGGAAGGCGGAAATCACCAACCAGGAGGTCCGGCAATGGACTGGATGAAAAAGATGGAAGATAGCATGAGGTCTATGATGGATCGACTAGAAAGAATGGAAGGAGTAAACAACGAGAAACCTGAAACCGGGACCAACCAGAAGAGGAAAGAGAGGGAAAAAAGGGAAAAGAGTAGTAGATATAAGCGAAGACGAGGGACCAGAAAGAGAGGCCCTTATGGGATAAGATCTGAAGTAGTAGGAAGAGAGCCACGATCAGAAGACACATGGGAAAAAGAAGAGGAGGAACAATCACCCGACCCCTCCTCCAACAGTTTTCACAACTCCGAGAGGGAGGATAGAAAGTACAACGAAGACCTACAGGAGACCTCCGAGCTTAAGGAACACCGCGCCCGGAACGACAGGAGAACAGAAGGACACAGAAGGCGACACGGGAGCACAGCCCGTGAAATAAAATCTTGGCTGAGAAAAGAGATGACCAGATGGGAAGAAGGCCTCAAGATCGGCGCGGGAGACACCCGAGGCGAGGAAGAGGGGTCTCCCCTTACAGAAGAGATAAGGTCAGCACAGTTCCCGAAGAGATTTAACATGCCGACCATGGCACCATACAAAGGCCACTCCGACCCAAAATCCCACATTGAGAATTTTGTCCTCCTGATGGAAGTACATGGGGTAACGGGCGACGCCGTATGCAAAGTATTTCCCTAACTTTAGGTGGACCTGCCATCCTATGGTATAGAAGTCTGGCCCCGGGAGCATCCAGAGCTTCTCCCAGCTTAAGAAATCGTTTATCCGACACTTCAAAGGAGCCTGCACCCCTAAAAAAACAATAGGAGAACTAAGGCTCATGAAACAGGGGGATGATGAGCCCCTGAGGAATTTTATTGAAAGGTACCACAATTTGGTACTCGAGGTCGGAGCGTACGAGTCATCGGAAGCGCTAGAAAGTCTCAAGGGAGGTCTGAAGGTCGGGAAATTATGGACTCACCTGAGGATTCAAGACGTATCGGATTATGCCACTGCCTTGGAGTTGGCCAGGAAGTTTATTAATAGAGGAGGAGAAAAAGATTGTCCGTGGAATAGACACCCGAAAGGCTAAGATACTCAGGTCAGACAATCAGTGGGATTCGATCAGAAATTTGAGGAGACCAATCCCGGAGCAGAAGAAACTCAGACTGACACCTCCGAGTAGTCATGCTCAAGAGATAAAGTCACATGTCCAAGTCAATCGTGTCGCGGGGAGGACATTATACACCCCCCTGAACAAACCTATAGCCCAGATAGTTCGGGAAATCCAGAATAAAGGTCTGTTGGCCGAGCCTAATTTGAGGAGGTTCCCTATTGATGAGGGAAATAGTAGGGCTTACTGTATCTACCATAACGTAAAGGGACATACCACGAATGGGTGCAGAGACCTGCGTGAGCAGGTGGAAGACTTGGTGAAAGAAGGCTATCTCAGTGAGTACATAGACCATTCGGTTTTTGAGGATGACCAAGTTGATAGCGAAAGTCATCCGGTCGGATGCGTGGAATGCTGAGATGCAGAGAGGACGTATTAAGAAAAGCCTTACTTGTAATGACCCTTGTAGAGTTGCAAGAAAGACAACGGATCCCAAAAATGTGAGTAAAACTTCTTCTGTCTTAGGCTGACATTTATTTATGCTTGTTTGTTGTGGCCCACACAATGATTTTGATATTTGTTTTACGGCTCGGGTCTGCTCTTGTACCGCCGAGTCCGTTTTGTTGATATTTGTTTTACGGCTCGGGTCTGCTCTTGTACCGCCGAGTCCGTTTTGTTGATATATGTTTTACGGCTCGGGTCTGCTCTTGTACCGCCGAGTCCGTTTTGTTGATATTTGTTTTACAGCTCGGGCCTGCTCTTGTACCGCCGAGACCGATGTTTCTTTCCGGCTCGGGTCTGCTCTTGTACCGCCGAGACCGATGTTTCCTTCCGGCTCGGGTCTGCTCTTGTACCGCCGAGACCAATGTTTATTTCCGACTCGGGTCTGCCCTTGTACCGCCGAGATCGATGTTTCTTTCCGGCTCGGGTCTGCTTTTGTACCGCCGAGACCGATGTTTCTTTCCGGCTCGGGTCTGCTCTTGTACCGCCGAGACCGATGTTTCCTTCTGACTCGGGTCTGCTCTTGTACCGCCGAGATCGATGTTTCCTTCCTACTCGGGTCTGCTCTTGTACCGCCGAGATCGATGTTTCGTTCCGGCTCGGGTCTGCTCTTGTACCGCCGAGACCGATGTTTCCTTCCGACTCGGGTCTGCTCTTGTACCGTCGAGATCGATGTTTCCTTCCTACTCGGGTCTGCTCTTGTACCGCCGAGATCGATGTTTCTTTCCGGCTCGGGTCTACTCTTGTACCGCCGAGACCGATGTTTCTTTCCGACTCGGGTCTGCTCTTGTACCGCCGAGATCGATGTTTATTCGGCTCGGGGCTGGATTTCGTTCCGCCGAGGCCGCTTGGTTATTCGGCTCGGGGTTGGATTTCGTTCCGCCGAGGCCGCTTGTTTATTCCGCCCGGGGCTGGACTTCGTTCCGCTGAAGCCAATTGTTTATCAGCTCGGGGCTGGATTTCGTTCCGCCGAGGCCGCTTGGTTATTCGGCTCGGGGCTGGATTTCATTCCGCCGAGGCCGCTTGCTTATTTAGCTCGGGGTCGGGTTACGTCCCACCGAGTCAGCTTCTTTGGACTGGGGATGTAACATTCCCCCAGAGCCAAGTCTTTCTTTTAACTCGGGGTCGGGTTATGTCCCACCGAGTCGGCTTCTTTGGACTGGGGATGTAACATTCCCCCAGAGCCAAGTCTATCTTTTAACTCGGGGTCGGATTATGTCCCATTGAGTCGGCTTCTTTGGAATGGGGATGTAACATTCCCCCAGAGCCAAGTCTTTCTTCAGCTCGAGGTCGGGTTACGTCCCACCGAGTCGATCGTCATCAGCATAAGGGCAAAGCATTTTCTCCACGGGTAGAGATATCAGGATCCTCGTTGACTGAGCACATGAAGGTGGCAGGAAGAACCAGATTTGCAGCCAATGTATTTTTTCTCTGCGGTTCCTGGAGTGACCACCGACGGATTCATCGGCACACCATCTTTTTTATAGTTCCCGGCATCAACTCGCAAACTCGTTGTTACCGAGAACTAGGGGATAGATGTTGATGGTGTTTTCAGGCACTATGTCATTTAAGCAGCACGACATGGGTAAAAGGGTAATTCTCTTCTTAGTCAGGATCATTAATTCCGACCCGACCACATGAGTGAGGGGCCGAGCACTTGATGATATGTGACCGACCACTTTGGTTCGGATGACCGAGCATTATCAGATCGGTGGTAGCAGCATTCTCAGTTCAAAAGACTATCATGACCGACCACATGAAAACCGGGAATATGGCGGGATATGCTCCAGAAGATAAGTTATCCTACTTTCATGGGGAAAATTGGTGAGTCAGAGTCCTAGTAGGATAAAGAAGTAAGGTAGAGGGAAGGTAAAGATGAAGGACAGGAGGAAAATGGGAAAATAATTTTGACTAGGATTCTTTATGGGAAAAGGAAATTGTTTCAACTAGGAAATTCTTGTACAAATAGGAATATGATTCTACACTATTATAAATAGGAGGGTAGAGTGAGTGTAGAGGGGGGCATCAAAAATTAGAACATCAGAATCATCAAGCTCTGACTTGTAAACATAAGAAAGAGCTGAGAAGCGTATTTGAGCAATAAAAAGGGGCACCATCCTATTCCTGTCCGTGGACGTAGGTCGGATCTAAAATCCACCGAACCACGTTAAATCACCTTGTCTGATTGGCGTATTTTTTGCTTTCCGCTAAGTTTGCTTTTGGTTTCCCTCATAACCAAACAAATTCACAGTTGAATGAGGATTCCCTCGGAGGTGATATTCCGTATTACCCCGAGACCAAAATCCACCTTCAACAGATAGTTTTGGATAATAATTTAAATGTATCAAAATTTAAATTATATATTATTATTTAAACACGCGTAATATAAAATAATAAAAAATTTAATACAACTCAACTTAGCATTTAGATATAAATTCTCTTACCCTAACATTCAAAAAAAAAATCAAGAGATAACATTTTTTTTTGGACTCAATGGATACTCTTTTGGCAGATTTATAATTTCTACGAAATTTATCGAATTTGTTACACAATATTATTTATACATGCATGGCACCATGGTGCCACTACCACGATTGCTAGGAGCTAATAATTGCTGGTGAGATAGATGGAATTAGTGTTTTATATGTGATAATAAATTAAAAAACTTTTTTTCTCTGATTGAAATATAACTTTCAGTTGATTTTTTTATGTCAGTATAAAATAATATTACATATATATTAGGCTGAGGGGTAAATGTCGATTTTTGAAGGGGATCCAAGCAATGGCGTATCCACTAAGGGGCCAGTGGGGGCAAAAAATTTAATAAATTTTTTATTTTAAAAATTTATTATATATATATTGTTAGTTCCATTTTTATTGGCATGTGTCCGTGACAAAACAAGATCAATTGAGTTGTAATCTGACGTGAAGATTGGTATGCAATTGGACTGGTTTTGACTGCTGTGCTTCTGACTTCCGTTGGTGGTGCGTTCTTCCTCCAGTTCGAACATCTGCGTTATTGCTGCGTTGGTCAACAGGTTCGAACTTTGGCGTTGGTGTTGGGTTTGTTAAACTGTTCGAACGGGTTGCGTTAGTGTACCGTTCTTATTTGTGTTCTAACGTGAACATTCCAGTGAGCCCTCGTTCGAGTCCCGTTCCTATTGGGTTCGAACAGTGCCATTCCAGAGAGCTCCCGTTTGAGTTTCGTTTCCATTTTGTTCGAACGGCCTTTGCAGTTTTCATCGCGTTCGAAACGCGTTTGTTGTGCGTTCGAACGGTCTGCGCTTTTCCTGTTTTACTGATGCGCCCTTTTAACCTAATTGAGCCCTTTCTAAACCCTACCTATAAAAAGGCTTCTCAGCCCCCATTTTCTTTTTGAGGAAAACACATTAACCTAAAGCCTTAGCTTTTGTTTTCCCTCTCTTTTGAAGATCCCTCCTTAAGATTAAATCTTATTTCATGTGAGTGATCCTCTTGTTTCTTCACCCCTCACCATACACTCATAACTACCTGTCAGATTCAATCCACAGAGACTTTAGAAGGTCTGAAGGAAGTTGTTGCTGGTGCATGCTCATGGAGTTCCTTGGGTGATTACAAGTTTGGGATTAGAATCAGCAAAGTTGTTGCTATAGGTCTTTTCACCATCTCTGTAAGTTTTTCTCATATAGTGGATTTGGGTGGTAGCCTATTCCCGGAGTGGTTTTTTACTCTAACGAGTTTTCCACTTCGTAAACAAATCTCCTTGTCATCTTTTACTCTCACTGTTCCTTTCTCTTGAGTTTTCAGATTTGTTTATTAAGTAATTTATTGCTATTGTGGTTGATTGTTCTTCCATTGTTTGTTCTCTATTCGAAACGTGTTTTGAATAGTGTAGTAAATTTTTATTTACGCTTGTTACACCTATTCCCCTCCATAGGTGTGTTGGGTCAGAACCTTGGTATTTTCAATTGGTATCAGAGCCTGACTTCGATCCTTGACCCGTTCCTAATGGAAAGAAGTCAACCTTTAAATTGTCCCCCATTCTTTGATGGGACTGAATATTCCCATTGGAAAGTTCGTATGAAGGGATTTCTAAAGTCCCTAGACGAGAGAGTTTGGATGTCGGTGGAGTATGGGTGGAAACCACCTGTTGTTACTGTAGAAGGAGTTACCTCTCCAAAGGACAAACTCTCTTGGTCCAAGGATGAGTTTGAGGATTGCAATAGAAATAGTAAAGCTATCAATGCTATACATGGCGCTATTTGTACGTCTGAATTTAGAAGGGTTTCTAAGTGTGAAGTTGCTAAGGATGCTTGGGATATTTTGGAAACTGTTCATGAAGGTACTTCGTCCGTCAGAAACAATAGATTACAAGATCTAGCCACTAGGTTTGAAATGGCTAGGATGAAAGAGGATGAAACCTTTGATGAATTTTATGCTGAAATAAATGACGTCGTCAACTTTAGTTTTAACTTAGGAGAAATTATTCCCACCAGTCGTATTGTTAGAAAAATTCTTAGATCTCTCCCTGAAAAATTTCTTCCTAAGATCACTGCTATAGAGGAGAGCAAAGACGTGGATAAGCTGAAACTAGATGATCTTGTAGGTAATCTTCAGATCTATGAGAGCAAACTTCCTGGTTTTAGAAAGACCAAAAATATAGCCATGAAATCTGTGAAAGTTGAAAAACGTGAAGATTCTGATGATGACAAAGCTTTGTCCCTTTCAGATGCTGACATGGTCATGTTTGTGAAAAGGTTTAAGAAATTTTTGAACCCTAAGAAAAATGACAATTATCCTGATAAGCGATGGACTGAGAAACCTAGAGACAATAACAATCGGTATAGGACAGGTAGGAAAGATAATATAGAAGAGAAGGATAAGAAATCTCAATCCATTAGGTGTCATGAGTGTCAAGGTTTTGGTCACATTCGTGCTGAATGTCCCACTTTCCTGAAATCGAAAGGAAAGAAAGCCATGGCTGTGTCTCTATCTGATGATGAAGAAAGAGATGAGGAATATTCTGATGACTCAGAATCAGAAAGAAATTTCTCTCACATGGCTTTTACCTGTAGTGTGGATGGCGTAGAAGAAGAAGGAGCCGTCAACGAAAAGTTGGAGAGATCTGAGTGTTTTGAACCTAGTGACTCTGAAGGTGAGGATGATATTCAGACCGCTTTTACCGAATTGTTCAATGAGAGTTTGAGCATCAAACAGTCTAATGCTGTGAAATAACCAAACAACTCAGAGAGACTGAACTCGAAAGAAATGAGGCTCAAATCAAACTCGAAAAGAATCAGATTATTGTTGCTGATCTCAAGGAAAGAAACAAGGGACTGGAAGCTAGGATCAAGATGTTGGAAAGTGAACTAGAACAGACTCAGTCTAAATTTTCTGCCTTTTCGTGTGGCTCCCAAAAGATTGATCATATGATAGGGCTAGGTGTGTCCTCTGGTGATAAGAGAGGTCTAGGTTATGCTAAGACTGATGGCAATAGTGCCTCCTCCTCCAAAACTATTTTTGTTCCTGCTAAAAACTTGAGTACTAAACCTGTTAGAGAGAAGTTTTCCCTAGAGTATCAGGTGATCTTTCTGTCACCATAAACAACTCCACTGATGATCAGCCAAAAGTCGCTAGTGCTCTTCCTAGGTTTGTTCCCACATGTCACTATTGTGGCAAAATTGGTCACACCCGACCCAAGTGTTTCAAGCTCAGAAAGAACAACACTAGACCTAGGAAGACCTCTCACCAAAAAGACTCTAGCTCGTTAGCTCAACAGTTTTTTGAACTTGCTCGTCAGACCAAAGTTATTAGTGAAAAATTAGCTTTGTTGACCAAGAACTCAGGATCCAATAAAGATCACAGACAGGCTTGGGTTAGGAAGGAAGAGTGTTACGTTGCTCAAATAGCCCTCAAGGCTAAGGACAATCAAATGTGGTACTTCGATAGCGGATGCTCCAGACACATGTGTGGAGATAAAGCTATGTTTGTTTCTCTCGAAGAGAACATGACTGGGATTGTGACTTTTGGTGATGGAGGAAAAGCTCCGATTATGGGAAAAGGAAGAATAGCCTTGCCTGGTTTTCCCATCCTTGATGGCGTCCTGTATGTGGAAGGATTGACAGCTAATTTATTGAGTGTCAGTCATTTCTGTGACATTGGGCTTGATGTTCGCTTTGAGAAGAGAATGTGTTCGGTGTTTAATGCTCAAGGTGAGTGTATCATAAGGGTCTTAGAACCACCAACAATTGTTACGGTATCTTCGTTGGACAGTCCTCTACGTGTAATGCTGTTCATTTAGATGAGATTGATTTGTGGCATCAACGGTTGGGGCACATAAATTACCATGATATTTCGAAAGTCTCGAAAAGAAACCTCATTGTTGACCTTCCTAAATTAGGAAAGAACCGTAATCTTGTGTGTGGTCCCTGTCAGTTAGGAAAACAGACTAGAGCTAGTCATACTCGTGTTCCTCACATTCTTACCAAAAGGCCTTTAGAACTTCTTCATATGGATCTTATGGGTCCCTCCAAGTCAGAAAGTCTAGGGGGTAAAAAATATATTCTGGTTGTTGTGGATGACTTTTCTAGATACACTTGGGTTGATCTCCTTCGTGAAAAATCTGAAGCTGCTGAAGTCATCCAAGTCTTATGCAGGAGGCTGATGAATGAGAAGGATCTAAACATCTCGAGGATTCGCACTGACCATGGTCGTGAATTCCAAAATTCTAGTCTCAGATCGTTTTGTTCCGACAAGGGTATAAAACAAGAGTTCTCGGCTCCCATCACTCCTCAG
This sequence comes from Zanthoxylum bungeanum, assembly GCA_019454045.1. Taxonomy (NCBI): domain Eukaryota; kingdom Viridiplantae; phylum Streptophyta; class Magnoliopsida; order Sapindales; family Rutaceae; genus Zanthoxylum; species Zanthoxylum bungeanum. The sequence goes on along the minus strand of SKCR01041391.1, from coordinate 2,432 downwards.
CAGAATGGTATTGTAGAGAGGAAAAACAAAACAGTTATCCAGGAAATGGCTCGCGTCATGATTCACAGCAAAGAAGTTGCTTTGCACTTTTGGGGAGAAGCTGTTTTCACTGCCTGCCACATTATTAATCGTGTGTTTCTGAGGCCTGGAACTGAGAAGACTCCTTATGAAATATGGAAAGGAAGAAACCTACTGTCAAATACTTCAGGGTTTTTGGTAGCTCTTGCTACATTCTGAGAGATAGAGAAAATCTCGCAAAATTTGATGCCAAAAGTGATGAAGGCATATTTTTAGGGTACTCTCAGAATAGTAGGGCCTATAGAGTGTTCAATAAACGTACTCTTACGGTTATGGAAACCATCAATGTGACTGTTAATGATGGTGATTGTAGTCCTGATAATGAGAGAGAGTTAGTTCCTGTCATTGATAGTTATGAAGAACCTGATGGTGTAGGACCCTCTGACAGCACGACCAAGACTGATCATTCTGAAAAATGTGATTCCCCTGAGAATGACAAATCTCGTGAATTGGTCCCATCGTCTCGTGTTAAGCTACATCATCCTAAAGAAAATGTGCTAGGAGATGTTGCTGAGGGGTTGCGGCTTCGTGGAAGATTGATAAATCAATTATCATTTGCTTGTTATGTGTCTCAGATTGAGCCTAAAAAGGTTGAAGAGGCTCTTTTGGATGAAAACTGGGTGCATGCCATGCATGAAGAGTTAAATCAATTCACTCGTAATGAGGTCTGGAAACTTGTCCCTAGACCCAAGACTACTAATGTTATTGGAACCAAATGGATTTTCAAGAATAAAACTGATGAACATGGTACCATAACTAGAAACAAGGCTCGTCTTGTGGCTCAAGGATATACTCAGGTTGAAGGGATAGATTATGATGAGACTTTTGCACCTGTGGCGAGGTTAGAGTCCATTCGCATTCTTCTTGCTGTTGCTTGTAGTATGAAATTCAAACTCTATCAAATGGATGTCAAAAGTGCTTTTCTGAATGGATTCCTACAAGAAGAAGTCTATGTAGAACAACCCAAAGGGTTTGTGATCACTGATCATCATGATTCCGTCTATAGGTTAAAAAAGGCTCTATATGGTCTCAAACAAGCTCCTAGAGCTTGGTATGATCGTCTTACTGGCTATCTTCTTGATCATGGTTACTCTCGAGGGGGAGTTGACCGGACTATGTTCATTCGGAAGGTTGACGGTATAATCACCATTGCCCAAGTTTATGTCGACGACATCGTTTTTGGTTCTCCTTGTGATTCTCTTGCACATGAGTTTGCAAATGACATGACTCAAGAGTTTGAAATGAGCATGATGGGGGAGCTCAATTATTTTCTTGGTCTTCAAGTTAAACAACTTGGAACTGAGACGTACGTCTCTCAATCCAAGTATGCAAGGAACCTCGTCAAACGTTTCAGATTGGAAAGTAAGAAACATACTAGAACTCCCATGAGTACTAGCCTGAAGCTTACTAGTGATTTATGTGGCAAGAGTGTAGATCATACGTTGTACCGAAGTATGATAGGCAGTCCGTTGTACTTAACTGCTAGCAGACCTGACATTGCTTTTAGTGTGGGAGTTTGTGCTCGATTTCAGGCAAATCCTAAGGAATCTCATTTAAGTGCTGTTAAACGCATCATTCGATATGTTCACGGCACTGTTGACTATGGGTTAATGTATACCGAAAACTCTAATACTGTTCTAGCAGGTTACTCTGATGTTGATTGGGCTGGTTGCGCGGAAGATAGGAAGAGTACTACTGGTGGATGCTTCTATGTGGGTACTAATCTTGTTGCTTGGATGAGCAAGAAGCAGAATGCCATTTCCTTATCCACGGCCGAGGCCGAATACATGGCAGCTGGGAGCTGTTGCACTCAATTGCTATGGATGAAACAAATGCTACATGACTATGGGATCTCCCAATCGACCATGACAGTCTTTTGTGACAATTCTAGTGCGATAAACATATCTAAAAATCCCGTTCAACATTCTCGAACCAAACACATTGACATCCGTCATCATTTCATTCGCGAATTGGTTGAGTCTAAAATTGTGTCTCTTGAGTATCTCTCCACTGAACTTCAATTTGCTGACCTGTTCACTAAACCTCTTGACAACACTCGGTTTGAGTTTCTTCGGTCAGCCATAGGGATGTGTGTCTTCCCGTAGCTTGTGGTCCTTTCTTGTGTTAGTATGAGTAAGTTTTTTTTTTCTCCTTTCTTTTCTTTTGTTCTCTGTTTGTTGTTTTATTCTTCTTAATTCATTCTCTAAATGTGCTGCAAATGAGGCGTCGATGGCATTGTTAGCATATACATGTGATCCCGGTGTGTAGAATATATGATTGTGCATGCATGATATGATTCATTTTTCTTGATGCTCTATATACATGAGTGTGTCTGATAAAAACCTTTGGTATAT
>SKCR01041390.1:0-82758 GCA_019454045.1 Zanthoxylum bungeanum | reverse complement strand
CTTTTCAATTGACTTTCATAAAGTGTCAATTAAACATTTTAAATAATGTTTTATCACGCACTTTCCGCCAAGTCCAAACACTCAATTTACAAAAACAAATTGGAATACAAAAGATTCCTGTAATAATCAACTCCTCATATGAGTGGATACAAAAGTTCTAGCTAAAGTGTGTTTGATTATAAAGTTAGTTTAATCTAATACAAATGAGTGTGTGTATGTATATATATATATAAACGTTTGAGAAAAAGACACGCAATCAGCTAGTTGATAGCATTATCATTTTGCTACTAAAATCTATCTGTTAGACTAAGGATGAGAATGAGTCGGGTATAATATATGGATGCTAATATCAGAATTCGATCCTTCAATCAACAGGTATGAAAAATTTTACTTATACCCGATCCTAACACATTGGGCTCGTGAGCTCCCATCTCCAACAAGATTTTTATTGTAGGCTTGGTGGCAACTGCAACCGCAGTTTGCCCCAAATAAGTGGTTAGGCTACTATATGAAGTATTGTAATTTGTAACGGTTGGAAGGGTGTGTTAGTAATCACATTTATCATGTATGTATCAAGCAAATTAAAATTAATAAATATACAATCTTAAAATCAATACAAATCCAATGACTTAGAAAAACCTATAAAGTGTAGAAGATGAAAACTGAAAATCAAGTCGAGAAAAAACTCTATCCTTAAGAACTTATTAGCCCCACCTCAGTGCTATTACGGATCTCTTGGTTACCGTTCGACCATTTACCGTTCGACAATCGTGTTCAGTTCGGCCATAAATATTGGCCATGGCTTCATCAAGTACTTTAAGAAGTCCAACCTTAAAATTCCCATGGAAACGACCTCACTTTTTACTTAAAATAGGTGATCAATTGTTCAAGATATTCTGCCTTTACCTTTATTATGACTCCTCTCATAATATAGTGATCATTAAAAGACTTCGCTTATCCTAAATTTGACAGACAATACTCTGCGTCATTATAAGAATGAGAAATAGTATAAAACTATATAGTGCTCGATTTGAATTGTACAAAGTTTCAGTTGTCTCTTGTGAACCTAGAACTTGGATCTCCAGTCAGATGGGTTGGATTTCCACAATGAAAATTCTTAATTTATAGGCTTTAAGCTCATTCCTTTCGATAACTTCCCAACTAACTCTCAAGGTAAACCTTTAGTAAGTGGATCCACTAGGTTTTCCTTCTATTTTACATAATCTATTGAAATTATGCCACTTGAGAGCAGTTGTCTTATGGTATTGTGTCTTCGACGTATGTGTCGAGACTTACCATTACACATTATATTATGGGTTCTCCTAATAGACGATTGGTTATCACAATGTATGCTTATAGCTGACACCAATTTTGGCCAGTTTGGAATATCCTTTAAGAAATTTCGAAGCCACTCCGCTTCTTCCGTAGCTTTGTCTAATGCTATGAACTCAGACTCTATAGTAGATGGGGAAATACACGCCTGTCTTGAGGATTTCCATGATATGACTGCACCCCATAGTGTGAAAATAAAGCCACTCGTGGACTTGAAATTCGTTGTATTAGATATCTAGTTAATATCACTAGATCCCTCTAGAACAATATGATATCTTGTATAATGTAGACTATATTTTGAAGTTCTCTTAGATACCTTAAAACTCTTACTATGGTTTTCCAGTGATCATGTCCTGGATTACTTATATATCTACTGAGTTTGTTTACTTGTATATCTACTAAGTTTGTTTATAATTAATATCTACTAGGTATTAAATTTTGTATTGTCTATAATTAGCCCATATCAATGTACTAAATATGCCAACACATGTAGAACTGTTTTGTCTATAATTAATCTAAATATTTAATAGTCCATTCTCTTACAGTTTGTGATTCAAGTATTATATGTACCAATAAGAGACTGTCTACAGCTAGTCAAGAGTCCTAAATAAACTAGAAAGAGTTCAAATTTTATTTAGGAAATCACAATTTATATATGTAATATAAGTAAATATTACAAATATTTTCATACTAAGAGCTTCACCCTTTACCCCAGCATAATACAAATTAGTTACTCATGTTTTGAACAATAACACACATAATTTTATTAATGAAAGAAAAAGAAATTGCAGCAAAAACTGAAAAATAAAACACATAAGAGCCGAGCCTCCACAAATCCTCATAGAGAACTATGGAATCAGACTGATTTTCTAAGGTGTCGAGCACCTCTATTTATAACCAGAGGTGCTTAGCACCTCCTGCTCTGATAAAAGATTGGCCAATCCACCGAATAATGAAAATTATATATATATATATATATATATATATATATAATATATATATATATATATATATATATATATATATATATATTCATTTTGCATTTCTTTTTGTTTTTTTTTTTGTTTTTTTTTTTAATCTTTTCTTATATATTTTCTTTTATTTAAATAATGAAAATTATATTATGTTGCCATTTCTACGATAAGATCATCCAATAATGAATCAAACATAATCAATCTTTTTATATCCAATTCGAACTCAATCTTCATGCTTCTTTGGACTTTTGGGATATCGGAGTCCAGATTTCATATCTATTTCTTTGTTGAGCATCCAAAATAGTATTTTACCTACATAAGAATTAAAAATCACAATAAAAAATAGATACAGCATAATTTTAATTAATATTTCATAAAACTGCTAAGTTAAGAGGATTAATGACAATATAAGTATAAAATGATTAATTTATCTTTTATTAAATATACATTTTTCAACATTCATCATTTTTTATGCTTCTAAGTTATTACATATGATGTGATATTGTTCCTTTCATATTTGGTGTTGATTTTTTACTTAGAAATTCTAATATGAACCATTTGATGCATGTGTAAAATTAATTAGGCTAGTTAGTGTAATTAAGCCTAATTATAGTGTAGGACATCAAATTACTATTCTAGAGTTGCTTAAGCTACTCTTTGGTGACCTAGAATGATTCTTTATGGTGGTTGACTCTCAACTGGTAATTAGGAATTTAAATTTGCATGATTTTGAATTAATTAGGTGATTAATTGTGTAATTAATTCAATTGTGGTTAATTTGTGAAATTGAGTTTTTGTGGATGAAAATTATTGTGTAATAATGCATAAGAAAGATTCTTGAAATTTTCAGAATTGTTCCGAAAGTGTTTTGAGAATTTTTCGTAAATATCACGTTAGTGGTAAAATCATAATTTACTGAAATTATGATTATTTGGTCACTGCTACAATACTAGGACTACTGTAGCAGTTCGTATACTATGTAGAAAAATTTTCGGAATCGTTCCAGAAGTGTTTTGGGAATTTTCGACAGAAAGCTACACTATGAAAAAAATGATAATCTGCTGAAATTATAATAATCAATCATCGCTACAGTGAACAGATCACTGTTGCAGTGGGCTGGTCTAGTTCCATGGCTGATCTAGTTGTCCGATTGTCTCGGTCACCTGGTTCAATGAATTGGTAAATCGGTTAATATGTAACCGCGAAAGTATTTCCATAAATTTTGTCCTAAGTCTTATGCGTAATCACTCCCAATATTTGATATTAATGAGTTATTAGGGCGAAATACGAATAAATTAGAGGTATATGATACCAGTTAATTTATCCGAATTAAAAATATTTTAAAAATTCAATTTCACTCGCCGACGCACTTCCGCTGCATTTGCCCCAACATAGGGTTATTTATTTACATGAGTGCAGAGAAGAAATAGTGAAGTGGAGACACATAATAGACAATATTCTACATATTATAATTCATTGATAAATTATTATTATTATTATTATTATTTTTCATGTGCATAAACTTATAATTTTCATTTATAAATTAAATATCTCGCAAAATATAAAATGTCTCGTAAAAAAATTACATATTATTAATTTACAAATCATAAAAATTTGTAAAAAAGTGCCCATATTAATAAGTTTTTGTACAAAAAAAAAGGTCAAAAAATGTCCTATAATAATTTTGTGATTTGTAAATTTATATTAACCTTAACATAATCATAGTCATATTTATAATCTCAAATCATAATATTTAATCTCCGATCACTATTCACAATTTTTAATCTAGCATTTCAACATAATATGAAAATTTAAAGTGTTGGACATTTTAATATGTGATTTAGTTCGAATGTGATTATAACTGAGCTCAATGTGACTTAAATAAAATATGACTATAGCCGAGCTTAATGTAACTGTGATTGAGGTCATTGCGAGTATGTATGTGATTGAATTTCATGTGATTGTGACTATTACTATGACCTAGCTAAATGTGATTGTCACTGCACTAAATATGCATATGATTATGATTAAGCTCAATATGATTGTGTTTGTAACTGAACTCATGTGAATGTGCATGTGACCAATGTGACTGTGATTGAGGCTAATGTGAATGTAACTGAGCTTAATGTGACCAAAGTAAAATGTGATTGGGATTGAAGTCAATATGACCGAGCTCAAAGTGACTTAGGTAAAATATAACTGTAACTGTGCTCATTATGACTTAAGTAAAATATGATTGTGATTTGGCTCAATGTGATTATTATTGTGGCTGAACTTTAGATGATTAATCACATTTTATTGAGTTTAGTCATATTTTAATTAAAAAGACGGGACAATTTTAGGTCTATTAATTTTGACCTAGCGAAAGTTCGAATTTGAAAAATAGTTCGTAAATGAAGATTTTTAATTGTATGTATAATTTTACATATAGAGGTTATGTAAGTTATTTTTTTTTATTTGGTAAATGATTATGATTGAGATAGCGTTCAATTTTACAACGTTAACGTTCAAAATATTTAAATTTTCCCTGCCATAAAATATACAGTAATTTTTTCTTTTAAAAATATTAAATTAGAACAAGTGAAACAAGTAGGAAACACTGAAAATGACTCTTTTATTAGCTGCAAGTCCATCAAAAACCACGTACGTACAATACAAAGTAAGAAAACACATGCTAGAAAAAAAAAATAATGATGGACAGATTTAAATATATTTTTAAATCCTTATTTTTTTCAAAATTGAACTCAATTAAAAATTTTTATTTAGCCTTTGGGTCATTTTCTTTCACTCATTGCTACGTGTCTCTTTAAACAAACTATGAAAACATTTATACACGTAATAATAAATGAATAGAAAATGAGCAAATACTCCATAAAGCGTTCAAGACTTTTTCAATTATGATGGAGTGGTAGAAGGATTCTCCGGAATCTGAATCGAAGGCTTAGAAGAACCAAACCTAACAGATTTGATAATGGGTTTAAGTTTCTCAGAAGTTTTAATAATTGCCCAAAATATACACCGATAAAGAACCACCATTCCGAATAAGATGACAAGATTAACCCATTTGGAGTAACCCGTCTCAACTTGCCAAAAACTCTTCAGGATTTGTTCACCGGTTATTGTTGCTGGCCCTCCAGCTCGATTGCTAGGGAAAGTTAATCCTTTAAACTCATTTTTATAGAATCCTTGATTTGCATACTTATGAAATGCAATATGATAAACGGGATATTTCCAAACTGGGTCCGGAAGATCATCTGGCAATCTGAAGAAGCCTCCGTTCAGGATCATTATGCCCTGGATTCCGGCGCCGGTTATGATTCCCATCAGGAAATCCGGTACTATGCTAGCAACAATCATCATTAAGCTCTCAACCAACATCATGCATACAAAAAGCACCAAAGCAAAGTAGATGAAATGTTCAAAATCCTTTTGAAGGCCAACTAGGAAATAAGCTATGGCTCCAGGAATGAAAGATACAACAAGTAGGCAAGGGATAGAGGAAAATGTGTTGCCAATCACAAATGCTCCAACACCATAGTGTCCATTTAACCTTTCTCGCCCAAATATCTGAAGAAAGCATAGAAAACAAAAGCCAGTATTATAGTCAAAAGATAAGTGGGACTCACGTGAGATTCATATTAGATAAATCATGACAATTGATTCAGTGCTTAACACAAACTAAGTTTAACACTGAATCATGATCCAAAATTACGAACCTTCATGTCCTCTACGAAAGAAGGGAATCCACCAATTGCCATGAAAGTCAGAAAAGCTACAATAAACATGAGCATTGATCCCCTGGCCTGAAATCCAAACGTAATATATACAAATGATTATGCTAAGATCTCTTTGAACATGTATAAGTATCAAATTAAACTTCACCAGGTTACCTGAATTGACCCATAATCGGATCCAATATCATGGTAGATAGTGCCTACACATAAACACAAGGCTGTGTTGATTACAAACCGAAGCCAATAATAGCCCAAATCACGGTACATGTTAACAAATGATCTCTTTGTAAGAACAAGGCTCTGAGTGATGAAGCTAGCTTGGCTTCCCTTCTCCAGAGTTCCTCCTTTCTGCATAACAAAGAAATTAACCCTGCTGCAAAAAGAAATCCAGAACCGGCTCGGAGGGATAGGCAGCTTAGGCTGTATCCTAGGGCCCCACTTATGGGAAAACTTTTAACGGGAAATTTGCGGTCTAGGGCCCTCAATTCAGATACTGTTATTAATTAAATAACTTTGACTTAACTTAGGTCTTATTTTCAAGGATTCGCCTAGGGCCACATCCAAAATCTCAGAGCAGGCCCTCAAGCATTCCATTCAATCTTTGATGAACTTATGTACCTCTTGGCATATTAGTGAAACACGTTCTTGAACTTCCTTGTAAATCTCTGATGATTTGTATGAGTTGACTAGAATGTTAATAACCTCTTCAGTACTAGTTCTGCCAAGCCCTTGTTCAATGTCCTGTCATGCACAAACATTGGTCACACAAAATTTACATGAAATAGCACTGTTATGGAGACTAAATGAGGACTAAAACTAATCACATAATATGGATATTATGTTACTAAAAATTATTTTTTACACATAATATTTATACATTGTGATTAGTTTTAGTTCCCATTTATCACTTACTTCATCAAAGTCCTTGTTGATAGTTCTTAGATAGTGGTCAGATGGGTTTCTCAGACTTGGGCATGGAAACCCTTTTGAAGCAAAGAATTGTTCTGCCATTGAAATTGGACCAAAATAAACTGTCTTGCCAGAGGAAAGAAGGCAGACATTATGAAAGAGCTCGAAAACTTCAGTACTTGGTTGATGAATTGATGTGACAACAGTTCTTCCATCTTCAACAGCAAGCTTAACAATTCTCTTCATTACATGGTAAGATGCTGCACTATCAAGCCCACTAGATGGCTCATCAAGAAACAATAGCTTAGGCCTTGTCAAAATTTCAATGCAAATGCTAACTCTTCTCCTTTGTCCACCACTAATTCCTCTTTGGTTCCATCCTCCGATTCTGGTATTCATGGAATCCTGCAACCCCATTTCTTTAATAGTCGTTTCAGCTCTTTCCTTCTTCTCGGATCTTGACATGGAATCCGGTAGCTGCAGCTGTGCTGAATAGTAAATGGCTTCCATAACTGTTAATGTTGTCATCAGAATGTCATCTTGAGTCACATAAGCCTACATATCATTGAAAAAAATATATATAAATGTTTATAATACGTATCTTTCAAAGATAGCTTAAATAAGTATTATGCAATCTGCTTTCATAGATAAAATTTTATGCTTGACAACTGATTTGCTTTTTGTCATTTTGGAAGTACAGTACTGAACCCAAGTGGTAAAAATAAGGAATACTGAGAACCGAAATATCATTCTCCTACATTAATATGATTTTGGGACCGAGTCTCCCAGGGACAGTTGAACGAGCGACTCATGAATGATGACCGGTTGGACTAGCCAATAACTTGAATGTGTTCGGACAGTTTTTGGATCAAATCATCTTTTTTGTGTTTCATTTTTTATAATTATTTTATCATGTACATATATGAGACAATTAAAATTTAATTACTTATAAATTTTTATATAATAATTATTAATTTTATTTTATAAAAAAACCCATACAAAGCTCAACGCATGCCAAAGCTCTAATCCAGTATGAGTTCAGTTTTTTCTTACTGAAGTTCCGAAAGCAAGTGTCTCTTTGCGGCCATTGATAAGAATCTCTCCGGTCTGCTGTGTGTTTGAACTTAACCTTCCTGCAATTGGTTTGTCTCAGTAACTTGGCATTTACTGTGTAAACTAAAAAATGATTGGATTTTTTTTATGATTATTATCATTTCAGAAAATTAAGAAATAACAAATGAGCATATACAATATTTGAGTGTTAAATATAAAATTTTATAGTAAAATATTACACTCCAATATTTTTTATATAAATTTGTTATTTCTTAATTTATGAAATTCATTATAATAAACATTTTCAAGAGCAATGATATATCAATAAACTGGTGACAAATGATGACTAAAATTAATTAGTCACTTTTGTACGTTTATCAATTTTCCTTTTTTTAAAAGGTGAAAATTTATAAAGTATACAATACCTGCCAATGCATCAAGAAGAGTAGACTTGCCACAACCTGAAGGACCCAAGATGGCTAATATCTTGCCTGGTTCAGCATATCCTGTAAGCTCTTGTAAAATTGCACGGCTTCCATTTCCATTTTTACCACTTGGAACCATAACTGAAAGATCCTTCCACGTCAAGAAAACGCCATTATCAATATTCGATTTCGCTGAGCTGCTACGAACAGAACCATCAAGTGCTGGAGCAGGGTCAGTAGTATTGCTAAATGGGAATATTTTGTTCTTCCTTGAAGAAGATGAACGCAAGCTTTGCACCTCTATCTCTTCTTCTCTAGCACTTGTTGATGATCTTGAGACATTGATAGATGTTTCCATGCTAACTGTTAGTAACAGAAAGATGTGGCAGTTTAAGTGTATAATTTTAAACTTCAATTTTTAATCTAGAAAACGTTGGGTATTTATGATCAAAATCACTTGAAAAGTCGAATCTGGTGTATAAATTTTATGTTTATTTTTAATTTTGTTAGTTTATGACTTAATGTGTATAGATATGGATAGATATAGTAAATGAGAAAATGATTATAGAAAATATAATGGTATCGTCAAATGATTTACTTAGCGGATCCATTATGTGAGGAAAAAATTTATTTGATCCTGATTTGATATGATTTTTTAGTATAGTTTGTGATGACTATCTTTTTAGTCAAACTTTTCCTACATATTCAAAAATAAATTAGCACAATTGGAAAAAAAAAACACACTAAATTGGACTCTTTTATTATTGCCTATAATGTTCAGTCAAAAATGTATTCCACTCTCGTTTGCATTTCAGTGTCTGTTCACTGATTAAAACATATAGAGAACATATATATATATATATATATATATATATATATATATATATATATATATAATAAGCTAATAAAATCGAATTTGGATCGGGCGCTATGTAGAATATAATCATGACATGTTTATCATAAAAAGTGTTTATGTCGGTGTCTCGATTATCTTTGTTAATTGTATATACAACCGTGAAGTAAATTTATTGACGATTATATGTGAATTCAACCTCTCAAACAAACCTCTATCAATTAGTGAATTTGTTTGGTTAGTTGGGAACTAAATTAAACTTAGTAAATATATGGAAATTCACAGGGAACACAAGAAATTAACGTGATTCGGCGGAGAGTGGCTCCAACCTATGTCCACAGACACAAAAAGGGAAATTTTTATTACTTGCTCGAGTTTGAACCGACCAACTCTCTCTCTCTCTCTCACTAAGTTATTCGGGCTCTCTTTACAAGTGGTGAAATGTAAAAATTACTAACAAAAGAGCCAACCCCTGAAATTGAGTCTTCGATTCTTTGATATAGGCTTCTAAATCTACTGTTCCACCAACTCGTGACGTTAGTCCACGTCACATTGTCATCGTCGCACACGCCTCTTTTCCCCAACCAATCTGCAAACAGTAACTCATGGTTTTTTTTACTCAACCACTCTCTTCCAGCAGAAACATCATTCCCACCTTTTGCCCTCTGCTACACGTTCTGTCCATGTAATAGCCTGCAACTCAACCACTCCAACATTGTTCCTTGTGTCAGAGGGAAAGTCTCTGACCAACTCCCGTCATATCAGCCTTATGGAGGCTCAAACTTTCATGTAGGGCTTACATCGTTCAAACATAAGTACAATATACTGCAACCCCAACCTCGGTCCCCGGGTCGGTGTTCCGAGATGAATGGTGCTGGATCCTCCTCATTGTTTCTTTACTAGGTCGGGTCAGTAGTCACGGACCATCTCAGGTCTTCGCAGATGACTGCCACTGGATCCTCCTCCTCGCTTATTTACCAGGTCGGGACAGTAGTCACGAACCACCTCGGGTCGGTTTCTGCAGATGCTCAAGTGCTCCTGAATCTGATATCTTTTCATTAAGTCGGGTCAGTATCCCCACCTATCAAACTGGTTCTTCCCTTAGGTCCCTTTGGGCCTCGAGCTCGGGCCCTTCTGCCTGACATATTCTTCATCAAAATGACATTGGACCTCCATCAGTTTAAGCGTAAACCCCATTATACCCATCTTCAGGCTTCAGGGTTCCTCGGGGTTGAAAATCACCATCAATAACTATCCCATAATTCTCTGTATCAACGAGTTGGTGAGTTCATACTGGGAACTACAACAAAGGTGTAGATTGTGCCCATGTCCTCGGGTCTCAACTCTCAACTTCTCATGCTGATGCTCGATCTCGATCAAGTCCAACATCTCAAGTCTGCACTACCTCATAATGGGTACCATAACTGCAAGTTTCATTTCCGCTTCTCGCGAAAATCCACATCGGGTTCACAACCCTGATCTAGAACCTCTACTTCTGATCCATAACTTGGTCATCTCTTCCACTAGGCATTCTCGTACTTAAGAAGTCAATCTAAACTAACTCTGGTCAGTCCAGCATTTGGCTTCTCCGCTTGAAGAAGCTCATCTTATGCCACATCAAGCTGATAGATGCTCTTGACATATTATGATCCTGGAAGGGAATGATCTGTAAAGACCTGCAAAATAAAATCAAACCAAGAGGGAAACCTCATATCAGGCTATCTCACAGCAATATGGCATCGACTGGACGTAACCCAGCCCCGAGCCGATCTGACAAAAAGTCCTTGGGGGAAAGACTCTAACCTCAAGCCATCTAAGTCACTTGGCCGCAAGAGAATGATCCCTAATTAAGCCGACACATAGCAATAGGGCCTCGACGGGACATAACCCATCTCTGAACCGATTTGAAAATAGAGGTCTTGGGGGAAAGACTCTTACCCCAAGCCATCTAAGTCACCTGGCCGCAAAAGGAAAGATCCCTCCTTATGCCAACACACATCAATAAGGCATTGATGGGACATAACCCAACTAGAGCCGATCTAACAAAGAGAGGCATTGGGGAAAGACTCCGACTACAAGCCATCTAAGTCACTTGGCCGCAAATGAATGATCTCTTCTTACGCCAACACATAGCAATAGAGCCTCGACATGAAATAACCCAGCCCCGAGCCGATACCAGCCACAATGGAATCAAACCTCATTGAGCCTCTCAGATTGAAGGAGCTTACACATGCTCTCACACATCATAAAATCCCGGAGGGGAATGATATGCAAAATAAAAAACAAACCACGAAAAAAAGCTTACCTCATCAGGTCATTAATAAAACAACAAGGCCTCGCAGGAGAAATTCTGACCCTGATCCTTTTTACCCTTACGCGCTATAATTAGCCATGAAGGTTTGGAGGCCTTATGCGTTATGTACCTCATAACCCAATCATCCCAGTGACCTTTATTAACCCCGGGCTATGGATCCCAAAAGGGGTGGCAAACACCATGAGGGCATGATCCATCCTCATGCTATGCAGTCCCCGATGCTGCAATCATCACAGATGCCCACTAATCATACATGATATGGTTACCCCGAGGCTCCAAACGCCACGCCGGCCTCCTGCAACTTGTGTTATGGTTACCCCGAGGCTCCAAATGCCACGTAAGTTTTGGAGCCTTCCCAACGCTATGCACCACAAATGAGGATTTGAAACGCCATGTAGGCCCTCATACCATACGTGCTATGTGTTGGGGCAGTTGTGCAACCCTTAGGGTTAGATCGGTGCCCCGGGCAGCGGAAATGGGTCTAACCAATGGATATGAAGTATGCGTATAATTTTAAATTATTTAATGAAATACTATATTCCATTACGAGTGTATAGGAAAAAATCAGAACTCAATCGGAGTCCAGAAACTCAAGAACGAGCGAAAACAAAATTCCCCCACGCACTGTAGCACTGATCACCTTTTTTTTCCTCATTTGCAAATCATTCAGCTCACAAGCTTCTCTAAATACTTCTCTAACTTAGGCTAATCTCTCAAGAATTTGCTTATGCTTGTTATTTTTCTTGTAATTAAAACCTTCCTAAAGCTTTCTATTTATAGCAAACCTTATGCAATTTTTAATTAATAAAAGTTGTAATGAACTTTTAAGTGGGCTTAATCTAATTTGTCCAAATATGTATAATTAGGTGTGACTAATCCATTGTCTCTCACTTTAATTTAATCCAATTAAATCAAGCGAATGATTAGGAAATGAATTAGTTAAATGTTTGCCACATTGATTTAATCTAATTAAATCAAGCCAAAGCCACATATTATTACATACTTATAATTACCATAATATCCTCAAATGGTAGAGATAATTATGATTTTATAATTAAGACCTTGTGTAATTATGGAATTAATCCAATTAATCCAATTAGGTTAAAGTAAATAATCAATGTTATCCAATAACACTTAATTATCTTAGTTGATAATTATAATATAGAATATTATCTTTTATAAAAAATAATCGACTACCCAAGTGCTGAACGAGTACACTTCATATTTGGACTCTCTAAGTTCATACACGTTCGTCATATAAGCTTAGCTAATATGTACGTAATTCGGCCACTGATAAGTGTAGTTTATACTCACTTATTCCAACATCCTTAGCCTATTATTTTGTTATGGATCGAGTCATTTAATGTCATTTATAGTTCATTTTATATCTTGTTTGTAGGAAGCATTAGAACATGAAGAATGTAGCAAATACGCATTTTTTCGGGACCTATTGGGTGCATTGGACTCAAGAACAGGCAAAACCAGCATCAGCTGTACACTAAATTTTAAAAGGCTATAACTTTTGATCTAGAAAGAGTTATGAGACCCATAATATATCAATTTGCATCTACTCAAAGAGATCTATGCGTTCCATACAAATCCAGGGGCTTTGGCGCTGCAGCGCCCCACGCGCACTAGAAACAGGATTTTAGGGTTTTTTAGATGTTTAATAACCCTATAAATACATTAGTTCATCCACAACTCAAAATGGGAGACTAATACACAACACAAAATACCAAAATACATATTTCAGAGAGATCCAAGGAGGAGTATTGAAGAGCGACAATAGGAGACGTGTTGGTGTTTGCTAAGGTCCCAAGATCATTAAACAAGCATGAAACAAATGCGAATACATCACGGAGTTACGGAATACTCACATCGATCGGTTGAGCGACGCCAGAGGCAACAAAAAAATTCTTTCCTGCCTCTATGGACTGCTCGGCAGTGAGCTTCTGGTTCCTCCAAGAATCGGCTTCTATCTTGAAGAATCCAAGCTCCAAGCTTCGTCAATCGATTCACGGCTCATGGGTGGACTTCCCTATCACCTTCGCATGACTTCGTAGTATGCTAGCACTCCCGATTTTGCCACAAAATCGTGACTTGTTGCTCCCCTATCTCACGGTTTTGCCCAGCAAACCAGTGAAGAAAATGGCGTGAGAGAGATGAAAGATGGCTCCATTTCGTGAGCAAAGAGAGAGAGTGAGTTGTTCTACCAATTGTGTATCTAATACCATTATAATTAAAAGTCAAATACCAGAATCAAATAAAGGTAAATAGCCTTTTAATTAATCCAACAACTCACATCAACCATCACATTTGAGTGTCAAACACTCAAATATCAATTTACATCAAGTCAATCAAGTTGTCAAGTCACATCACTCAAAGTGACAAGTGATTTGACGCTTGATGTGACTAATGATTTGACACTTGAATTGACTTGCATGCCGCATTCGAATTCGAAATGCGAATGCGCTCGCAAATAATCCTGGGCTCGGGTTCGCTAATTCCAAATTAACAAATTTTCCGTTGCGTCGTAATTAAATGATTACGCCTAGCGAAATCACTATTCACGTCGCCAACGAATTAATTCTAAATTAATTCGTTCGCCCGAATTAAAATCCGATTTTAATTCCGCGTCGAAATCCAATTTCGTTTAATATATCGAATATATTAATTAATCGATTAATTCCAAATTAATCGTTATCTCTCTCTAATTGATATTTTATCCCAGATAAAATATCTCTGTAATTAATCCCAGATTAATTTTCTCTCTCATCTAATTAATCCCAGATTAATTAAAAGTGTGAGTCATACGTCATCGGTGAATCTTTGGGAAGCGACCCATGAGATCCCCGGATATGTTGGCAGTAAATACGGTCGTCAGACTATCAGAACACGTAAGTACCTAGTACTACGTTTGTACCGATTTACAAGACAAGGTTGGCTTCTAGCAAAGCGCCATGCCTACCCAATTCTCTGGAAATATCCTTACAGGAATAAGGATCTATATCAGGCGTAGTATACGTAGTATTGCGTATGTCGATCCAGTATCGGATGATCACGTGCTAGGCCTGGGGCTGGAATTGTGTCTGCCCCGTACGAAGCACATGTCGGATGTCTGGTAACTAGTCTCTATAATCGGATAAACATGACCTTGTCATTTTATCCCGCTAACTGCAGTACTTAAGAGTACTAGTACCCTATCCTACGTGACCATCATCTCCATATGACTGAAGTGATACTTCCGTCTTGACATCACACCCAACACACTATGATTCTCGATATACCCAGAAGAGGCGTACACAGAAACCGGTTAAAGCCCTGGACGACTAAAACCAAAGTATATTGATTGTCGTAAGTATTAGCGGTGCAAGTCTCAGGTTAAGACCAAATACACCTACCCTGATTTCGGACTTCCATAGACACATAGTCATACTACCAATGGAATTCCGATGGGGTCTATCCAGAGCGAAGCTGTTTCCCGTACCATCGGTAAAACACAACCTCCTATTACACTTGCATGAGTATCATATACCCAAATATATGAGAACTATGCCGTTGTGCTCTCACAACGCGCACAAGTGTAATACTAGTCTTTTACGTATTTATCGATGTCCAATCTCGATAATACTCTGACTAGGGATATTTAATGATTTATCCTTCGTGGATTGATACTGTCTCATATCATTCTCAATCCAAGAATAAATCATAGGGACCTCCTATCATTTATACATCTAGGTGATCTAATCACAAATAATAGAGTGCAATCTCTTTTGTCACATAGTTAATTTGTACAACAAAACCATGGTCTGTACAAATAGTGACGCTATGGGTCATAATTGTCCAACAATCTCCCACTTGGCCTATAGCCAGTCACTCGAGTGTCTGACACCCGAACTATGTACGGTTGGCTCAAACTGCTGAGAAAATGCTTTCGTCAGCGGATTTGCATGATTATCATCTGATGCGATTTATTCAATCATCACATCGCCACGATGTATGATCCGAACGAATCAGATGAATATCGAAGTATATATATGAATCGTTGATGAGACCATTAATTATTTAGCCTGTGTTGACGCCTAGCTCAGCTGCTAATAGAATTATATCTAATCTAATTAGATTTGTTATCGACCCAAATGGCTTCAATTGCCACCTCAGCTGCAGTAATTACCCGCATTTGTTGTTTATTCGGTAACAGTATCTTGCTTGTAAGATTTCCAGCTCACTGTTCCGTTACTCAACCTTTGTAGTACCGTTTGCGACTTGTAGTCGTTTTTATCGGTTTAGAAAACTTGCAGTAGTGAACCCAGTCACTTCAAGTTCTCCATCTCCATAGTTTAAGACATCATCCTTAGTTCTCTAAGATACTAACGGATGTTCTTAACATCAATCCAGTGACTATCACTTGGATTGGCCTGTTTGTGAATCCATATGCTCAAAGCGTATGAGACACCAGGTCGCGTACATTTTTCAATGTACGAGTTCTCGGAGAGTTTTTCATGAAAGCTAAGCTTTCGCCGATAGTATTTTTTATGGGAATATCATTTCCAAGAAATGACATATTATCGTTATTTATAGGACATTTGTTGTCAGTGCGCTCTCACTAACCCTTTTATATATACACAAGAATCATTTTCATTTTTGAATTAAATCATAAACTATTATGATTACATTAAAACGATAATTCCAAGAACTTATGCTTGCTTCAATCCAAACATGGATCGAATAACCCGCAAACCTTTTTGCTAGTTATGGTACGACAAAACCGATAGGATGTTGTAAACATCCTCCAAAAGGTTTCCTTTTCAGGAAAGTGATTTTCCCGTAAAGCTGTCATATTTCATAAATGAAACACGCAGCTTTAGCAAGCATTATCCAAATGGATTTACTATGGCAACAGGTAAAAGGTTGAATCGTAATCAACACAATGTTGATAACGATACCTTTCTGCTAAATGCCTAGCTTTATACGTTGGTATGTTGCCATCTATGTACGTCTTCCTTGAAGACATATATAGTACCTATAGGCACAACGTCTTGCGGTACATCAACTAGTGTCCAAACTTGGTTGATATACATGGAATCCATTTCGGATTCATGGCACTTTGCCATGATAGGGAGTCGATACCTTGTATCACTTCCTCATACGTAGTCAGTTGCTATACCTCAAAAGATAGACATCTTTATGAGGTGAGATTAGAAACCCATACCCCATGTTGTTTTCTGACTCTCTCCGACTTACGTGGCTCTTGTGTATTCGAAGATTACTGGTAATAGTTTCATCATTGATGAACTATTTATGTTCCATTAAGATTCAGTGCCTTGGACAGTATTACTCCGATTTTCATCGAGTTTTACTATCCTCCCACTTACCACTGCATATCATTATTCCTCTTAGGAAAACCGCATGGCGAGCAACAATTAAAATTGTTCTCTTGTGAGTTGTATAAGTACTATACTTATGGTTTCCCTTGGATAACCTACAATTCAGCACTTATCCGATTTGGGTTTTAGTTTGGTATCATCCAAACACATGCCTAACATCCCAAATAATCAGGATTGAGAAACCTGGTTTCTTTCCTGTTCATATCTAATATGAAATCTGTCAAACAAATTTTTATGGAACCTTATTCAAAATAAGTTCTTGCAGTGTTTAAAACTTATCCGTTGAAGGAAATAGTAGCTCAGAGCGACTCATAATTAACCTTATCATGTCCAACAAAATTCGATTACTCAATTCGGATACACCGTCAGGATGACGTGTTCCGGGAGGAGTCCTCATTTGAAAGAATACTATAATCTTTCAAGTATATTAGAAACTTATTGCTTAAGTATTTTCCATTACGGTCTTACCGTGACGGTTTAATACTTTAGCCGATCTGTTTGTCTATTTCGTGTCGAAATTGAAAGTTTCCGATTTGTGTTTCAAAAGAAACACATAACCATAATGCGATGCCATATCCGTAAAGGTCACGGAATATTCATATCCACCTCTAGCCTAGATAGACATGGGCCCACTTGCTTCATTATGAACTAGGGCTAACAGATATGTGGCATTTTCACTTTTACCAAGTAAATGTGTTTTAGGCACATTGCCCAATAAACTATATTTGTAGACTTTATTTGATTGGAATCAAATTAGTCCGAGTACCCACTCTTCAAAAGTGTGGATATACGAGTCTTATTTAATTGTGTCCCAGACAACAATGCCACATCTAATGTGTTTGAGCTATTTGTTTGTCATGTTATATATTTGAGATTTATTTATATTCAAAATATAAATTCTGTTATTCACATCTAATGTGTTTATCTCAATATCATCTTTATTTAATAAAACACTTTAGTGTTCTAGAATATAAAGGTTCACCCGCAGCGGGTAAACACTGATATAGAGATAATGTTTCTAGTCAAACTAGTTACATTATAACAGTTTCCTAATTTAAGTACGCACCCGAGGGTAGTTCCTAAACTTAGGTATCTACGGTCAAAACAACGACTTTCGTCCCATTTCCGTTTCGCAAATAAATCTCTATTGAAGTTAGTATCCTGTTCAAAACAGATTCTGAACATCAATACATATATTTTATGTTCCACACTAAGTATTTAAAATCTAATTTTAATACTAGTAGTGAATATAATATTGACAAACATATTTGAAGTCAGAGCCTTGCTCGTCTTCAATTCCTTCATGTCTGCTTTGTCCAAACGGCAGTCACGCTTCCGTGATCCCGTTTGCCACAATTTAGGCAGACATTTTGGGATATGTCCTTATCTTCCCATAAGATTTTAATGATTTTGCCTTTGCCCTTTTCAATACTCCAGAAGCCTTTGGCCAAGCCTTGGCCTTCTAGAATACCGAAGTAAAGTGCGACTAGCGCTACTTGCCTTATTGCAAACTTTGACTTTATCTCTTTGAGAATAGTCATTAACTCTCCAAGAGTTATTTATTACAATTTTCTAAAATTTAAGTATAGATTTATAAAGATCCTTCGATTTCAATATCATACTTTAAGGATCTAACCCTTAGTTCTGATAAAGAAATTAAGGAGTCTACTGCGACAAGCTTAATGCATTAAGCACTTAAGTTATCATCACATAAATCTTCCAAAGATTACGCTATACTATTTGCTTAACTCCGAGCTTAGGCATAATATGTTATTTTATCAAATAAAGTAACTTATTATTTTCCAGGACCATCCTGAAACTTTATTCCCAATTTGAAAAATTAAACCATTTAAATACATTTTCCTTAGGATTATGTTTTAAATGTCAAGCTTTCAATTTTTTTTTTTATTCTAATAGTCCAACTATTTAATCAACGATTTCGGTACTATTTATTATAATGATTATTATAGTCCAACTATTTAATCAATCATAATTTTAATTAAATCAAATATATTGATTACTATAATCCAATTATATAACCAACTATAAATGAATTATTTGAATATAGTCCAACTATTTATTAAAACAACAATTTAAATATTAGTCCAACTAACATTTAATTTATTTGACGAATGATATTTGTGATTGAGCGCGTATGACAAGTAATTAAACAAATATTGCAAATTCAATTCTTGCCTCCCACTATTTTTCGGCGAGCCTCTAACCCTCTGTCGAGTACTCGGGAAACCGTGTTTCCTAGTGGGCTAGGATCTCGTTAAATATCACACAATCTTGACTTTAGCCAACAAATTGTATGATAATTAACTAGGTAGATCTCTAAGATCGATTGGATCCAATCCAATTCCTAGATCCAGTAGGTGGACATCCAAGTCCGAAACATATATCTTATATATGCCAATATATCCAATATATTGCCTAACCTTTTTCCTCTGAATCAACTAAGCCTTGGCTTTGGCACAACAAACTTAGTGATCCCAGTTAAGCGCGACCCATTGACCATGGAAAGCTTCGTAATCAATGTCGATGGACAAGAAGTGGTCTTGACTTTGGCCAACAAACCACAACTTGGACAAGACACCGATATGGAACAAAGCTCTCGTGATTCAAACACATCCTCGACGGACAAAGGCATTGACTTTGGCCAACAAGCCAATGCCAGTCTCGGATCTTGAGTGAGAATCACTCAATGGAAGGAAAAACGCTTAATATTTTGCAAGGGTTTTTCGAGTGCAAATTGGCAACCAATTTATTATATTTGTTAAGGTCTCATCATCATACACCGTTAAACATGCATTCTAAACACATAATAAAGCGCGTATAAATAAATAATAATGATATGCGGATGGATACTTTACACATTGATCCTAGATCAAATCTCTCACTTTCACTCTCCCGTTAGCACATGTATTTACTTCTACCCGTTACACTACACTTCTAAAGAAACCTCATTTACATTGAGGGGAATAGGTGAGAATAGAATACAAATAATAAGGAGGTAATAAGGCTGGACACGCAGGTCCAATTAATAAATCAAATTTATTACAACAATTTCTAAAATTGCCCCACCCATCTAATATCCATCCGATATACATTATCCATGCATCACAACCATGTATTCACACAAGCATGTTATCAATCAATCTAATCAAATTAATTAATCTGATAATTAGTGATCATCCAATGTTCAAACAACGATTTGATTTTGCGCGAGTCAAACTCGTTTTGCGAATAAGTACTCAAAGTACGAATTCTCGAATTAAATTAAATTACAAAATTAAATCCAATTCAATTTGTATTTAATACTAATTCACCATTTAATTCAATAAGTACGCAGCAAACCAGTGAAGAAAATGACGTGAGAGAGATGAAGGAAATGGCTCCATTTCGTAAGCAAAGAGAGAGAGTGAGTTGTTCTACCAATTGTGTATCTAATACCATTATAATTAAAAGTCAAATACCAAAATCAAATAAAGGTAAATAGCCTTTTAATTAATCCAACAACTCACATCAACCATCACACTTGAGTGTCAAACACTCAAACATCAATTTACATCAAGTCAATCAAATTGTCAAGTCACATCACTCAAAGTGACAAGTGATTTGACGCTTGATGTGACTAATGATTTGACGCTTGAATTGACTTGCATGCTGTATTCGAATTCGAAATGCGAATGTGCTCGCAAATAATCCTCGGCTCGGGTTCGCTAATTCCAAATTAACGAATTTTCCGTTGCGTCGTAATTAAATGATTACGCCTAGCGAAATCACTATTCACGTCGCCAACAAATTAATTCTAAATTAATTCGTTCGCCCGAATTAAAATCCGATTTTAATTCCGTATAGAAATCCAATTTCGTTTAATATATTGAATATATTAATTAATCGATTAATTCCAAATTAATCATTATCTCTCTTTAATTGATATTTTATCCCAGATAAAATATCTCCGTAATTAATCCCAAATTAATTTTCTCTCTCATCTAATTAATCCCAGATTAATTAAAAGTGCGAGTCATACGTCATCGGTGAATCTTTGGGAAGCGACCCATGAGATCCCCGGATATGTTGGCAGTAAATACGGTCGTCGGACTATCCGAACACGTAAGTACATAGTACTATGTTTGTACCGATTTACAAGATAAGGTTGGCTTCTAGCAAAGCGCCATGCCTACCCAATTCTCTAGATTATCCTTACAGGAATAATGATCTATATCAGGCGTAGTATACGTAGTATTGCATATGTCGATCCAGTATCGGATGATCACGTGCTAGGCTTGGGGCTGAAATTGTGTCTGCCCCGTACGAAGCACATGTCGGATGTCTGGTAACTAGTCTCTATAATCGGATAAACATGACCTTGTCATTTTATCCCGATGACTGCAGTACTTAAGAGTACTAGTACCGTATCCTACGTGACCATCATCTCCATATGACTGAAGTGATACTTCCGTCTTGACATCACACCCAACGCACTACGATTCTCGATAAACCCAGAAGAGGCGTACACAGAAACCGGTTAAAGCCCTGGACGACCAAAACCAAAGTATATTGATTGTCGTAAGTATTAGCGGTGCAAGTCTCAGGTTAAGACCAAATACACCTACCCTGATTTCGAACTTCCATAGACACATAGTCATACTACCAATGGAATTCCAAGGGGGTCTATCCAGAGCGAAGCTGTTTCCCGTACCATCGGTAAAACACAACCTCCTATTACACTTGCATTAGTATCATATACCCAAATATATGAGAACTATGCCGTTGTGCCCTCACAACGCGCACAAGTGTAATACTAGTCTTTTACGTATTTATCGATGTCCAATCTCGATAATACTCTGACTAGGGATATTTAATGATTTATGCTTCGTGGATTGAGACTGTCTCATATCATTCTCAATCCAGGAACAAATCATAGGGACCTCCTATCATTTATACATCTAGGTGATCTAATCACAAATGATAAGAGTGCAATCTCCTTTGTCACATAGTTAATTTGTACAACAACACCATGATCAGTACAAATAGTGACGCTATGGGTCATAATTGTCCAACAAGACGAAGGCGGTGACGTCCGAAGAGGAAGAGATTCAATTCGGGTTTTATCTTCTTGTTTCTTTCTTAGAACTCTAATGATTTCGATTACATTCATGACTTGTTTATCATTGTTTTTATCTATTGTCATGAACTAAACTCCTTAATTCTGGAGAATGATGTAACTGATGCTTGAACCTTGTAATTGTTATTCAATTTTGTTATGAAGTTTTATTGAGTTATTTATATTCTTTTGAGTTTAATGCTTTGAGTTTGCTGGCCACAAATATGATGATATATGTTTGAAATCTATCACTCGAGAGAGGGGATTTTGAATAGATCTAGAGAATATAACTTAGGAATTTTATAGACTTCGAGAGAATATATAAGTTCCTTTGAAGTCGTTAATATAGAATCACAAAGCGTAATTAGTTGTTAACTACTAGATTTTTATAGAGATATCGAAGTCTATAGTTGATGATATTTTCACTGATGCTCGAGAGAGGGAGTGGATATTTTCGGAATCTTGACTTATAAATAATATAACTGAACAAGGATTAATTGGCATGACAAATACATATGCGACAGCTATGTGAAATCAGGATCTAGAATCTCTATCGTATTAATCCCTCATATATAATTACTTTTATATTTATTTATTAAAATCTTTATTATTTGTTTTCTAAATAAAGTTAGGATTATCAATTGTAGTACTTAGTGCGAGTTAACGCAATCCATGTGGGTTCGACACTCTAAACTCATTTACTAAAATTTGACATCGTACACTTGCGGTACAATATGAAATATCACAACAAGTTTTTGGCGTCGTCGCCGGGGATTGTTTGTTTAATTCACATTAATACTATTACCAAGTAATCTTAGCTTTAATTTAGATTTTATTTATTTATTTATTTATTTTCTTTATTTTTGTCTTAAGTTTTATTTTTGTTATTTTTATTTTTTATTATTATATATATATTTTTTATTGTTATATATATATATATATATTTTTTTCCTTCTTTCGTACGAGGAGAGTTGGAAAAGAAGCAATGGTAGATCCTATTGGTGCAGTGATAGCTCAAGTATCGTCCCTCACGACTCATCTAGAAGTATTGACAAATCAAATGAGCCAACTGTTTATTGGAGCTGTTTCTACTAATGGAATGCTTTTACCCAACAGAGGAGCATGATTTGAACAAGTACAGTATATGAACAATCGGAATTTCAACAATTATAGAGGCAGTCCTATGCCTAATTATTATCATCCGAATTTTTCATATGCTAATATGGAGAACATCTTGCAAACTCCTCATGGCTTCAACTATCCAAGAGATGAGCATAAACCTTCCTTAGAAGACCTCATGAGCACATTTGTATCTACAGCTTCAGAGAGGTTTGAGAAGAATGAGTCAAGGCTGAACAACATCGAAACACATATGGGCAATATAGAGGCAACACTGAAATCTTTAGAAGTGAAAATTGGGCTGTTTGTTTCTTCTATGGCCAATCAACAGAAATGGGTGTTTCATAGTAATACTGAAGTCAACTCTAAAGAGCAATGTCAAGTCATAACCCTTAGGAGCAGAAAAGAGATTAAAGACACCTCTCAAGATTAAGGCAGTAAATATAAAGAAGTCACCTTCAGTGCTTTCAGAACCATGCTGAGTCCCCAAGGTGATGCAGAATGTCACATGGTAGATATAGTAGAGAAGAGAGTTGCATACACGCAAGGTAAATCAGTATTTTAGCAACCTAAGAGCATAGTGCAACCATGCGTAAAAGAAAATTCTCCACAGCTAAACCTGAAACCACTCCTAAAGCGCCGCAAAAAGAGGAAAAGAAATGTCACTACTCACTTGGAGATGATCCCTGGAAGGTTAAAAATGAGGCCGAGCCGATTCTGCTAAATGTGCAGTCCAGAATTTCCAACTGGGGGACAATCTACATATCATTGGGGGACTATCTATGGATAAACTGCCACAACCTTCCAAGCTGTCTTTTTTCATGACATAAGAACCAGTGGATACCAAAGAAGAAAGCAGATGAGATTACTCGGTTTACTACATTTAAGCCACCATGACCATTTGGGTGGTTACGTCTGGCTGAAGATGTTAAACTTAGCGCTAGCGAGGAGGCAACCCTTGCATTTGCATCTTGTTTGTTTTTGTTTATTTATTTTAGTTTATTGTGTGCTATTTATTAATTTGCATATTATTTATGCAGGTAGCACGAAACACACAATGCAGCCGCAACATAATTCTAACCAGCAAGAGCATGATCAACTCCATGCACGATAGTGTTGTTCCTCACTCTTGTTCTTTATTTTTTATCTTACATTGAAGACAATGCAAGTTTTAAGTTTGGGGGTGTGTGCATTTTGTTTACTTGTTATTTATTTATATATAAAAAAAAATTTCTTGTTTTTAGTCTTTGATAATAAAACATAAATCCTATGATTATACTGTTTGTTTATGGGTGAAATTTTAGAAACGATAAGTGCCCAATTTACTTTTATCTGATGTCTTGAGTAGTTGATCTATGTTTGACTCGCAAGTACTTAATTATAGGTTTTTAGCAGTGAAAACTTAAGTAGTTGACAAGGTGTATGGGCCAAATTTGGGCCAAGGGTGAAACCATCATTCCACTCTGAACCAGCACCAAACACGGCCCAGAATAGTGACCCAGTCCAGAAAACTTTTCATTATTAAAACATAACAAAACCATCAGCTAGAGAACAAACTACTTTACCACCAAAACCAACTCCACATGCAAAATTATTCTCCCCCGCCGAAAGCAGAGACAATAAGCATGTTATGGGGACCCCTTTCCCATATGCCAAACCAGAGAATTCATCTTTCTCCACCAATAAAAGGAAGCATAATTCATGAGATAGAGGGGGCTTGATTTCTGATATTATGGACTTCTCACATTCAAGCTTCACTTCTCACATAAGCCTCTGCTCTCTGACACTAGCTCTCTCAGAGCTCTCCATCCCCATATAAACTTACCACCGCCCTCACAGCCACCCAAAGAGTTCAAGGTAACATCAAACCTTGCTTTCACATTTACATATTTACTGCTCATTTCATACTACTGACTTGAGCGTTGGAGTGCCCTCGGCACCCACCACACGGTGGGCAGTCTACTCCCGCTCACTCTACCTTTTGTCTTGCAGGATCGCTAGTGCCCCCAACCTACAAATTCTCGATTGTGGACCTTAGCCAAAATCCAGCATCCACAATTTGGCACCCACCGTGGGGCCTTAGCGATTCATAGCAAGCAAAGACCACTCAGTCTACAATCCTTACAAACAAACACCAGATCCTGTGGTGGCATAATCAGCCACTCTACAAAACAGTTACGATCAATGGAAGATGAAAATTGATCCATGTAAAACTCCAGTACTAATCTCCAATCGTATCTGGAACATAATTCATTCTTCGGCCACTCAAAGGCGTGAG
The DNA here is from genome assembly GCA_019454045.1 of Zanthoxylum bungeanum. NCBI lineage: Eukaryota > Viridiplantae > Streptophyta > Magnoliopsida > Sapindales > Rutaceae > Zanthoxylum > Zanthoxylum bungeanum. The sequence continues at coordinate 57,264 of SKCR01041390.1, read as the reverse complement.
GCTACAACTCTTTTCAACTATCTTATTAACCCAATCTCTTAGAAGCATTCAAGAATATGGCAAGTGAAAATACACCATCAGACGACTATCCATTTAATCACCAAAGAAGCAATCATATTTCTCCAGCCGACCTATCACGGCAAGTCACATCTCCATGTGAAAGGAAATGTTGGAGTAATTCTCTCCAGTCTACCTGCAGTCAAACTATCAATAAGGAAAAGCTAAATCGAGATAACATCAACACTTTTTCCCTATAAAGCATCAACTCCATACTACATTGATGGATTGTCACTTTCTCAGGACAACGTGGGAAAATTATCATTGATGGAATGTCATCCATTCCAGCCGACGTGAAAGATGACATGAGTGGATAGTTATCTTCTTCAGACGACAGGGATAAATCTCAATCTTCTTCATACGACATGAAAGGTGTGTCATCTGCTTCAGACGATTCCAATAGGATTGTCATCCCGATCAGAGGACGTGGAAGGATTACCATCTCCTCCGGTCTACATGAAAAGTTTTTCATCTCCTCCAGACTACGTGAAAGGTTTGTTTTCTTATCCAGTCGACATGAAATGATTTTCATCTATTCTCAATATGAAATGTATGGATACCATTAACTTCAGACTACATAGGAAATCATTCATCATGTCTAGTAGAATAATTATTCTCATAGAAATTCATCAGGTCCGATAGAACAAAGACTTTCTTGAACCTTCATTAAGACCAATCAACCCTAGCCTCATAGATTCTCATCAGATCCAGTAGAGTGGACTCTTATTGACCTCCATCAGGTTCAGTAGAGAATAAATTTATGGACACTCCTCAGGTCTAGTCTACCATGGTTCTATTGACCTTCACCAGGTCTAAGGAATGGATATGATAACCACAAAAAAAAAGCTTTTCAAAAATATTTCAGCCTCAACTTGCTTCCCAAGATAATGGGTATTTGTAGTTCCAATGAATTTGCACATGTAGCCATGTTGTAGACCCCAGGAAATAAATAGGAGAACACGAAAATAAACCCTTGGCATAAAGCCATGGAGAGAGAAAAAATGGCACTACACTTTATTGTTTGGCATTTTGTGCATTGGTAGTATACTCATCAAGGCACTACACTTTATTGTTTGACATTTTATGCATTGGTAGTATACTCATCAAGGCACTACACTTTATAGTTTGGCATTTTGTGCATTGGTAGTATACTCATCAACAAACATTGACATTACACTTTATCATCTAGCATTTTGTGCATTGGTAGTATACTCATCAACAAACATTGGCACTACACTTTATTATCTAGCATTTTGTGCATTGGTAGTATACTCATCAACAAACATGGATCCTACACTTTATTGTTTGGCATGTTGTGCATTGGAGTCTTGTTAGTGTAATCCTAAAAAAACGTAGGTCCTATTGGATACAATCATATATCTCCACATTTCCCATTCGATAAAAAACCACATGCAATGGAGTGACCCAATAGACAAAATTACATGCAAAATATGAGTAACTGCCCCACTCGCCAAGCGCCAACAACCCACGCGTAGTGCATACATGAATAACCACCCAGATGCCACTTTGAGAAATGACGTTACACATTTTCATGCTACATTTTGCTCTGTTCTTTTGCATGCTTTGGCAGCATGCACATTGACTTTAATCATGTTATCAACTATTTCTAAGGGCATATTTCATGCTACATACGCATGGTGTAGCCTTGTCCACATGGGCTAAAAAGTTGGCATTAATTAGCTTATATCCATGCTTCACATCAATGTGGTTTGGCATGCAGTCCATATGAGGCTTTGGCTTTGACTGAGAGTACTTGTTCACTGTCTACATCCACTTCGTCTGTCTAAGGCTTCAATGGAGCTTGGGGCAGGGGCCTCTTTCTTCTTAATTCCACTCACAAATCACAATGTCATCACTCCTCAGAAGCATGCAAGCAGCTTCAAGCTCCGTGCTTTCACATTATACGCATCCCATATTTTATCAACAAATAAACAAATTCATGTGATTAATTTCTTATTCATTCGACACTTGAGTTAATAAATTGTCTTGGTACCCACAAAAGCAGCCCAATAGCCGAAGTAAAATGCTCAAGCATAATAAAGTGACACGCCATCGAAATTCAGCCCAAGTGCAATAGAGCAGCCCAACCTTAGCAAGCCCGAGCCCAGAGGAATGTGAAAGCCCAAGACTGCATTCCAAAAGCCCACGTCGAAACGTGAATGAGCGGTGTTCATAGCAACTCATTGTCACACCCATGTCGCTTAGGCCATATGTGTAACCTAACAAATCAAAACTGATGGCCTACAATTTGCAATAATGAAAACAAGCCAAAAGTCAAGTGAAGGTGACCCATAACATGTTATCAAAGTAAAAGTAAATTAATATACTACCAAACCCACTAATTCATGCGACAAGCTCCCATATGCGACCATTTGCAGCATCGAGACTTGTGCCAAGACTTCTAAGCATTCTGGTCCACGTTCAGAAGCCCCTACCATACGAAGGAAAAGCCACTCCTTTGGCCCCACTCGTTCACGTCCCTCCACTTACAGAAATCACACCTGTCACGTAGATTGCCTATCCAACACTACTCTAAACAAAGCTTTATTGAGTCGACCAATTTCAGTCCCAGTAGACAAAACATACAATGTTACAAAATATCACCATAGGGACCACTTGATGAAATTTGTGTTATAATATGTGGCAAAAGGATCACACTTGACATGACAAAAGTTAGATAGTTGAGTATACAAAATAGTTAATCGACACCAACTCACAGCCTGTCGAATGGAGTTATTAAATCTTGGAAGACCATCAGTTGCCCTGGACAGCAGAGATGCCATATTATTTCATACACTTCTATACGGATGGACGACATCTCGCCCATCCGACAATTAGTCCATTCGAAAAAGCCTCCATATGACAGGTAAAAATATTTATTCGTTTTTATTAAATAATTTTCATGATCATGTACAGTCATTTGAGCTACATCCATTCGACTTGAAAATAATCATTGACTAGTAAAATGGATAATGTCATAACCTCCATCAGGTTATGAAGATTCACATCGACCTTCATCAAGTTCATTCGACCATAGTCCCTGACCTTCATCAGGTCAGGTAGAGTGAAGATTCAAATGGACCTTCATCAGGTTCATTCGACCGTAGTCTCCTGACCTTCATCAGGTCAGGTAGAATGAAAGTTCGCTTGGACTTTCATCAAGTTCATTCGACCATAAATTCATGAACCTTCATCAGGTTCATTCGACTGTAGTCTCATGTACCTTCATCAGGTATAATGGAGTGTGTAGACTTTCTTGGACCTTCTTCGGGTCCTGTGGAATGTAGACTCACATGTACCTTCATCAAGAATAATGGAGTGTGTAGACTCCCATGTACCTTCATCAGTTATAGTGGAGTGTGTAGAATTTCTTGGACCTTCTTCGGGTCCTGTGGAGTGTGTAGACTCCCATGTACCTTCATCAGGTATAGTGGAGTATGTAGAATTTCTTGGACCTTCATTGGGTCATATGGAGTGTAGAATCTGATGTACCTTCTTCAAATATAGTAGAATGAAAACTTTCTTAGACCTCCATCAGATCTGGTAATCTGTAGACTCCATTGTACCTTCATCAATATGTATGGTCGACTTGAAACATAAGACAAAGAAACATCCTCCATATGGGACATCATTATCAACTTTCTGCCACTCGACACAACAGGTAAGTAAATGATCTCTCATTGTTTCAGTCAAACAGAGTATGCTTCTTATATTGAAGAGCCATTGACTAGTCACTCGACAAATCCTCCAGACGACAGGTATCAATATTCTTCTTTCTTTACTTACCATGATTGTGGTTTTGAAATTTGCAAGCAATGCCATATGACATAGTTGAAGATCTGGACTAGTCTTAGTCCAGATGAAATTGAAAACTCCTTGTCGTATGGAGTGTACCTTGAACCTTCATCTAGTTCAGTCGACTGGGAACATTCCTAATTGACTCATGTAGAGTCAAGTTCAAGACCTGACCTTCATCTGGTCCAGACGATATTGAAGACTCCCCAGGTCATTTGACCAGTAGTATGGAGATTGTCCTGACCTTCATCTGGTTCAGTTGACTGTGAACATTCCCCATTGACTCATGTAGAGCCAAGTTCAAGACCGGGCCTTCATCTGGTCCAGACAACATTGAAGACTCCCCAGGTCTTTCGACCCGTAGTATTGGGATTGTCCTGACCGTCATCAGGTTCAGCCGACTGGGAACATTCCTAATTGACTAATGTAGAGTCAAGTTCAAGACCTGACCTTCATCTGGTCCAGACGACATTGAAGACTCCCCTAGTCATTTGACCAGTAATATGGAGATTTTCATGAACCTTCATCTGGTTCAGTCAAACGGAGACATCCCCCATGGACTCATGTAGAGTCGAGTTCAACACATGACCTTCATCAGGTCTAGAAAAATTTGAAGACTCCCCTGGTCCTTGACCAGTAGTATGGAGATTTTTCTGAACCTTCATCTGGTTCAGTCGACCGGGGATATCCCCCATGGACTCATGTAGAGTCGAGTTCAACACATGACCTTCATCTGGTCTAGAAAAATTTGAAGACTCTTCTGGTCCTTGACCAGTAGTATGGAGATTGTCATGACCTTCATCTGGTCTAGAAATATTTCAAGAGTCCATTGGTCATTTACCAGTAGTATGGAGATTGTCCTGACCTTCATCTAGTTCAGTCGACTGGGGACATCCCCTATGGCTCATGTAGAGTCGAGTTCAGCACATGACCTTCATCTGGTATAGAAAAATTTGAAGACTCCCGTGGTCCTAGACCAGTAGTATGGAGATTGTCCTGACCTTCATCTGGTTCAGTCGACTAGGGACATCCCCCATGGCTCATGACGAGTCAAGTTCAGCACATGACCTTCATCAGGTCTAGAAAAATTTCAAGACTCCTCTGGTCCTTGACCAGTAGTATGGAGATTTTCCTAACCTTCATCTGGTTCAGTTGACTGGGGACATCCCCCATGGCTCATGACGAGTCAAGTTCAGCACATGACCTTCATCTGGTCTAGAAAATTTTCAAGACTCCCTTGGTCATTGACCAGTAGTTTGGAGATTTTCCTGACATTCATCTGGTTCAATCGACCGGGGACATCCCCCATAGATTCATGTCGAATCAAATCAAAACATGGACTACTCTCGGTCCAGACGACACATCTAGTGTGAAGTGTACTCCTGAACCTTCATCTGGTTCAATTGATTGGGGACATCCCCCTTGACTCATGTCGAGTCAAATAAAGAAATGGACTTCCTACAATCCATACGACGCAATGTTGTGAGAAATAACTCATGATCCTTCATCTGGTTCAGTCGACCCATAGAGTCATGTCGAGTCAAATGAAGACATGGATTATTCAACATCCAAACGATCAATGTCGTGTAAAATATGCATTAAACCTTCAGCAGGTTCAGTCGACTGGGGACATCCCCATGTCTCATGTCAATTCAAGTTCATGACAGGGACTACATTTCGACCAGACAACTTGAAAAGACTCTGCAGCTCTTCTATCCTCATGAATAAAAAACATTAAACCAAGACAAAAAAAAAAGAAAGTATCTAGAATTCTGCATTCTTGATAGGTACTCATACAAATCATGTTTCATACGACATCATAAAATACTCTCCAAATCAAGGACTTCTTGACTTAGAGAGTAGGGGACAAACTGTATGGGCCAAATTTGGGCCAAGGGTGAAACCGTCCTTCCACTCCGAACCAACACCAAACACGGCCCAGAATAGTGACCGGTCCAGAAAACTTTTCATTATTAAAACATAACAAAACCATCAGCTAGAGAATAAACTACTTTACCACCAAAACCAACTCCACATGCAAAATTATTCTCCCCCGCCGAAAGCAGAGACAATAAGCATGTTATGGGGACCCCTTTCCCATGTGCCAAACCAGAGAATTCATCTTTCTCCACCTATAAAAGGAAGCATAATTCATGAGATAGAGGGGGCTTGATTTCTGAGATTAGGGACTCCTCACATTCAAGCTTCACTTCTCACATAAGCCTCTGCTCTCTGACACTAACTCTCTCAGAACTCTCCATCCCCTTATAAACTTACCACCACTCTCACAGCCACCCAAAGAGTTCAAGGTAACATCAAACCTTGCTTTCACATTTACATATTTACTGCTCATTTCAGACTACTGACTTGAGAATCGGAGTGCCCCCGGCACCCACCACACCGGTGGGCAGTCTACTCCCGTTCACTCTACATTTGTCTTGCAGGATCGCTAGTGTCCCCAACCGACAAATTCTCGATTGTGGACCTCGGCCGAAATCCAGCATCCACACAAGGTGACTAGTTGAAGAAATTTCATGTCGATGAATGACCATTTGCTTATATAAGTATCTTGATTTGCTAGTGTTATGATGTATGGTATGAATAGAAATAAAAGAAAAAAAGTCTCTATAGAAAGAAAATAACCACCTATAATCGATAAGCGTGAAGCTACCCATGGGCTAGTATTAGGATCACCATGAGGAGAAATGCTACCTTAAAGGGTAGGTGAGTTGAAAAAAGAAAAGAAAAAGTTCAAAAAAAGGTGCAAAAAGAGACAAGAAAAAGAAAAGAAAAATCATACCATACTGAGCACAAAATAAAGCAATTACAGAGCATACTTGAGATATCTAATTTGGCTTGACCCATCGATCCAAATTTTTAAAAGAAATCATTAAGTTGGCTTACTTAGGAATCAAGCTGTGAATGAACCTTTACACACACACAGAGTGAGTCTAGCCTAGATGAATTATTCAGGAACTTGGATCTGAGCTGAATTATGTACTTTGGAGGTTCTCTGATTTCATTGATAAGCACTATTTGAGGATAATTTTGTGCATAACTATCAGGATTATTTTAATTATTTTTTAATTGTTTTATATTTTTGCATGATTGTGTGTGAATGATGTTTGTGGGTGTTGTCACTGTAAGCCCTCACGAGACTATAACTCGTCCACTAGGACTGCCAAGGGGTTTAAAGACTTGTTGCAAATGCTAAATGCAATCGTGATCCCTACGAAAGTAGCTTAGTTAATTTAGTTATTTTTATTTGTTTATTTGTATTTAGTTTTTATTTTGTCTTTTGCTCGGTGTTAGACAATTATGACCCATAGCGTCACTATTTGTAAAAGACATTGTGGTTTTTGTACGAATTAATTATGTAGCAATGAAATTACATTTTATCATTTTGTAATTTGATTACTTAAATATATAAATGATAAAAGTCCATATGATTAGTTCCAGATTATAATATATGAGACAATATCAATCCATAATGGTTTAATCATTAAATATCCCTAGTCGTAGTATTATCAAGACTGGACATCGATAATGCGGAATAGACTAGTATTGCACTTGTGCGTGTTAAGGAAGCGTAACGACATAGTTCTCATATATTTAAGTATTGGATACTTATGCAAGTGTGATAGGAGATTGTGTTTACCGATGGTACGGAAACAGCTTCGCTCTGGATAGACCCAGCGGAATCCCATTGGGAGTATGACTATGTGTCTATGGGAATCCGCATCAGGGTAGGTTTATTTGGTATTAACCTGAGACTTACATCGCTAGTACTTGCGACAATCAATACGCTTTGGTTTTGGTCGTCCATGACTTTAACAGGTTATGTGTACGCCTCTTCTGGGTTTATTGAGAATCGTAGTGTATTGGGTGTGATGTCAAGATGGAAGTATCACTTCAATCATATGGAGATGATGATCGCGCATTGATACAGAATTAGTACTCTAAATGGTTGCAACCATCGGGATAATATGACAAGGTCTTGATTATCCGATTTAAAGAGACTAGTTGCTTGTAATCCGATATATGCTTCGTACGGGGCAGACAATATTCCAGCCTCAGGCCTTGCGTGTGACATCCGATACTGGATCGCTATACACAATACTACGTATACTACGCCTGATATAGATTACATATTTCATTAAGAATATTTCTGGAGAATTGGGAAGGCACGGTGCTTTGCTAGAAGCCAACCATGTCTCGTAAATCGGTAAAAAAATAGTACGAGGTACGTACGTGTTTGGATTGTCCGACGACCGGATTTACTGCCAACATATCCAGGGATCTCTTGGGTCGCTTCCCGAAGATTCACCGATGACGTATGATTCGAGCATAATTAATCTGGGATTAATTACGGAGAGATTTTATCTATGATAAATTACTATTTGAAGAGAGAGAAAGATTAATTTGGAATTAATCGATAAAATAATATATTCGATATATTAAACGAAATTAGATTTCGACGCGGAATTAAAATTAGATTTTAATTCGGGTAAACGAGTTAATTTAGAATTAATTCGTTAGCGACGTGAATAGTAATTTTGCTAGGCATAAATATTTAATTAAATTCGATTTAATTACGTCGCGATGAAAGTTCGTTAATTCAGAATTAGCGAACCCGAGCCCGGGAGTGTTTGCGGGCCCACTCGGATTTCGAATCAAGTGGGGCCCACATGTCAGATTACTTGTCACTTTAAGTAGCTTTTAGTTGATGGGTTTTGGTGAAGTAAGTGAAGACTTGTTACACACTCCAACTTGATGGCATGGTTGACATATACCAACTTTGGTATATCATTTTTTTAATTTTTGAAATTGAAATACAAGTCAACAAAAATTCATTCCCTCTCTCTCACACCCATTCACGGTTTTTGGAAGCAAAGACACTCTCCATTTTCTTTCATCTTGGCCGAACAAGGAGGAAGAGAATAAGAAGATTTGTAGTAAATTTTCTAAGGGCTAGCACTCTAAAGAATCAATACAAGGTGATAGGGAAACTAATCTTAGATCTTGGAATCCTTTGAAAAACTTGGAGCTTGGAGACCTACACTTGGAGACCACCTTGGCAGAATATTACAAAGGATTTTAGAGTTCACTTTCTTCTCAACACATCTCAAATCCGTTCAATGTAAGTGTATTTCCGCCTCACTTCATTTTGTATTCATTCTTTTCATTGTTCAAATATGATCTTGGGACTATATTAGAAACCAACAATGGTATCATTGAGCCTAGTTTGAGCATGAAAATGATTAGGGCAAAATTTGGGTAAATTGGATTTGAGCATGATTTAACCAAATTATTTGTTTGAGCATGCTTGTATATGGATAACTTGGAGTTATTTATGATCAATTTCATGAAACATTAATTGGATCAATTTTTGCCCAAAAAGTTGGCTTGGCCGAATGCTTGTTGCCCTAAATAGTCATGGTATTTTTTGTTCTTTTAATCATTGGATGAGTATGAACACTTGGGAAATGTTGATTTGTAATTCAATCGGATTGAAAACGAAATCGGACAAAAATACCCACCAATGCTGTGAGCTATGTAGCATGTAATAAGATGATTTTTTGAATCAATTATGTTAGACATGTGTTGATGATGAAAAGCATGATTAATGGATTAGATTAGTATTTTGGAAATGTTAATTTAAAAGATTAATCATGGCTAAACACTTTGATTTATTAAATTATGAATTTTGGAAAATTGGAATTTAATAATTTGGGCTTGATTTTGAATTGGGCTTATAATTGTTGTATTTGGGCATAATGGGTTTGGTTGGGCCAAGTTGGTTTAGGCCAATTGGATTGGATCCAAATTGGCCTAAATTATTCCATTAAGTCCAAATATAACAAATGGGCTTTAAAAGTTTAATTGGGCCTAATGGGACGAAATTGGTTTCTTGGCAAATAGGGTGATTCCTTAATTGGGCTGGGTATTTGGGTTTGACCCATATTGACCAAAGTCTATGCCTAGTGAAATCAATTGAAAGCCCATTGGACTTTAATTAAACAACAGTGGATGTTAATTGGGCTTTGAGACCTGTTTAGATTAGATTTGGAATCTAAGTCGTTAAAGCGCATTAAAAAATGTAGATATTTAATTTGGAATTAAATAATAGAATTATTATTGAATACGAATTAAATTAGATTTAAATTGTAATTCGATATAATTCAAGAATTCGTACTTCGAGTTTGACTCGTGCAAAATCAAATTGTTTTTTGAATATTGGATGATCACTTAATTCAAAGATTAATTAATTGGATTAGATTGATTGAATAACATGCTATGAATGAATACATGGATGTGTTGAATGAATAACGTATATCGGATGGATATTTGAAGGGAAAGGGCAATTTTGGAAATTGTTGTAAATTTAGAATTTATTAAATTGGACCTGCGTGTCCAGCCTTATCTCCCTTGATTCTTTGTATTCTCTTCTCACCTAATTCCCCTCAATGTTAATGAGGTTTCTCTTATTATATTATGTAATTGGGTAGAAGGAGAATAGTGCTAGACGGGGAGAGGAATATAGTAATTCGTTCTAGGACAATCTGTGAGATATACATCCGCATATCGTTTTAATTTATTTTCCGCGCCTTATTATGCTTTTAGAATGCATGCTTAAGGGTGTATGATGAGACCTAACAAAGATAACAAATTGGTTGCCAATTTACGCGAAAAACCCTCAAAACATATTAAGTGTTTTCCTTCCATTGAGCGATTCTTACTCAAGATCCAAGATTGGCACTGGTTTGTTGGCCAAAGTCAAGGCCTTTGTCCATCGCGGATGTGTTTGAATCATGAAGGCTTTGTTCCATATCGGTGTCTTGTCCAAGTTGTGATTTGTTGGCCAAAGTCAAGATCACTTCTTGTCCATCGACATCGATTACGAAGCTTTCCAAAGTCAATGGGTTTCGCTAACTGGAATCATTAAGCTTGTTGTGCAAAGCCAAGGCTTAGTTGATTCAGAGGAAAAAGGTTAGGAAAATATATTGGATATATTGGCATATATATTGTATATATGTTTCGGACTTGGAGGTCCACCTACCGGATCTAGGAATTGGATGAGATCCAATTGATCTTAGAGATCTACCTAGTTAAATATCATACAGCTTGTTGGCCAAAGTCAAGGTTGTGTGTTATTTAATGGGATCCTAGCCTACTAGGAAACTAGGTTTCCCGAGTACTCAACAGAGGGTTAGAGGCTCGCCGAAAATAATGGGAGGCTAGTATTGAATTTGCAATTTCGTTCAAATACTTAGCTTTACGCGCTTTCAATTATTTCGTCAATTATTTTATTAGTTGGACTAATATATCATTAGTTTTCTTGTAACAGTTAGACTGTACCCAAACATCGTTAATCGAATAGTTGGACTATTGCGGTTAAGATGACTGGAAAATTGAGCATTATGGATATTGTCATGGGCGACAACGTCTTTAATGGCACCAACTTTCGAGACTATGACATGAATCTCAGAATCGTTCAGGGATCCGAGAAGTTACTCTACACTATAGAGTGACCTCTTGGGCCTAAGCCTCGACCTGATCAGGTTCTTGAGCTAGAGCTTTGGAAGACTCATAGCGATGATAATGCAACTGCTCAATCGGTAATGCTTGCCGCTATGACTCCACAATTCCGTCGTCAAAATAGGGGTTGGATCCATATGAGATGATGGCGAAGTTCACGATCTCCACCGATCTAACCTTAGATCGTAAAGATACGAGTTGCAGAAGAAGCTCTTCCGGGCTCGCATGTCAGATGGTACATCTGTTGAGCACCATGTCTCACAAATGATTGCTGATATTGAGCAGCTCAGACAGATTGGCATAGTCTTCGAGGCTGAGACTTCAATAGATTTGATCCTACAGTCTCTCCCCGACACTTGGAGTGGGTTCATCATGAACTACAACATGTTGAACCAAGACCAGACTCTTGGAGAGTTCATGTCCACTCCGCGAGAGGCAGAAAAAGAGCTCTTTAAGGGTAAGAAGCGCGAGGCCACCTATGCTTCAACATCTCAGACTCCGAGGGCTTGGCCCAAGGCGACTGAAGGTGTTAAAAGAAGAAGCATAGAAGAAGGGCAAGGCCAAATCGTCAAAGGGTTCTGGGAAACCCAAGGACAAATCCCAAGATGTATGCTTGCAGTGCGGGAAGCGGGGTCACTGGAAGCATGACTGCCGCGAGTACAAGGCACACATGAAGGAGATTAAAGCGGGCAAGGCACCGGCTACAGGTATGTTTTGTTATAGAAATAAACATGTCTACTTCTAGTTTTAAAAATTGGATTTTTGATTCTGGTTGTGGTACTCATATATGTACTTATGTGCAGGATCTGCGATTAGCAGGAGACTGGCCTCATGAGAGATTGACCTCCGTGTTTGAAATGGGACGCGAGTTGCCGTTTTTGGCCGTTGGCACTTATGTTTTGGAACTGCCCTCGGGGCATGTACTTGAACTTATAAACTATTATTTTGTACCTAGTTTGACAAGGAATATAATTTCTGTATCTATTTAACCCAATGTGGGTATACTTTTGTATTTAGAAACACCGGGTGTTTTTATGTATAAAAATGATATAGAAATTTGCACAGCTGATGCAAATAATGGTCTTTATATTTTGAATATAAATCAATCTCAAACATATAATGTAACAAACAAAAGGCTTAAAGTAAGTAACAAAGATGAAACTTATATGTGGCATTGTCGTCTGGGACACATAAACAAGACATGTATATCCACACTTTCGAAGAGTGGATACTTGGACGGATTTGATCCAAATTCATATAACGTCTGCGAATCTTGTTTATTAGGCAAGATGCCTAAATCACCTTTTAGCGGTAAAGGTGTACGTGCCACCGAACTATTAGCCCTTGTTCATAGTGACGTTTGTGGGCCCATGTCTAGCCAGGCTAGAGGTGGATATGAATACTTAATAACCTTGACGGATGATGCATCGTGTTATGGTTATGTGTATCTTATGAGACACAAGTCGGAAACTTTTGAGAAATTCAAAGAGTTTCGACACGAAGTAGAAAAACAGACCGACAAAAGTATTAAGACATTACGGTCGGACCGTGGTGGTGAATACTTAAGCAATGAGTTTCTTGATTACTTGAAAGAATATGGTATTCTTTCACAGTGGACTCCTCCCAGAACACCGCAATTAAACGGTGTGTCCGAACGGAGAAACCGAACTTTGTTAGACATGGTGAGGTCTATGATGAGTCGCACAGAGCTACCTATTTCCTTCTGGGGATATGCATTGAACAGTGCAATACTTATTTTGAATAAGGTTCCGTCAAAGTCTGTTCAACAGACTCTGTATAAAATATGGATAGGAAAGAAACCGGGTTTCTCATTCCTGAAGATTTGGGGTTGCTGGGCATACGTCAAACGTTTGGAAGGTACCAAACTAGAACCCAAATCAGATAAATGCCTATTTGTAGGATATCCCAGGGAAACCAAAGGATATTACTTCTATCACCCACAATAGAACAAAGTATTTGTTGCTCTACATGCGGTTTTCCTTGAGAATGAATTCCTAAATGTAGTGATAAGTGGGAGGAAAGTAGAACTTGATGAAAATCAGAGTGATACTGTTCCTGGCATAAAATCCTCAACGGAACATGAACAGTCCATCAGGGATGAGACTATACCACAATCTTCGAATACACAAGGACCGCGTAGGTCAGAGAGAGTCAGAAAAAACCTGAGAGGTATGGGTTTCTTATTGAGGAAGACGAGCCGGCTATGTATGAGGAAGCGATACAAGTATCTACTCCAGTTTATGGCAAGATGCCATGAATTCCGAAATGGATTCCATGTACACCAACCAAGTTTGGACACTGGTTGATGCACCAGAAGGCGTAAAGCCTATTGGTTGTAAATGGGTCTTCAACAGGAAGACTGACATGGATGGCAACGTACAAACATCCAAAGCTAGGCTTGTAACGAAAGGGTATCGTCAACGACATGGTGTCAATTACGATGAAACTTTTTCACCCGTTGCCATAATTAAATCCATTCGCATAATGCTTGCTATTGCTGCATATTTCGATTACGAGATATGACAGATGGACGTCAAAACCGTTTTCCTTAATGGAAACCTTTTGGAGGATGATTATATGCAACAGCCTAACGGTTTTGTCGTACCTAGACTTGCAAACAAGGTTTGTAAGTTAAATCGATCCATTTATGGATTGAAGCAAGCATCGCTTTCTTGGAATCAACGTTTTGATAAAAGAATATGATTTCGTTCAAAACGAGGATGATCCATGTGTATATGAGAAGGTTAGTGGGAGCGCACTGACATTCATTGTTCTTTACGTTGACGATGTATTGCTAATTGGCAATGACATTCCCATGTTAACATCGGTGAAAGCTTGGCTTTCATTAAAATTCTCCATGAAGGATCTGAGAGAAGGAGCCTTTATTCTAGGAATAAGATCTACCAGGATAGATCTAGAAAGCTGCTTGGACTCTCCCAGAGCACGTACATTGACAAAGTGTTGAAGAGATTCAACATGGATAAGTCCAATAGGGGATTGTTGCCAGTGTCATATGACGTCACTCTATCTAAGGACATGTGTCCTAAAACTCAAGATGAGAGAGACAATATGAGTCAGATATCGTTCGCCTCGGTAGTTGGATCGATCATGTATGCCATGATATGTACGCGACATGATGTCTTCTATGCTTTGAGCATATGTAGTCGCTATCAGGCCGATCCAGGTGATAGTCACTGGATGGCGGTTAAGAATATGCTTAAGTATCTTAGACGAACTAAGGATGCTTTCTTAATCTATGGAGATAGAGAACTTAAGGTAACTGGGTATACCGATGTAAGTTTCCAAACCGACAAAGACGATTGTAAGTCGCAATCCGGGTACATATTTTGTTTGAATAACGGAGCAGTAAGCTGGAAATCTTCCAAGCAAGAGACTGTTGCCGATTCATCAACAGAAGTGGCGTATATTGTTGCAGCTAAAGCAGCAAAAGAGGCAGTTTGGATCCGTAAATTCCTAATTGGATTAGGAGTAGTTCCGTTAACAGTTGAGCCCGTTCCATTGTATTGTGACAATAACGGGGCTATAGCGTAGGCTAAGAAACCGCGGTCTCATCAACAATCCAAGCATGTTCTTCGACGTTTCCATCTGATTTATGAGATCATACATCGTGGCGATGTGAAGATCGAGAAGGTCGCATCAGAGGACAACATTACATATCCGCTGACGAAAGCTATTCCTCAGTAAAAGTTTGAGCGACATGTACATAGTTCAGGTATTAGATGCTTGAGTGACTGGCTATAGGCTAAGTGGGAGATTGTTAGACAGTTATGACCCATAGCGTCACTATTTGTAAAAGACATTGTGGTTTTTGTACAAATTAATTATGTAGCAATAAAATTGCATTTTATCATTTTGTAATTTGATTACTTAACTATATAAATGATAAAAGTCCCTATGATTAGTTCCGGATTATAAGATATGAGACAGTATCAATCCATAACGGTTTAATCACTAAATATCCCTAGTCGTAGTATTATCGAGACTGGACATCGATAATGCGGAATAGAGTAGTATTGCACTTTTGCGTGTTATGGAAGCGTAACGGCATAGTTCTCATATATTTAAGTATTGGACACTTATGCAAGTGTGATAGGAGGTTGTGTTTACCGATGGTACGGAAACAGCTTCGCTCTGGATAGACCCCGCGGAATCCCATTGGTAGTATGACTATGTGTCTATGGGAATCCGCATCAGGGTATGTGTATTTGGTCTTAACCTGAGACTTACATCGCTAGTAATTGCGACAATCAATACGCTTTGGTTTTGGTCGTCCAGGACTTTAACAGGTTATGTGTACGCCTCTTCTGGGTTTATTGAGAATCGTAGTGTATTGGGTGTGATGTCAAGATGGAAGTATCACTTCAGTCATATAGAGATGATGATCGAGCAGGGATACATAATTAGTACTCTAAATGGTTGCAACCATCGGGATAATAAGACAAGGTCATGATTATCCGATTTAAAGAGACTAGTTGCTTGTAATCCAATATATGCTTCGTACGGGGCAGACACTATTCCAGCCCCAGGCCTTGCACGTGACATCCGATATTGGATCGCTATACACAATACTATGTATACTACGCCTGATATAGATTACATATTTTATTAAGAATATTTCTAGAGAATTGGGAAGGCACGATGCTTTGCTAGAAGCCAACCATGTCTCGTAAATCGGTAAAAACGTAGTACGAGGTACATAAGTGTTCGGATAGTCCGACGACTGGATTTACTGCCAACATATCCAGGGATCTCTTGGGTCACTTCCCGAAGATTCACCGATGACGTATGATTCGAGCATAATTAATCTGGGATTAATTACGGAGAGATTTTATCTATGATAAATTACTATTTGAAGAGAGAGAAAGATTAATTTGGAATTAATCGATAAAATAATATATTCGATATATTAAACGAAATTAGATTTCGACGCGGAATTAAAATTAGATTTTAATTCGGGCAAACGAGTTAATTTAGAATTAATTCGTTAGCGACGTGAATAGTAATTTTGCTAGGCATAATTATTTAATTAAATTCGATTTAATTACGTCGCGATGAAAGTTCGTTAATTCAGAATTAGCGAACCCGAGCCCGGGAGTGTTTGCGGGCCCACTCGGATTTCGAATCAAGTGGGGCCCACATGTCACATTACTTGTCACTTTAAGTAGCTTTTAGTTGATGGGTTTTGGTGAAGTAAGTGAAGACTTGTTACACACTCCAACTTGATGGCATGGTTGACATATACCAACTTTGGTATATCATTGTTTTAATTTTTGAAATTGAAATACAAGTCAACAAAAATTCATTCCCTCTCTCTCACACCCATTCATGGTTTTTGGAAGCAAAGACACTCTCCATTTTCTTTAATCTTGGCCGAACAAGGAGGAAGAGAATAAGAAGATTTGTAGCAAATTTTCTAAGGGCTAGCACTCTAAAGAATCAATACAAGGTGATAGGGAAACTAATCTTAGATCTTGGAATCCCTTGAAAAGCTTGGAGCTTGGAGACCTACACTTGGAGACCACCTTGGCCGAATATTACAAAGGATTTTGGAGTTCACTTTCTTCTCAACACATCTCAAATCCGTTCAATGTAAGTGTGTTTCCCCCTCACTTCATTTTGTATTCATTCTTTTCATTGTTCAAATATGATCTTGGGACTATATTAGAAACCAACACTCGGGACTAACAAAATATTAAGTTTGGGGGTGTTTGATAAGTGCAGTTTATACCCACTTATTCCGACATCCTTAGCCTATTATTTTATTATTGATATAGTCATTAATGTAATTTATAGTTCATTTTATATCTTGTCTGTAGGAAGCATTATAACATAAAGAATGGAGCAAATACGCGTGTTCGGGACCTATTGGGTGCATCGAACTCAAGAACAGGCAAAACCAGCATCAACTGCGCACTGAATTTAAAAAGGCTATAACTTTTGATCTAAAAAGAGTTATGAGACCTATAATATATCACTTTGTATCTACTCAAAGATTTTTTTGGAAAAGGCTACAAATATATTCCAAAATGTGTTTTTTGTACAAAGTACAAGGGGCATCCCCCAGAAAAGTGCTATAAGCACAAACAAAGAACCAAAATTCAAAGAACCAAATACATGGCAGTGCTACAAGCACATACAAAGAACCAAAGTTCAAAAAACCAAAAACATGGCCCGAAACTACAACAAGCAAATAAAAGCCCAAAGCCTCTAATATCCAAACAATTAGCCGACGACCTACATAATATGTCACGAGCGTTAGCCCACAAACACAACGCAGGCCACGAGCACAAAAAGGAGTCCAATTGCCGAAGCAAAATGTCAAGCCCGCCACAACGCCATCCATTCAACAAATCAAAGAGCTTTTAAAAGCCCCATATGAACTCGTAGGCCCACATATAAGCCCACTAGTGCCACCAACAAGTTTACAGCCCACAACGAATTATCAAAATCACCAGCCCACGAAGCAATCCGAGCAGCCTATGAGACACGCAAAACCAGCCCACGTGCACAGGCGTCGGTCCGTCAAAAGAGTTATAATCCAGTGAGCCAAGCAAACAAATTGAGGCTTCAAACGGCCCAAAGCAAACAGGCAGGCCCACATGAGCCCAAGACAAATCATGCACAATGTTGAAACATGTTGCAGCATAATCATCCGAGCAGCCCTCAGGCGCAGACACTAGGCCCAATTACGCAAATCAGCCAGCCCACATGCTCATCATTTTCAATTGTCATGAGTCCCACATCGCCTGGGAACCCCCTCCAGATATCAATCTTCCTAATCGGCTAACCATCAGCCCACGAACCAGCTTACCTGGGCAACCAAGCCACAGACAGCTCCAGCCCAATATCCTAAAAGACCCTGAAGCCGAATCATTGTATTAGATCTATCACCATAGCAGAGCCGTAACCCTGGGGGAGATATGGCCGAGAAACTGCCACAGAATCAACTCCAAATGTCCAAAAAAAAAACAATAGAAATTGCACGCCAAACCTCAACATCCGTAGGCCAAGATGCATCTTCACTCACTTGGTAGCCAAAAGCCACGCAAATTCCAGCAAACTGGAGATCACTTTACGCGATCCAAGCCGAAGTTTAGATCAAGCCCAAACGCCAGATTTGGCCCAAGACGCTTGACCCAGTCACACGCCTGTCCCCTCAGCACAAAAGCTATGAATCCCAGCCCACTAACTTCCCACAGCACAATCAAGGCCCAGACGTGAAGCAACCAGGCCTATGACTAAGCCTGAGTTGAGCAAACAGGCCCAATCATAAGCCCAATACCCAGAGCCATGTTAATACTTTGGCAAGCCCAATCAATTCCCTTCACGTGACAAGCAGCCGAGCTGCACATTTAGCAGCCGAACAGCTAAACAGGTCCATGATGAAACCTCTCAGTATCAGGCCCAAAAGCCACACAAAGACGCAAGCCCGTGTTCTCGAAACATCAAGGCCCAGCCCGTTAATCTGCCTCAACACAGCGCAGCCAAGATTCACAGCCTCGTGCATATTTTAATGATACACGTGACAATGTTTGATCAACAAAAAAACAGGCCCAATCAGGCCCATATGCCAATCAAACAAAACCAATCACCAGAGAGAAGGCCCGATTGCCATCTGCAATCCTCATGCACAAAAACGCCAACTCAGCAAAAACAATTTTAATTCCTGCAAGCTCAATCAGCCCACAAACAGCCTAATCTCGGCTCACATGCAATAGCAGCAACATTCACGTGACAAACAGGTAATTTCACTGAGTAAACTCAGAAATAGATCAAAATCAGGAAATTTCAAAAAAAAATTGATGAAGATCATGATGAAATCCAGCGGTCAACTCCAGGTCAAACCAACTCAATTCCTAAATTCTACCAGCAAAAGCGTTGAAATTCAAGATTCAAGCCCAGATTTGACCGAATAAACCATTCATCAAGCTGTTTTCACCAACATTCAGTAAAATGGACTAGAATAGCCCAGATTTGCGATCAATTCTCTTCGTCAATCCACAACCAAAACCGCCTATCCTATCACGTGAAAATTTAAAAAACCACGTGACAAAACCTGTGAACGGCTACGAACAGACCCAATCAGCGGCCCAAGAACATGCACCTTCACGTGCGCCTGTTTTAAAACTTCACGTGCAACTATGGCAGGCCAAATACAGCTCAAAGCCCACGGGTCCCAACGTAGGCCCAAGCGCATACGGCCCAAAATCCAATTAATGAGTACCAAAACTCAGCCCAGCGTCCATTCGGCGGCCACACAAACAAAATTTTCCACTGAGTTGACTCAGAATAAGATCAAACACAGGGATTTTCGAGGAACCTGATGAAGATCAAGCCCAGAATTTCGAAGAACATGATGAAGGTCAAGACTCCTCAAATTCAGAAAACGATCATCCGAAAAGCCAACTTTGGAAATAAAATTCAAATCATCATTTGAAATTCCAAAATCAAATTGCGAGCTCAACAGATCGACAAATCTGGAAATTCTCATGAACATGATGAAGATCTTGATGAACAACCACAAGTCAACTGCAGGTCAACATCAGTCGAAGCCCAGATTCAGCCGCCAAATGCGTCCAGAATCCAAAAATCAAACCAAAACTGACCGATCAGTGCATCCTCCAAGCAGCATTCCACGTGAGATCAAAAGAAACCGAATGATAAGCAACCGGCAGGGGGAGTTCGTCAAACTCCTCTACAAACTTTCTCAATCCTCAACTCTATCTCCAAAAAATTCAGAAAATTTTGGAGGAAATTGGTAAAATATGCTTCAAAAAAAGAATTAATCGCAAATCACACACTTTGTTGACTCGGCAATCCGAGGAGCACACAACAATGGCATGAATTGAAAAAAATCCTCAAAAGGAAGTTGAGAGAATTTGAGGAGAGGGAAAGTGTAGAGAGAGGAAAAAATTTGACCAAATGAACTCAAAGATATCTATGCGTTCCATACAAAATCCAAGGGCTTTGGCGCCGGCGCCGCGGCGCCCCGTACACACCAGAAACATGATTTTAGGGTTTTTCAGCTGTTTAATGACCCCAAGACTTTATTATAAATACATTAGTTCATCCACAAATCAAAATGGGAGGCTAATACACAGCACAAAATACCAAAATACATATTTTAGAGAGATCCAATGAGGATGATTGAAGAGCGACAATAGGAGACGAATGCGGTGACGTCCGAAGAGGAAGAGATTCAATTCGGGTTTTATCTTCTTGTTTCTTTCGTAGAACTCTAATGATTTCCATTAGATTCATGACTTGTTTATCATTGTTTTTATCTATTGTCATGAACTAAACTGCTAAATTCTGGAAAATGATGTAACTGATGCTTGAACCTTGTAATTGTTTGTCAATTTTATTATGATGTTTTATTGAGTTATTTATATTCTTTTGAGTTTAATGTTTTGTGTTTGCTGGCCAAAAATATGATGATATATGTTTGAAATCTATCACTCGAGAGAGGGGATTTTGAATAGATCTAGAGAATATAACTTAGGAATTTTATAGAGTTCGAGAGAATATATAAGTTCATTTGAAGTCGTTAATATAGAATCACAAAGCTTAATGAGTTGTTAACTACTAGATTTTTATAGAGATATCGAAGTCTATAGTTGATGATATTTTCACTGATGCTCGAGAGAGGGAGTGGATATTTTCGAAATCTTGACTTATAAATAATATAACTGAACAAGGATTAATTGACATGACAAATACATATGCGACAGCTAGGTGAAATCAGGATCTAGAATATCTATCGTATTAGTCCTTCCTATATAATTACTTTTATATTTATTTATTAAAATCTTTATTATTTGTTTTCTAAATAAAGTTAGGATTGCGAGTTAACGTAATCCCTGTGGGTTCGACACTCTAAACTCATTTATACTAAAACTTGACACCGTACACTTGCGGTATGATATAAAATATCACAACAACCACCTCTGAATTCACGAAGAACACGAATGACCTTTCTGAACTATACGAGTTGAGGTCATCACATATTTTTAACAATCCCTCCGTCGTAGGCTATCCGAGTTGTACTTAGGAAACATAGAATATACCGTCAAGTTTCCGAGACGCACATCTCATGTCGACATGTCCACAATTCTTCATAACTGATGTGATCCACCCCAGATGATCGACTTTGGCCAAATATTTAATAATCGTGACTTCACTAACATTGATACCTAAACCCCTTATGAGACACATACGGGCCGACAGATCCTATCTTGCTTCGTACTTGATTACTGAGTGCATCGAACCATACCCAACGAACATCTAGAGGCCAGACCATGATAGGTTTCTGACATATTTGGAATCAAAGTGTGGAGGATCTCACACAAAATCAATGATATCCTATAGTCAAAGGATTACATATGCTACTCGACTCGAGGAGATTCCTATTGACGGTGGTGCATACTTCCAACTATTAGGAATCACCTATGAGTCATTCAGTATTCTCTTCAACGAATACCCACATGTATATACGAGTTTCCAAAACTCTTGGTACATCGGGTTAAACCATTGGAACTCCAATTCCAATATACGACATGTGTTAGTCTTCTAGGTTATAGAAATTCGACCGTATTCCAAAACCAATGACTAGTAATATTTACTTTAATAATAGTTTACACCCAGTGTCAAAACTATTCTAAGGTCGATGTCATTTTTAGCATATCTATACATCAATCTAATACGCATAGTGACAATACCATTAATGAGGCATGAAATGAAAAATATAGTTACTTTATTAATAAATAATAAAATTTTCAAATCGGATTGGCACTCCAAGCACCAACATCATCAAACTCCCACTTGCTTAGTGCCAATATGGATGGCATCGCAGTCCCATCTCCCCCACATGTTTATCGAATAACTAATAAGGTAAGGCATTTGTAAGCGGGTCTGCTATGTTGTCTTGTCATTGAACCTTCAAGACTATTATGTCTTTTCATTTAATAATCTCTCTAATTACGCGATATTTCCTTTCCACGTGTTTAGACTTGGAATGCGCCCTCTGTTGGACAATTATGACCCATAGCTTCACTATTTGTAAAAAATATTGTGGTTTTTGTACAAATTAACTATGTGGCAAAATAAATTGCTATTTTATCATTTTGTAATTAGATTACTTGAATATATAAATGATAAAAGTCCTTATGATTAGTTCCGGATTAATAAGATATGAGACAGTATCCATCCACGTAAGGTTTAATCATTAAATATCTCTAGTCGTAGTATTGGACATCGATAATGCGGAATAGACTAGTATTGCACTTGTGCGCGTTATGGAAGTGTAATGACATAGTTCTTATATATTTGGGTATTGGATACTCATGCAAGTGTAATATGAGGTTCTGTTTGCCGATGGTACGAAAACAGCTTCGCTATGGATAGACCCCTCGGAATCCCATTGGTAGTATCACTATGTGTCTATGAGAATCCGAATCAGGGTAGGTGTATTTGGTCTTAACCTGAGACTTGCATCGCTAATACTTGAGACAATTAGTACGCTTTGGTTTTGGTCGTCCGGGACTTTAACAGGTTCTGTGTACGCCTCTTCTGGTTTTATTGAGAATCATAGTGTATTGAGTGTGATGTCAAGATAGAAGTATCACTTCAGTCATATGGAGATGATGATCACGCATGGATACAGAACTGGTATTCTAATATGTTGCAAATATCGGGATAATATGACAAGGTCATGATTATCCAATTAAAGGGACTAGTTGCTAGTGATCCTATATATGCTTCGTACATGGCAGACACAATTCTAACCCCAGGCCTAGACCCGGCCACGGTTCCGGTTCGGAACCGGAACCGAACCGGAACCGAACCGGTTGGAACCGGAAGGTTCCGGTTCCAATCGGTTCCGGTTCCGGTTCCGGAACCGAACCGGAATGGGACCGGTTCGGTTGGGGTTCCACCCCAACTCGAACCGGTCCGAACCGGTGGAACCGTACGGTTCCACCGGTTCGGACGGTTCCAACCGGAACCGTTCGGTTCCGGTTGGAACCGTCGGGTTCCTGTTGGAACCGTAGGTTCCAACAGGAACCCTAAGGCCCCCAACGGCTAGTAGCCGTTGGGGGCCTTATTAGTTATTCCCCCAACGGCTACTGCCGTTGGGGGATGCAGGGAGCCGTTTGGCTCCCTGCCAAACGGCTCCCTGCCAAAAAAAATAAAAATAAATAAAATTATAAAATTTTTTTTATTATATAAAATAAAAATTAATAATGTACCCCTAATAACGGTAATAAAACGGTTATATTTAGGGGCATTTTTGGTATCAAAAAAATTCTAAAATTCTATAAATAAGATTCATTTTTCATAATTTCATCACACCAATTTCTCAACTCTCTCATTTTCTATAAATCTCTTATTCTCAATCTTACTTCAATACAATTCTCTTATTTTAGTTGTTAATTAATTTGTTATCACATTCGGCATTCGCATCGCAATTATTCAAATGGCAAGCTCATCCGAGAACATAATGTCAAATATGCCAACCCAAGAGAGCGGCCCTAGTGTCAGTGCACAATCACGGAGAAGAGAAGTTAAGGCTCGGTCCTCGGATATTTTCAAAATTCATTTTAATTTGGAACGCCTAGAAGATGATTCACAACGAGCAGTTTGCAACTATTATGGGGTTATCTACAAATTTTCAGGTGGATATGGCAATATGATCAAGCACATGGAAAAACATCATCCGGTTGAATTTGGCATTGATACGACGCAAACTCAAATGGCCAGGTACGCATCATCAAGTAGAGGTACGAGTGCTTTAGATTTATTTAAATATTCTGATGCAAAAAATATAGAGGAATTTGCGAAATTAACTTGTATGGCACATCTTTCTTTAAGCTTTGGTGAAAAACTTCATTTTACTAATTACGTGCATAATGCTTTAAACCCTTCTACATGTAGAATGACTCGAAACACAACAAAACGTCATATTTTTAAATTATACAAAGATGGTAAAATTATTTTAAATGAAATATTTAAAGAGATGAAAGGTCGTATTTCTGTATGTTCTGATATTTGGAGTGATCATTGGCAAACACATTCATACATGGGTGTGACTTGTCATTGGATTGATGCATCATTTACCATGCAAAAACGACTAATTGCATTTAGAGTTTTTGATGACCAACATACTGCACATAATATTTATAGAATGATGAAGGTAATTTTTGATGAATATGGTTTAGGAGAAAAAATTTTAACAATTGGATTTGATAATGCATCTGCAAATACTGCATCCATCAATGATTTAAAAGAAATATGTCAACCAAATTTAGGGGGTCGGTTTTTTCATATTCGTTGTACATGTCATGTCCTCAACTTATGTGTGCAAGACGGTCTAAAATTATTATCACCTTTCCTTGATCCAATTAAAACGGCACTTAACTGTATTTGGTCATATTCTCAAATTAGGAGAGAATGGACCAAGTTTTGTAAAATAAATGGTATTAAACCGATTAAATTTTCAAGAGATGTTCCAACACGTTGGAATTCTACTTATTTTCTTTTATGTCAAGCATTTCAATACAAAGATGCATTATGTAGTTTTTTTTCTCAACATGTTCAAAATATCACACTTTATCCTAGTCAATGGGATATTTGTGAAAAAGTTTTAGATATTTTAAAAGTTTTTAATGATGCTACTTTAGTTTTTAGCGGCGTTTATTATCCTACAGCACATTTATTTCTTCTTGAGAGTTTAAATATTGTTGGCACTCTCGATGAGCATGTTGACAGTAGCGATCCTAATGATATTGTTTTGTTAGAAGCCATTACTGTTATGAAGGTAAAATGGTTAAACTATTTTAGAGAAATTCCTTTACTTTATCTTATTGCTGCTGTTTTTGATCCTAGATTTAAATTAGAAGGTTTGAGTGGTGCTTTACAAGCTTATTATGGTTATTTAGGAATATTAGATGAAATTGACATTACTAGATTAATGACGAAATTAAGAAATGATTTAATTGAGTTATTTAATGATTATATTGTAAGATATAACTTAGGAACATTAGGTCAATCTAGTAGTAGCGAACCGGTAATTCAAACAAGACTTAGCGCAGGGGATCGTTGGTTATTGCAACGAAATAAAAAAGCTAGGGATACGACAACTAATAACCCTGAATTAGATAATTATTTATCTACAAATTTTGAGTTTTCTAATGAAAGTTTATGCAGTAAAAATTTTAAAATCCTTGAATGGTGGAACCGGCATCAAAATATATATCCTGTTTTATCTATTATTGCTAAAGAGATCTTGGCAGCACCTATTTCCACCGTTGCGGTTGAGCAAGCCTTCAGCTTGGGAGGTAATATATTGGAAGCTAGGCGATCTTCATTACATCCAAGCACTCTAGAAGCAACAGCTTGTGTGGATGATTGGACTCGAGCTGATCTGAGACAACAAGAAGATGCCCCCGATGATTGTGAAGATTTGTTCGATAATGCTTCTGCAACAAGTGCAAGCGGAACCGGAGCCAAAGGATCAACCGATAATGATGATTGATAATTGTAAAATTATAATTTACAAAAGGGGATACGTCTAAAAGACTAAAACTTGTAATGGAACTACGTGAGCTTTGATTCCTCTCACCCTTGGAGGATACGTAGGCAACTTAAATATTTAAAAATTTAAGCTCAAGCTCTTCAATGTAATAAAAAATTTTTTTTTTAAATTTAATCTCATTTTTTTTTATTTAAATTAATCAAAAAAAAAAAAAAAAAATTTAACCGAACCGAACCGGAACCGAAAGGTTCGGTTCCGGTTCGGTTTTCGGTTCCGGTTCCACACTTGTGGAACCGGTAACCGGCCGGTTCGGTTCGGTTCCGAACCGGAACCGAACCGCCGGCCGGGTCTACCCAGGCCTAGCATGTGACATCCGATAATGGATCGTAATACGTAATACTTAGTATATTACGCTTTATAAAGATTATGTATTCATTAAAAGAATATTTCTGGAGAATTTGGTAGGCACGGTGCTTTGCTAGAAGCCAACCATGTCTTGTAAATCGCTAAGAACGTGGTACGAGATATGCACGTGTTCGGATAGTCCGACGACCGAATTTACTGCAACATTTCCTGGAATCTCATGGGTTGCTTCCCAAAGATTCACCGATGACATTTGACTCGAACAGAATTAATCTGGGATTAATTATAAGAGAGAGAGAATTAATCTGGGATTAATTACGGTAAAAATTTATCTGGGAAAAAATTCGATTAGAAGAGAGAGAACGATTAATTTGGAATTAATCGATTAAATTATATATTCGATACATTAATTGAAATTAGATTTCAATGCGAAATTAAAATTGAATTTTAATTCGGGCAAATGAATTAATTTAGAATTAATTCGTAAGCGACTTTAATAATAATTTTACAAGGCATAATTATTTAATTAAATTATATTTAATTATGTCGAAACAGCAAATTCGTTAATTCAGAATTAAACGAACCCGGGCCCGAGCAAAGTTACGTGTTGGATTGTTCGACTTAAATTCTGAATTTACAAGTGGTGGGACCCAATTGACTTACATCAACTAGTTTTACTAGTGATGGAAGTGGTTAAGGTTGAGTGTAAAACTTAGATTGCTTATTATACACTCAATCAAATTCCAACACACTTTGTATTTTTTAATCATTTGGAATGACATATACCAACTTGGATTTTGGTAAATGGTAATAGGATTTTAGAAATCAAATACACCAAAAACAAATATCTCTCTCTCCATTTTTCTTCCTAATTGCCGAGAGCTTCTCCTCATCCCTTTGAGTTTATGTTGCAAAACTTCTTGAGAGCTAGCACTTCAAAGAGTGAATCAAGGTGATAGGGAAACCAATCATTGAGTTTGAAATACACAAAAAGGCTTGGAGCTTCAACAAATGATCAAAGGTTTTGAACTTCATACATCCATCAAATCCGTTCAATGTAAGTATTCTGCAACTTCTTTGAATATTCACATACCGAATCATGATTAGAGATCCTTGGCATGTTTTAGGACACTAACAATGGTATCAAGATCCTTTTCTAAGCAAAATTTAGTTTAGGGTTTGTAAACTTTAATTTGGAGTTCTTATGTTTTGAGCCAAATTTCTTCAAATTGGTTGTTTGGTTGAGCTTGGATGATGATGAATTAGATTTATGCATCTTAGAAATTGAGAAAATGAATTGGATATAATTTTCCCTAATTTCCTAGCCATTGCCGAACATGAATCCTA
This sequence comes from Zanthoxylum bungeanum, assembly GCA_019454045.1. NCBI lineage: Eukaryota > Viridiplantae > Streptophyta > Magnoliopsida > Sapindales > Rutaceae > Zanthoxylum > Zanthoxylum bungeanum. Next base: position 29,570 of record SKCR01041390.1, on the reverse strand, counting down.
GGATTACTCATAGTAATTTTTTGATTTTAGACCACTGGATGTGTTTAAAGCATGAGATAAATTGATTGTTGATTTAATTGGATTGAAATCAAATTGATTACTATTTTGTGCCATATTGCCGTGACTATAAGAAGCATGTATAGTTTGATTTTGCTTCAATTTGTGTTGGACATGAGTTGGTTAATTAAAGCATGATTAATTAATTTAATTAGTTTAATTGGTGTTTTGGAAATATTAGTTTAACTAATTAATTATGGCTATTACACTTTAATTAAAATTAATGTGAAATTTGGATTTTTATATTAATTAAAATTAGTCTTTAATTTTGAATTGGGCTAAAATTGTTGTATTTGGGCTTAATGGGCTTGGTTGGGCCAAGCTTGGTTTAGGACAATTGGATTGGATCCAAATTGGGCATAAAACCATTCCATAAAGTCCAAATATAATAATTGGACCTTTAATAATTTAATTGGGCTTAATGGACCTAAATTGATTTTTGGCAAAAAGGGTGATTCCTTATTGGGCTTTGGTTGCCAAAGCCCATACCTTAAGAATTAATTAAAATCCCATTGGACTTTAATTAATTTGACATTGGATGTTAATTAGGCCTTTGAGACCCATTTAGATTGGATTTAGAATCTAAGTCTAAAAGACATTAAAATAAGTGTAATTATTTAATTTGGAATTAAATATGAATTAATATTGGATACAAATTAAATTGGATTTAAAATTGTAGTTCGATATAATTCAAGAATATGTACTTTGAGTGTTTATTCTTAAACGAGTTGGACTCGCGCAAATCAAATCGTTGTTTGAATATTGGATGGTCATTAATTCAAAGATTAATTAATTGGATTAGATTGATTGAATAACATGCTTTGTGTGAATACATGGATGTATTGTATGAATAATGTATATCAGATGGATATTAGAAGGGTGAGGGCAATTTTGGAAATTGTTGTAATAAATTTAGAATTTATTAAATTGGACCTGCGTGTCCAGCCTTTTATCTCTTGACTCTTTGTATTTCTCTTCTCACCAATTCCCCTCAATGTTAATGAGGTTTCTTTATTGTATTATGTAATTGGGTAGAAGTTAGAATAGTGCTAGCGGGAGAGAGGAAAGAGAGAGATTTGTTCTAGAAACAATTTGTTAAATATTCATCCGCATATCACTATTATTTATTTCGTGCCTTATTATGCTTTTAGAATGCATGTTTAAGGGTGTATGATGAGACCTAATCAAAGATAATAAATTGGTTGCCAATTTATGCGAAAAACCCTCAATACAATATTAAGTGATTTCCTTCCATTGAGTGGTTCTCTCTCAAGATCCAAGATTGGCATTAGTTTGTTGGCCAAAGTGAAGATCAATGTCCATCGCAGATGTGTTTGAACCTTGAAAGCTTTGTTAAATATCATACAACTTGTTGGCCAAAGTCAAGGTTGTGTGTTATTTAACGGGATCCTAGCCTACTAGGAAAATAGGTTTCCTGAGTACTCAATAGAGGGTTAGAGGCTCACCAAAAAATAGTGGGAGGCCAGTATTGAATTTGCAATTTCGTTTAAATACTTGCCAAATACGCGCTTTCAAATTATTTTCGTCATTTTATATATTTATTAGTTGGACTAATATTTTATTATTTTCTTTTAACAGTTGGACTGTACCCGTAATCCTTAATTGAATAGTTGGACTATTGCAATTAAGATGGCCGGAAAGATCAACGTTAGGGACATTATCATGGGTGAAAATATCTTTAATGGTGTGAACTTTCCTGACTGGGATATGAATCTCAGGATTGTCTTGGGGGCTGAGAAGATGCTCTATACGATAGAGAGACCTCTCGAGCCTAAGCCCGGAATTGAGCAGCCACTTGAGCTTGAGCTTGAACTTTGGAAGACTCACAGTGATGACAACTCAACTGCACAATCCGTCATGCTTGTTGTAATGACCCCACAATTTCGTCGTCAAAACAAAAGATTGGATCCCCACGAAATGATGTTGAAATTGAGGGACCTTCACTGATCTAACCTTAGATTGCAGAAGTATGAATTACAGAAGAAGCTCTTTTGCTCTCGAATGTCAGAGGGTACATCTGTCGAGCACTATGTGTCGCAGATGATTACTGACATCGAACAGCTGGGTCAGCTGGGCATAACCTTTAAGGCTGAGACTTCCATAGATTTGATCTTAGAGTCTCTTCATGACAGCTGGAGCGGGTTCATCATGAACAATAATATGATGAACCAAGAGAAGACTCTTGGAGAGTTGATGGAAATGCTGAAAGAGGCGGAAAAAGAGCTTTTAAAGGGCAAGAAGCGCGAGACGCACTTCGCTTCAAGATCTCAAAATGCCAAGGCTTGGCCAAAGGCTTCTGGAGGTGTGAAGAAGAAGAAGAAGAAGAAGAGAAAGGGCAAGGCCAAATCATCAAAGTCTTCTGGGAAGGTAAAAGACAAATCCCAAGATGTCTGCCTACAGTGTGGCAGACGGGGTCACTGGAAGCGTGACTCCCGTGAGTATAAGGCGCACATGAAGGAAGTGAAAGCGAGCAAGGCACCAGCTTCAGGTATGTTTGTTATTGAAATAAACATGTCTACTTCTAGTTTTAAAAATTGGATTTTTGATTCTGGTTGTGGTACTCATATATGTACTGATGTGCATGATCTGCAGATTAGCAGGAGACTGGCTTCAGGAGAGATCGACCTCCGAGTTGGAAATGAGACTAGAGTCGCCATTTTGGCTGTTGGGACCTACATTTTGGAACTGCCATCGTGGCATGTACTTAATTTATCAGGCTGCTATTGTATACCTAGTTTGACTAGAAACATTATATCTGTATCTTGTTTAACCCAATGTGGGTATACTTTTGTATTCAGAAACACTAGGTGTTTTGTTTATAAAAATGATTTTGAGATATGTAGTGCTGATGTTAATAATGGTCTTTCTATTTTGAATATAAATCAATCTCAAACATATAACATGACAAACAAAAGACTTAAATTAAATAACAAAGATGAAACTTATATGTGGCATTGTCGTCTGGGATTCGTCTGGGACACATTAACAAGACTCGTATATCCACACTTTCGAAGAGTAGGTACTTGGACGGATTTGATCCAAATTCATATGACGTCTATGAATCTTGTTTATTAGGCAAAATGCCTAAAACACATTTTAACGGTAAAGGTGCACGTGCCACCGAACTGTTAGCCCTCGTTCATAGTGACATATGTGGGCCAATGTCTAGTCAGGCTAGAGGTAGATATGAATACTTCATAACCTTTATGGATAATGCATCGCGTTATGGTTATGTGTATCTTATGAGACACAAGTCAGAAACCTTTGAGAAATTCAAAGAGTTTCGACACGAAATAGAAAAATAGACCGGTAAAAGTATTAAAACATTACGGTCGGACCGTGGTGGAGAATACTTAAGCAATGAATTTCTCGATTACTTGAAAGAGTATGTATTCTTTCACAGTGGACTCCTCCTGGAACACCTCAATTAAATGGTGTGTCCGAACGGAGAAACCTAACTTTGTTGGACATGGTAAGGTCAATGATGCGTCGCACAGAGCTACCAATTTCCTTCTAGGGATATGCATTGAACAGTGCAATACTTATTTTGAATAAGGTTCCGTCAAAGTCTGTTCAACATACTCCATGTGAAATATTGACAGGAAAGAAACCGGGTTTCTCATTCCTGAAGATTTGGGGATGCTGGACATATATTAATCGTTTGGATGGTACCAAACTAGAACCCAAATAGAATAAGTGCCTATTTGTAGGTTATCCTAGGGAAACCAAATGATATTACTTCTACCACCCACAAGAGAACAATGTATTTGTTACTCTACATGTGGTTTTCCTCGAAAAGGAATTCCTAAATGCAGTGGTAAGTGGGAGGAAAGTAAAACTCGATGAAAATCGTGTGATACTGTTCCTGGCACCGGTTCCTTAACGGAACACGAACAGTTCATCAGGGATGAAACTGTACCATAATCTTCTAATACACAAGAACCGCGTAGATCAGAGAGAGTCAGAAAACAACATGAGAGGTATGGGTTTCTGATCTCACCTCATGTAGATATTAATCTGATTGAGGATAATGATCCGGCTACATATGAGGAAGCGATACAAGATATCGACTCCACTTTATGGCAAGAAGCCATGAAGTCTGAAATGGATTCTATGTATACCAACCAAGTTTGGACACTGGTTGATGCACCAGAAGGCGTAAAGCCTATTGGTGGTAAATGGGTCTGCAAGAAGAAGACTGACATGGATGGCAACATACAAACGTACAAAGCTAGGCTTATAGCGAAAGGGTATTGTCAACGACATGGTGTCGACTACGATGAAACTTTTTCACATGTTGCCATGATTAAATCCATTCGGATAATGCTTGCTATTGCTGCATATTTTGATTATGAAATATGGCAGATGGACGTCAAAATCGCTTTCCTTAACGGAAACCTTTTGGAGGATGTTTATATGCAACAACCTGACGGTTTTATCGTACCAAAACATGCAGATAAGGTTTGCAAGTTAAATCGATCCATTTATGGATTGAAGTAAGCATCACGTTCTTGGAACCAACGTTTTGATGAAATCATAAAAAAAAATGATTTCGTTCAAAACGAAGATGATCCTTGTGTATATAAGAAGGTTAATGGGAGCGCACTGACATTCATTGTCCTTTACATTGATGATGTATTACTTATTGGCAATGACATTCCCATTCTACAATCGGTGAAAGCTTGCCTTTCATTAAAATTCTCAATGAAAGATCTGGAAGAAGCAGCTTTTATTCTAGGAATATGATCTACCGTGATAGATCTATAAAGATGCTTGGACTCTCCCAGAGCTCGTATATTGACAAAGTGTTGAATAGATTCAACATGGATCAGTCTAAGAGGGGACTGTTGCCAGTGTTACATGGTGTATCTCTATCTAAGGACATGTGTCCTAAAACTCAAGATGAGAGAGACAACATGTGTCAGATCCCGTTCACTTCAGTAGTCGGATCGATCATGTATGCCATGATATGTACGAGACCCGATGTCTCGTATCCTTTGAGCATATATAGTCTCTATCAGACCGATCTAGGTGATAGTCACTGGGTTACGATTAAGAACATCCTTAAGTATCTTTGACGAACTAAAGATGCTTTTTTAATCTATGGAGATGGAGAACTTGAGGTAACTGGGTTTACCGATGCAAGTTTCCAAACCGATAAAGACGACTGTAAGTTGCAATCCGTGTACATATTTTGTTTGAACAACGGATCAGTGAGTTGGAAATCTTCCAAGCAAGAGACTGTTGCCGATTCAACAACAGAAGCAGAATACATTGCTGCAGCTGAGGTGGCAAAAGAGGCAGTTTGGATCCGTAAATTTCTATTTGGATTAGGAGTAGTTTCGTTAGCAGCTGAGCCCGTTCCTTTATATTGTGACAATAACGGGGCTATAGCGCAGGCTAAGGAACCACAATCTCAAAAACGATCCAAGCATGTACTTCAACGTTTCCATCTGATTCGTGAGATCATACATCGTGGCGATGTGAAGATCGAGAAGGTCGCATCAGATGAAAACATTGCAGATCCGCTGACAAAGGCTATTTCTCAGCAAAAGTTTGAGTGACATGTACATAGTTCATGTGTTAGATACTTGAGTGATTGGCTATAGGCCATGTGGGAGATTGTTGGACAATTATGACCCATAGCATCACTATTTGTAAAAGACATTATGGTTTTTGTAAAAATTAACTATGTGACAAAGGAAATTGCTATTTTATCATTTTGTAATTAGATTACTTGAATATATAAATGATAAAAGTCCTTATGATTACTTCCGGATTAATACGATATGAGACAATATCAATTCACGTAAGGTTTAATCATTAAATATCCATAGTCATAGTATTATCGAGACTGGACATCGATAATACGGAATAGACTAGTATTGCATTTGTGCGTGTTATGGAAGCGTAACATCATAGTTCTCATATATTTGGGTATTGGATACTCATGCAAGTGTAATAGGAGGTTCTGTTTACCGATGGTACGGAAACAGCTTCGCTCTGGATAGACCCCTCGGAATCCCATTGGTGGTATGACTATGTGTCTATGGGAATCCGAATCAGGGTAGGTGTATTTGGTCTTAACCTGAGACTTGCATCGATAATACTTGCGACAATCAGTATGCTTTGGTTTTGGTCGTCCGGGACTTTAACAGGTTATGTGTACGCCTCTTCTGGGTTTATTGAGAATCGTAGTGTATTGGGTGTGATGTCAAGATGGAAGTATCATTTCAGTCATATGGAGATGATGATCACGCAGGGATACAAAACTGATACTCTAATATGTTGCAACTATCGGGATAATATGACAAGGTCATGATTATCCGATTAAAGGGACTAGTTGCTAGTGATCTGATATATGCTTCGTACGGGGCATATACAATTCTAGCCCCAGGCCTAGCATGTGACATCCGATAATGGATCGTAATTTGCAATACTTAGTATACTACGCTTGATAAAGATTATGTATTCCTTAAAAGAATATATTTAATTATGTCGAAACAGCAAATTCGTTAATTCAGAATTAAACGAACCCGGGCCCGAGCAAAGTTACGTGTTGGATTGTTCGACTTAAATTCTGAATTTACAAGTGGTGGGACCCAATTGACTTACATCAACTAGTTTGACTAGTGATGGAAGTGGTTAAGGTTGAGTGTAAAGCTTAGATTGCTTATTATACACTCAATCAAAGTCCAACACACTTTGTATTTTTTAATCATTTGGAATGACATATACCAACTTGGATTTTGGTAAATGGTAATAGGATTTTAGAAATCAAATACACCAAAAACAAATATCTCTCTCTCCATTTTTCTTCCTAATTGTCGAGAGCTTCTCCTTCTCCCCTTGAGTTTTTGTTGCAAAAAGTCTTGAGAGCTAGCACTTCAAAGAGTGAATCAAGGTGATAGGGAAACCAATCATTGAGTTTGGAATACACAAAAAGGCTTGGAGTTTCAACAAATGATCAAAAGTTTTGAACTTCATACATCCATCAAATCCGTTCAATGTAAGTCTTACGGAACTTCTTTGAATATTCATATACTGAATCATGATTAGAGATCCTTGGCATGTTCTAGGAACACTAACACCCTCAGCTCCTTAGCCTGCGCGATGGATCCGTTATTATCACAGTACAATGGGATCAAATTCGCAATACTAGGCACAATGCCAAGTTCTATGATAAAATTTCTAATCCAAACAGCTTCTTTAGCAGCTTCTGAAGTCGCTATAAATTCCGCCTCAGTGGTGGAATCAGCTGTTGAGCCTTGCTTTGAACAACGACAACTAATCGCACCACCGTTAAGGGTAAATATGTATAATGATGTATATTTTCTATCATCTGGATCTCCTTTGAAGTCGGAGTCTGTATAACCCTTAACTTGTAGCTCATCTTCTCCACATATCAGAAACTTATCCTTGGTGCCTTTAAGATATTTTAGGATATGTTTCAAGGTTGTCCAATGATCATTACCTGGATCAGATTGATATCGGCTAGTCACACTGACGTTGAAACTGATGTCAGGTCTAGTACATAATATAACATACATTATGCTTCCAATACAAGAAGCATATGGTAAGTTAAACATCCTAACTCTTTCTTCCTCAGTTTGAGGTGCCATTTTATTCTAAAGATGTATGCCGTATCGGAAAGGTACATTTGCTGCCTTACAGTTGGTAAAATTGTACCTTTCTAACATCTTATCTATGTACGTCAATTGTGACAACCCTATAAGCTTCCTAACTCTATCTCGGTAGAGCCTTATACCTAGTATATATGAAGCTTCACCCATATCTTTCATGGAGAAGTTCTTGCAAAGGTAGGCTTTCACACTTTGCATCATCCTTATATCATTTCGTATGATAAAGATGTCATCTACATATAAGACTAAGTAAACTATCATGCTCCCACTAACTTTCTTATAAACACATGGTTCTTCCTCGTTCTTGATGAATCCAGATAATCTAATTATCTCATCAAAATGACGATTCTAGGTTCGGGATGCCTGTTTAAGTCCATAAATAGAATTTTGGAGCTTACAAACCAAGTTTGAAGTCTCACTGGATACGATACCCTCTGGTTGTTCCATATAGATATCCTCTTAAATGAATCTATTTAGGAAATCGGTTTTCACATCCATCTGCCATATCTCATATTCGTGATATGCAGCAACGACTAAAAGAATCCTAATGGATTTTAGCATGGCTACTGGTGAAAAAGTTTCCTCATAGTCAATCCCAGGACGTTGAGTGTAACCTTTCACTACCAGTCAGGCCTTAAATGTTTCCACTTTTCCATCGGGCCCTCACTTCCTTTTGTAAACCCATTTACAACCAATAAGTTTAACTCATTCAGGAAGTTCAACTAAGTCCCAGACTTGATTGGCATGCATTGAATCCATTTCGGATTTCATGGCTTCTTGCCATTTTCCCGAATCGATATCCAATATTACTTCTTATACGTAGTCGGATCTGTTTCCTCCAAGAAGAGAACATCAATACTCACATCAGATGTTAAAAACAGTCTCTCATGAGGCTTGATATTCTATTCGACTTACGTAGAACCTGTGTTGTAGATTCTTCACCTAGTTGGATCTCTGGTTCCATCTCAGGTTCCTTAATGTTGGGATCAAACTCATCAAGTTTAATCTCTCTACAATTTGCACTTTCTATCAAAAATTGATTTTCAAGAAAAGTTGCAAAATGAACAATAAATACATTTCGTTTCTCGAAATCGTAGAATTGATATCCCATAGAATTATCAGGATATCCAACGAACCTATATTTATACCCCCATGGGTGCTAGTTTATCCCGCTGTGTACGATTTCTACGCTCAGACACTCCATTATGTTGAATTGTTCCTGGTGGGCTATATTGGGCGAGAATTCCATTCCCCCTTAAATAATTCTGAATTCTTCACTCATGTATTCACCGCATCGATCTGATCTAAGGCATTTGATGAATTTATTGGTTTGTTTTTCTACTTCGTTTCAGAATATTTTGAACTTGTCAAATGTTTCCGACTTATGTTTCATGAGATAGATATATCCATATCTAGACTTGTCATCTGTGAAAGTCACAAAGTATGTGGAACCATCATGAGCGACATGATTTAATAGACCACACACATCACTGTGTATTAGCTCCAGTAAATCTCCAACACGATGTCCAACACCTTGAAATGGGGCATTTGTCATCTTTCCTTGGATAAATGACTCATAATCGGATAAGGATCTGAGGTAAGATTTTCAATCAAACCATCTTTTACCAATTTGGATAGACTTCTAACACCTATGTGGCCCAATCTCATATGCCATAATTCAGTATTATTTAATTCAGACTTCCTACTTGTATTTTTCTCTATATTAAAGACATTTCTATATGTTTCCAAAACATAGTGACCGTGTGATAAACATAAAGTTTCATCCTTAATATTTATATTATATCCATCTTTATCTAATATTGGTAGTGATATTATTTGTCTGATAAGTGAGAGAACATAATAACAGTCATGTAAATCTAATTTACACCATTTGGGAGATCTAGAACAACAGTTCCTATATACTTGACATCAATGTCTCACCATTGCCAACTCTAAGCTGGATCTCTCCTTTATTCAGCCTTCTTTTAACCATCATTTTCTGCAGGGAATTACAAATATGAGTAGGATTGCCAGTGTCTAACACTCATCCACTATTTGCATCTAAGGCTAATGAGATGTCAATAATTGGAAAAATACAAAGCGTACATGAGGGTCATGCTTTTCCTTTTAGCTCTGGAGAGTCCTTCTTCCAGTGTCTAAACTTCTTGCATTGTAGACATTGATCACAAGCTACTTTTGATTTTGCGCCTTTGTACTTCTTGGAGTTTTTCTTTAATATCTTCTTCTTCCCCATATTTATTTTCTTTGACTTCCAGAAGTCTTTGAAGTGCCAGCTCCACCATGGAGATATAGTGTGGGGTTGCCTTTCTTCAAATCTTGTTCCGCCGTGCGTAGCATGTTATGAAGTTCTTCATATATGGCTTGCATCGAATGCATATGGAAATTTAATACAAAGCCAACATAAGAACCAGGGAAAGAAGACAGAATTAAAATTACGGCCCAGCCGTTCTTCAAAACAATGCCTTGTCATTCCAAATATCGAATCTGGTCGATCATATTTAAAACATGAGTGCTGATAGCTCCTCCCTCCTTGAGTTCAACACGGAACAATTCCTTAGACCTTCGATAAAGTTCCATTTCTTGATTTACCTCGAACAACTCCTTGAGTGTTCGCATGATGCTCCAAGAATCTGGTATTTCAATGTGTTGTCTCAGCAAATTTGGAACCATCGATCACAAGATGTATGATTTCACCTTCTATCTATAAAAAGTTTCTCGCTCTTCTGGAGTGGAGTCAGGATCGATATCAACAGGTAGTGGATTGATAGTGACATAAGTCAACTTTTCATACTCTAAGACAAAGCGTATATTCATTTCCCATTCGAAATAGTTCTCGGCTTCTTTTAGCTTATTGGAATCCAAAAGTTTCATCAATTGATTAGTGGCAGCCATCTACCAGACAATATTTTTGAGTAGTAGCATAACAATTTTCATTTCAAAAGTGATAACACTAATTGATTATGGAATTTTAAATCTATTAGTGCCCTCCCACTACTTTACGTAATTTCGTAATCCCCATTAACGGAAAAATAGAAATTTGACTATTAAAATTTCATAGCGGGAAGTGGATCCTATGACATTTACTCCAGCCTCACACTAATGACGATATTGGCCTTTGTAAACTTATTAGGTAGACCTCCAAGGTCAATCACTTTCATGTGACTCCTAGGTTGGTCCTGAACCGTTTCTTATCCTCACACAAATGACGATATTGGATTAAGACGTGTTCTATGTGTATACTTGTCAATGTGCAATAATGAGCTTCATATGTACACCCTCACACTAATGATGATATTGGGCGACTACGTTAACTTATCACGCCACATCTAATGTTTTACCGGAGCGACCTAAGTTTCGAGCACTTATACCCTCACACTAATGACGATATTAGATATAAGTAGTAAGAACTCATTCATCTCTGTATTGATAAGACAAACCATCCAATAATGCTCCAACATTATTAATACTATTACTTAAAAGTAATCACCTAATCACGGAAGATTTATGACAATCAAGTCATTAACTTAATTAGGTCAAAGTTTTAATTTAAAACATGCAATACATATCCAATATGTCTTACGCATAATTAAATTAAAATTACTATGGCATAGATTCAAAACATGTGTTGTGTGGTTAAGCCTTTGCTCTGATACCATTCTGTTGGGGCAGTTGTGGAACCCCTGGGGTCGGATCGGTGCCCTGGGCAGCGGAAATGGGTCTAACTCATGGATATAAAGTATGGGTGTAATTTGAAATTATTCAATGAAATACTATATTCCATTACGAGTGTATAGGAAAAAATTAGGATTGAATCAGAGTCCGGAAACTCAAGAACGAGCGAAAATAAAATTTACGTGCGCACTGTAGCGCTGCTCACCTTTTTTTTTTCATTTGCAAATCATTCAGCTCACAAGCTTCTCTAAACATTTCTCTAACTTAGGCTAATCTCTCAAGAATTTGCTTATGCTTGTTATTTTTCTTGTAATTAAAACCTTCATAAAGCTTGTTATTTATAGGAAAACTTAGGCAATTTTTAATTAATAAAAGTTGTAATCAACTTTTAAGTGGGCTTAATCTAATTTGTCCAAATATATTATATTAGGTGTGACTAATCTCCATTATCCCACTTTAATTTAATTCAATTAAATCAAGCCAAGGATTAGGAAATGTATTAGTTAAATATTTGCCACCTTGATTTATCCAATTAAATCAAGCCAAAACCACCTATTATTACATACTTACAATTACCATAATATCCTCAAATGGTAGAGATAATTATGATTTTCAATTAAGACATTGTGTAATTATTAAATTAATCCAATTAGTCAATTAGGTCAAAGTAAATAAAATGTTATCCAATAACACTTGATTATCTTAGTTGATAATTATAATATTGAATATTATCTTTTATCAAAAATAATTGGCTACCCAAGTGCTCAACGAGTACACTTCATATTGGGACTCTCTAAGTTCAGACACGTTTGTCATATAAGCCTAGCTAATATATACGCAATTCGGCCACCTCCGAATTCGCGAAGAACACGAACGACCTTTCTAAACTATACAAGTTGAGGTCATCACATATGTTTAACAATCCCTTTGTCGTAGGCTATCCGAGTTGTGCTTAGGAAACATAAAATATACCGTCAAGTTTCCGAGACGCACATCTAATGTCAATATGTCCACGATTCTTCATAACCGATGCGATCCACCCCAGGTGATCGACTTTGGCCAAATATTTAAGAATCATGACTTTAAAACATGGATACCTAAACCCCTTATGGTACACATACGGGCCGACAGATCCTATCTTGCTTCGCACTTGATTACTGAGTGCGTCGGTCCACACCCAACGAACATCTAAAGGCCAGACCATGAAAGGTTTATGACATACATGGCATCAAAGTGTGGAGGATCTCACACAAAATCAATGATATCCTATAGTCAAAAGATTTACATATGCTACTCGACTCGAAGAGATTCCTATTGACGGTGGTGTACTTCCAACTATTAGGAATCACCTATGAGTCATTCAGTATTCGCTTCAACGAATACCCACATGTCTATACGAGTTTCTAAAACTCATGGTACATCGGGTTAAACCATTGGAACTCCAATTCAATATACGACATGTGCTAGTCTTCAAGGTTATAGGAATTCGACCGTATTCCAAAACCAACGACTAAGAATATTTACTTTAATAATAGTTTACACCCAGTGTCAAACTATTCTAAGGTCGATGTCATTCTTAGCATATCTATACATCAATCTAATACTCATAATGACAATACCATTAATAAGTTATGAAATGAAAAATGTAGTTATTTTGTTAATAATTAATAAAATATACAAATCGGATTGGCACTCCAAGCACCAACTCCATCACTATGATCATCATGAGGCTACACTTGTCACATAAATCCTCCCACCCAACCATGCAATATAGCTTGCCTTCCAAACTTAATGTTTGATGATGTCACACAACATCTCCTCACTCTACAGGTGCTCTCCCACTGCTCTAAATGATAAGCATATGATGATCTATGTCATTCTTGCATCCAATCTTCTACAAATGCTTCCTTAACTCTAAGGACTCCATCTCCTGCCATCGTCTTAATGTGTTTGCTATTTTTTGTAATGTTCCTCATAGACAGTGCCAACTGTTGACGACTGTTTTTCATTCTATGGCTGATATGGGAATTCAACCCCTCGAATAAACCTCCCCCAAGCAGTGATTTTGTTTAGTTATTTGGTAACCAAAGAAATCTTGACAAGCAAACAGAAAATCACAAAGAAAATAAGAGATTAACGTAGTTCGGCAGAGAGTGGCTCCAACCGATGTCCACAGGCAAAAACATGGAATTTTTTTAATTACTTGCTCGGGTCTGAACTGACCAACTTTCTCTCTCTCTCACTAAGTTTTTCGGGCTCTATTTACAAGTGGTGAAATCTAAAAATTGCTAACAAAAGAGCCAACCCATTAGCCAACCAACTTGTGGCTTCAGTCCACGTCACTTTGTCATCGTCGCACACGCCTATTTTCTCCAACCACTCTACAAATAATAGCTCTAATCTTCTGATTCAACCATTATTTGCCAGCATAAATCCATCATTTCCACATTTTTCCATCTGTTACACGTTTTGCCCACGTGACAGCCTGCAATTCAACCACTCCACCATTGTCCGTGTGTTAGAGGGAAAGTCTCTGACCTACCTCGTCTTATCAGCCTTCTGAAGGTTCTAACTTCATGTAGGACTTACATCATTCATACATAAGCACAATATATTATAACTCTAAACCTCGTTCCTGGGTTGGCAACGGCCCAGGTTGCTGGTGTCGGAGCAACTCCTCTTTATTTATTTACCAGGTCGGGTCGGTAGTCACAAATCACCTCGGATCGGCCTCCGCAGATGAATGGCGCTGGATCCTCCTCCTTGCTTTTTTACCAGGTCGGGTCAGTAGTCACCGACCACCTCGGGTCAGTCTCCACAGATGCTCAAGTGCTGCCGAATCTGATATCTTTTCATTAGGTCGGGTCGGTATCCCCACATATCCAACTGGTTCTCCCCTCAGGTCCTTCTACGCCTCGGGCTCGAGCCCCTCTGCCCAATCTCTTCCTCCTCGAAAGGCTTCAGGGTTCTTCGCGGCTGAAAATCACCATCAACAAAATTCATTTCTTAAGAATACATACAATATAATTTATATATTTTTTATTTTTTACATATAAAAGATATATTTTAGAAACTCGCATACAACTCTTAAAATTATAGGCATTTATGTAAAAATAGAAAAATAAAATTTTTATTGGAGATCAATCGGCCTGGAATTACGATGGTAGCTTGAGATTTTTTTTAGGCTTTTGCACGGTGCTTTTCTAATCAAAGGAGGAATTATTGTGAAAGAGGTGAGCTCGCGGGTCTGTAAAATATTTAATTTTTCGTCTGTTTTTCATTGTATAAACATTACTTTGACGAAAATTTAGTAGAAAAAGAAATTTCTAATTTTTAATGACGAAACATTAATATTTTTCTATAGGTCAAATATTAAATCATGAAATTCGAAGATCAAGTAGTAGCAAGACATGAAAATTTTCAGCGTCAACACCCTATTTATCGTTCAAAAAGTAAATGGAGATAGGTTGAATATTTAGGGTAAAAGAAAACTTAATCATAAAAGCTAACATGAATATGAACTTGCTGCGATGATAAAAGGGAAATGAAATAGTAATAGAAAATAGGGTCTATTAGCTCAGCTGAACTAAAGGTTAGAATGCCTTAGATATTTGTACGTGGTTAGAGATATGTTGGTTGCCATTAAACTCTATTTTATAAAAACAATATGTGGACAGAATACCAGTAGGCCTATTAGCTCAGCTGGTTAGAGCGTCGTGCTAATAACGCGAAGGTCGCAGGTTCGAGACCTGCATGGGCCATTTTCAAATTTTTACTCGTGCTTTTCGCTAATATTCTTTTATCTATGTCTTAATAACAAAACAGTCCTATGGTTTGTCACAATAACAAAACGTCATATACTTTACACTTATTTCACAAAAGGTCCCTCTAGTTTCATAATGCGTTATCATTGTAAACGACAGTTGTTTAGCACTGAAGATTTGGACAAAGGTCACCGGGCCGTCAGGCTTTTGCTTAAAATGCAAATATATTAATAGATCGCAAAGGACCAATGACACAGCTTGCCTGAGACATACGTTATAGCCATCATCATCATCAACTACCTTAACAGTCACCGCCATTTTCCCCATTAATTTTATCATTTTTAATTTTTACCCAATCATTCATCCGACTCCCAGTTCTTCAAATATTGATAAGTTGGTCTTTTGTAAGCTCGATCTCTCTTTCACTCCCAGTAGAAAATGGCCAGCGGAGGAGGCTACGGAGATCCGAATCAGAAAATCGATTACGTGTTCAAAATTGTTTTAATCGGAGACTCGGCCGTCGGAAAGTCACAGATACTGGCGAGGTTTGCTCGAAACGAGTTCAGCTTGGACTCTAAATCTACAGTTGGAGTTGAGTTTCAAACTAAGACTTTAGTTATTCAACATAAGAGTGTTAAGGCTCAGATCTGGG
The DNA here is from genome assembly GCA_019454045.1 of Zanthoxylum bungeanum. Lineage (NCBI taxonomy): Eukaryota > Viridiplantae > Streptophyta > Magnoliopsida > Sapindales > Rutaceae > Zanthoxylum > Zanthoxylum bungeanum. Next base: position 13,740 of record SKCR01041390.1, on the reverse strand, counting down.
ACACTGCTGGACAAGAACGGTACCGTTTTATAACCATATCAACTCACTCTACAACTGTATTATATATATATATATATATATATATATATATAATATAGGTTTTTGATATGTTTGCTCTCGATTGCCATGCATAGGATCTGTATGTAGTCCTTCAAGTCTGATGGATTAGTAGCAGTTGTGAACCATTGGAATGGTTGCGATTTCATCAAAACATTGGTTATTTTTCAATTTGTTTTGATTATGATTTATGCATGTCAGATTTGATCGTTGCATGGTTTAAGTGCATTGGTTTTGGACTTAGATTCCGTGCTAACCTGATCTATATTTTTTTTTCATAAATTATAGTCGGTAGTTATTGGATAATTATTTAAATGTAATTAGATCTTAACTATATATTGCTATTAAAACACACACGATATAAAATAATTATGAAAATCTTATTACAAATCCAAATTCATTGATTTTAGTTGCTTAAAACTTGTATTAGATAAGTGGGTTCATGATCTGGTCATTAGTGTGATTGGACCTACGACTTACCTCCCAACTGAATACTGATCTCATCCTTAAACTGCATGAGCTTTTGCTCAGGGTCCATTGTGTGATTTTCTTGTATTTATAAAAGAAGAGAGGAAATGAAAATTAAACAAAGGAAAAAAAACGAAGAAATGGTGGCGGTGGGGGGATTCCATTGAGTTGTTTACAAAATGAAAATTATATAAAGAAAAAAAAAATGAAGAAATGGTAGTGGGGTGGGATTTGTTTACCACACTACTTGGCATTTAGGACATTCTTGTGTCTGGGTTCCTTATTGGCTTATTGGAAGATGTATTATACAACCTTCAATTATTTCTTGAAGAAGTGGTTTTTATTGGGTTGCTACTAAAAAACTTTTGGTTCATTTGTTTTTTCATTGTTGGATTAATAATTTGTTTATATTTGAAACTTCTAGTTAGATAAGCCTTGGTTAACTGAGAGTCATACTGATATATGATCTAAGCCATGGATTTGGAATTTACTATTTCTTCTCTACTGCTCTTTTGTTTGAAATGAGCAGATACAGGGCTGTTACAAGTGCATATTACAGAGGCACTGTTGGGGCAATGCTGGTTTATGACATTACAAGACGCCAGAGCTTTGATCACGTACCCCGTTGGCTGGAAGAGTTGCGTAGCCATGCTGACAAAAATATTGTTATCATTCTCATTGGGAACAAAAGTGATATTAAGGACCAGCGGGCAGTTCCTACAGAGGATGCCAGAGAATTTGCCAAGAAGGAAGGATTATTCTTCTTGGAGACGTCAGCACTGGAAGCAACAAACGTGGAAACTGCCTTCATTGCTGTGTTGACTGAGATTTTCAACATTGTGAACAAGAAGAATCTAACTGCGGGTGAAGGTCAAGACAATGGTAATCCTGCTTTCCTTGATGGGAAGAAGATACTTGTCCCAGGCCCAGCTCAAGAAATCCCAGCTAAGAGCAACATGTGCTGTAGAACTTGACCCGATTTGGTATTAGTTTCAGAATGCTGAGTGTCAGTTTACGTAGCTAATAATTCTTTTTGGAAGCTGTGAGATTTATTTTGCGTGTATATTTTCTTTTTTCACATTGGTTTAGTTGTTCCGCCTGGGAAAATGATTCGTTACACATTTTGAAGTGCAAAAGTAGAACAGGGTCGATGTCAAAGGTTCCCTTGTATGGACACTGTTTCTTGGAAATTTGAATTCCATGATTTTTATCCTGTCTAACGACTGAATATCAATGAATGTTTAAGAGATATACTCGCATATACTTTTACTTAAAGTTTTACTAACTCTCTCATTATAACTATAGTGATCTACAGTAGATTACTGTAACTACAGTAGAGAGTTAATAAAACTTTAAGTAAAAGTGTGTGTGAATGTATCATTTTTGATGTTTTAAAGTCATGGAATTTGTGACTGAATTATATTAATTTTTTTTCTTTTATCACGCCACACCTATATTAATTGTAATTAACAGTTAAGATTAATTACATATAAATTTTTATTCAATAACTACTCATTACAATCGACAGAAAGCTAAACACAAAGTCCAATTTAGCACTGACTTCATATTTGTTGGTATGGTGAAGAAAGTTTATCCTCAAACCCCTTCTGACATATTCACCCCCTCAATTTATTCTCTCTCTATTTTTTTTTTCCTAAAATGACCTCTTCTTTTCTTTTATTTTCTTTCCAATTTTTTCTTTTATTTTTTTCCTTAATTTTTATCACCTTTTATTTTTTTCTTTAATTTACTTTTATTTTATTTTATTTCATTAATTTATTTCCTTATTTTTTTTAATTTAATAATTCTTTTTTTCCCTTAATTTTTGTCCCCTTTTATTTTTTTCTTTAATTTACTTTTATTTTATTTTATTTTATTTTAATTTTATTAATTTATTTCATTATTTTTTAAATTTAATTATTTAATTTTTTTTTTTTTACTTTTTTTATTGAATTATTTTATTTTTATCTTAAATAATCTTTTTTTTTTTGCATTGGTTTATTTCCTCATTTAATATTATTTATATATGTATTATCTTTTATTTATTTAATAAATCTTATATATTTTTATACACATTCGTTATTTATTTTGAAATTAGAGAAATTTACTTTGGTGAGAATGTTTGGAGTTATTATACTCACTTGCTATTAAGGTTTCCTCCAGTTCTAGACCAAGAACGTCAAAAAATAGTTATTGTTTATGTTGGTAGACACTTTGTTTAAATTTTCCTGCACCTTCATTACCATATATTTTGCTAAAAAATAATGTTAAATAAATAAATAATCAAAATAAACAAATAATCAAAATAAATAAATTAATTAATTAATACAAAATAAATAAATAAATTAATTAATTAAATCATATATATACATATATAATTTTGGGGACCAAAGAAGAGGGGTAAAATAATAATTTTACCGGAGACGAGGAAAGGAAAACGCTGACAGAGAAGGGGGAAGAGTAGACCTCGATGGTGAATGTGAAAAAATAGATAATTTAGTCAATAATTACTCATCACAATCCCTTGGTGTCGAGGGCAATTTAGTCTGTAGCATATGACTACAAAATATACAGCTGCTACGTTGAGTCAATTCGACTGATAATTTTATTCAGTGTCAAAATAAATCGATTTTAGCTGCAAACAATTTTACCCATTCTCAAAATTGTATTTGCCTACAAGGCAAAACAAATCTAGTTCTTGTTGTACATATTAAATAGAAATAACCTCGACCTGATATACCTATAGAGATTTGACGTTTATATCTATATTTTGGGATAATCCGGATACCTATGAAGGAGGGATTGTACGTATGCAATGACCTCGACCTGTATGATTCAGCTAGTTTATCAGTGGTCGTCATAATTTACGGGTAGGTAGATTATGGACACGAAATTGGATTTTGTGACGGATATGCCTGAATCTAGAGAGTCTCACTGATGAAATATACTCGTAGAGTACTAGGGCGACTATTATAAATAATGGTGATTATTTATAAATCGTTTAACTGTTAAACGAAAGATACATGCATTAGGGGCCGAACCGTCATTTCCTAATTAGTGTGTATTTGTGTTTAATATTTGATATTATTAAATACACATTAATTAATTGTCAAATTATGATATTTGACATATATCATTAATATATGTATTTGAGATATTTAAAGTAAATATAATACATATATTTGATATATTTGTATTTAATTAATTAATTAATTATTTAATTGTTAAATAATTAAAGTAATTAAAATATAAATATCTTACTAAATGATAATAATGGGAAATGATTAACAAGTGTATATTGTTGACTTATGTATTAAAGGAAATGGTTATCAAAATGGTTTTGATGACTTAGATATTTGTTTTAATTAGTTAAAAATTGAAAATATCTATTTCATTTACACTTGCATTTTTCGGCCACTACCCTAAGTATTTAAAGTGTTAAATTTTTTCATTTGCCAACTCTTGTCTAAGCTTTCAAAAGAAAAACAAAAAACACTTTGAGAAGAAAAAGTGAAGGAACAAGATTCAAATCAAGAAAAGGCATGGATTTAGTAAGTATTTCAAACCTTTCATTAGAGGGAAATTTGTTCCTTTCATCCATGGCTACAACATGTGTAGTTCTTAGGTTTTTCTACTCATTATTGTTTATGTTTTTGGTGGTTGGAAGTTTTGATCATGGGTGTTTTGATCATGTATGAAACTGAAAGAAAGCTTATAAGTTGTTATTAAGCATTCTTTTGATCATTTGATGATCTAGTTGCCATTCTAGAGTTGTTGGGCCATTCATTGATGACCTAGAATTGTTCTAGAGTTATTTCAAAGTGGTGAGACTTGTTTGGTAGAAACTTGATTGAAACATTAGATTTGTTTAATTTGGTGTAATTTGATCATATTGATGTTTTTACAAAATTAGGGTTTATACCATTTCTAAATTTGGGGCTTTTCATATATGTGTTGTGTAATGATGTATATATGATGTATATCAAGTTTGGAGATGATTGGATTTCATCTTGACTTGTTTTGAGCAAGATTGGACTAAAATGCACAAGTTGGAAAATTGGAGGGGCTCACGGAAATTTGAAAGAAATTGTGGGTTTGAGTTGCAATTTATAATTTGATATGTATGACATGTTAAAATCACTTTGGTAATGATTTGGAATCATTCAAAATTGTATTTGACAATTTAAGGAGCAAAATGATTAAAATGCAAAGTTTTGGGGCAATTCTGTAATTAATGAAAAATCTGGAAAAAGTTTTCAGAATTCTATTTTCATGTATATTTGATGTATAAATCATTTTGGTTGTGATTAGAAATCACCTAAGTTTATTTTGAACAACTTAGGACTAAAATGATTAAAATGGAAAGTTTTTGGCCTTTACGGTAATTAATAAGAAATATGATTTCTTGTGTAACAATTTCAGATTTTAAGTATTGAGTAATTAAAATAAATAAGTTTATTTTAATTGTTCAAGAAAAATTTTTGAAATCGGAAAATTTTGATTTTCCGCGTTCCGCTGCGTTACCCGTACTACCCCTCATAACCCCAACAAAATGGTATCAGAGCGAGTCTGATTCTAGGCCCTTGATATGATTAGCCCTTTAAATCTAATGTTTGATCTTGTCTTTGCTTGATACATGCATGTTTTAATTTAATTTGATTAAATTTAGGGTGTATGACACTTTGCGGAAAATCCCTAATTAATAAGGTTTTAAAGTAACTAGTATAGAGATACTTGTTTCTTGGTTCGCCTTGTCAATACGGTTAATGGATATCTGTTCTACGACTACATCCAAGAACGTGCCAAAACAGTAAGGGTGTAGCCGATAGAAATTTATTTATACCGGATGTATACTTGATAATAGATAAATTCAAGCGAAAGCGGAATCCTTAACGTGCCAAAGCTGTCAGGGTTACGCAAGTAGCTTGAGTTTATCATTGACAAGTTTAACCTTGGTACACCTCCTTGTGAATGTGCCAAAGTTGTCACAATGAGAAACGGTTAGAACCAAAACCGGAGTCACAGTGAGTGTGATTGACAATGAGTTGTCTACCTGTGAATATACGTAGGCGAGAACGTGCCAAAGCTGTGAGTCAAAATATATTCATGGGGTCCACTTCCCATTATGGAATTCGATTTTATTATTGAATTCTCATTTTTCGTTGGGGATTACGATATTACGTAAAATAGTGGGAGGCACTGCTAAGTTTAAAATATTCCATAACTTTAGCAGTGTGTAATATTATGAAAAATTATAGCTTGTTTGTTTTCCTTATTCTATAGTAGATAGAATTAAACTTTTAATTCACTGCTTACATATTTTTATATGTTGTTTCTGACTTGACTTATGGTTGCACTTTTCTGGAATATGTTCTAGATACTATTAGACTAGGATATTGTTAGATTAGTCTAAACCATCGGGAACTGTTGTTCCGATTTTCTTGAAAAACCAAGATGGTTCGTGACTTAGTTACTAAGTCATGATAGATAATCTAGATAGATATCCCTTTTAGGATATTATTCAGTAGAGAGATTAGTTTCTTGTACAGTAAGAATTGACACGAATCAGTTCATGTCTCGAGATTCTTGACTGGCATTGAGAAAACCCCATTAGGTATTTGTTTATCTGATAATGACATTTCTTAGCTTTAGTTACCTTTAGAGGTAATGCTAATCAATTATTTACAATTGTTGTGAATAATTGAAAGCAAATTATAAAGCTATAGAAAGGAGATGCGTATAGTTGTGTATAGAAAATATCGATTCTCACAATACGACAGCTATAGGTATTTGATACCAGATCTCCCGTCTAGTTATTTAAAATATTGTTTAATGATTGTTTTGATATTTGATATCAGAACTTGCGACTATTGGATAGTTACTTGTTCTTTATAAATTGTTGTTATATATATTTTAATACAACTAGTAGTCTCATTAATGTAGAGATAAACATTAAGAAAATGTTCGGTAAAATAAATAATTTAGAATAGTGCTTTATGAGATTTCATCACTTAAGCATTAGATGCTTATTCCGTATGGTAAATGATGGTCTGATATGAGATCACACCACATATCCTATCCATTTAATGAATATTGTATTTGGGAATGTGATTAAATCTCATTTAACCAATGATTGTCATTGGAGTATAAGATTTATTTAACTGATACATTAGATGTATGTAGTTTAATAAATTATAATTGCTTAAGGTAGTTTTCTTTACTTCGTAACTTAGTTGATGAATTGTCATAACTTAGTTACGTGTTTCTGAAAGAACACATATTGAACATCTTGAAAGATTCAAGAACTTTCAATCTGTTCTGATGAAACGCAAATGGAACATCTTTGACTAGTTCAAAGATATTCGATCTGAAATTTTGAAAAACTTTGTCTTTAAAATTCATAACATATCTTTGAATTGTTTAAAGATCTTTGATATGATCAAATGTATGAATTTATGGCAATTAGTTCTAAGATTATTCAGTGAATATGATTCTTACTCAATATAATTCTTCCACGATTCCATCTTGATGGAATTGGTCAGTGGGAGTAATCGAATCTTATATGATTTGATTCGTTTGATATTGAGTGTTGCCAAATTAGTTTCAATACTCTTGGGGATATGCTCCAGTAACACTAATTCATCTTTTTAATTAAAGTTCCATTTGTTTCTATAGTTACGTACATGATATTTATAGGTAGAAAATTCGAATCTTGAAAGGTTTGAGATTTGAATCTTTCTTTTATATAATGGTTATATAATTGAAAGGTCTTGCACCTTGGAGGTACAAGTAAAAGTTTATCATTTATTCTATTTTATAGAATATTGTATTCTATTTGATAGAATATCTTTCCTACAATCATAAGTAATAAAATTGTTTTATTACTTGGTGTGTAACATCAGATGTTAACCATTGTAGAAAAGACTTGACTTATTGAAGTCAAATGTGAGAATGATAAACTATAATTGGAACTACATAATTAATAAGATGAAACGACCATTAGACATCTTCCGTATAAGTCCAACAGGATGTTAGAATCATTTACGAGTATTTGATACTTAATTGTTCTATTATTTTCTTATCGAAGAAAATTATCCTATAACTTATAGTGGGAGTGATATTTGATATCGATTTCAAAAATTACCATTGAACCATAGATCTAAGATTGTTCATAGCTTACTACGATCAATTTTTGAACCTGATTAAGATTTCGTTATGAATAGTTTATAAATTATGCTAATGGTTTGCGCATCAAAAGCAATGTGAGCTAATTAAAGATTTGACCTTTACAGTATGACAGTGAGAAAGGTTATATTCAGCAATCTATTGTAGATTATGAGAAAACTTGTCTCTAGTCGGACTGATTGAACAATTTAAGATCTGTTGGTTAATGTTGATATTAAATTGTGTATTTTAGCTAAAGAATACAAAGTGCGTTTTTGAATGGCTTCTTCAGATAAGAGATCAGTTGTGATTTCTTTGTTTGAAGAGTACATTCTGGAATGGCTCTAGAGTTTATGTTCTGCTGAGATTGCAGTTTGGTATACTAGCTTATAGAGCCTATTGTAGACTCGGGTGAGCCTTCCGGAAATCCGTGTTCTCTAATTTTGATATCAGTCAGATTGTCTGATTTTATCAAAGTATGGAGAGTACATTTGTGATAAAGGGTTAGTGGGAGCATTCAAATTTCTTTCTAGTGTTATATATCATAATGATATTATCATTATTATGGTAATAATGAGATGTTTGTGAGGTAAAATGTTTACCTAAGTCTTCTTTACTTCGTGAAAGCAGTGAGAGTAGTCTCTGTTATATTTGATATAAAGTTTTATATAAGATATAAAACTAAGAGACTTGTGAAATACTCCTATTAGTCGTGCATTAGATATGATCTAATAAAATATACAACAAGGCTATTTGTATGACAGTTAGTATAACTGTTTGACAGTTAATGTGTGTCTTATATATAGTATTCTTTCGTAAATGATGATTTCTTTTTCGAAAGAAATATTGATTAGAATGTCTAATCAATCTTATGTATCATGTGATGATGACATAATGAATACTTTATTATGTGCGATTAAAGATATCGATTTAATCGTAATTGTTACGAGTTATTTTGATATCCTATAGACCATAGGATAGATCTTGAAACATGTTCTTTGTGATCTTTGAGATATTAAGAACGAGTTTCTAATTCATGGAGCATACAGTCTGCAACCATTAGGGTCATATTAGTTTTGAAAATAATTATGACGTTAGACAGTCTACATCATAAAGAGTCAGAAAAGATCCAGTAAGAGTGTCATAGAGGATTCTACTTTATAGTGGAATTAGATGCAACTTATGAAGTATTGACTTATGAAGTTGCATAGTGACCTTATAAATTAGAAGTTTTCACATTGGTATTGTGCTTGCGGTTGTCTACATAGTATTTAGGATCTGATCCACAAATACTTGGACAACTCAGTAGCTGTAGCACAATATTGATGTCGTATTTGAGTCATATTAATGTATAACTTAGGTTATACAAAATATGAATGATGCTGGCTAAGGGAAATAATTGGGTTTGTTGGACAAACTCAATATGTCATAGTGGACCTACTTCTTATTGCCTATCTCTTGAGTGCTAGGTGAGCACTTGAGGGCCATGTGCATACGATACATATTGAGATGTGTATATGATATTTTGGATTGGCACTAGAGCAAGTGGGAGAAATTGTTGGGGTTGGTGCTCAGAGTCCCAATCCGGACCGTATTTATGTATGATTCATGAATACGAACAATCCATTTTTTTCCATAATATTACTTTCTAAGTGGTTGTACCTCTTGTTTTTATATACGTATTCGATCTAATTACTATTAGATTGAAACTAAATCTGATTTAGTGATATGTATATATTAGAAAAAGACCCGATAATATATAATGTAGTGCGCGGTTACAAAGTAGTTTGTAATTGTCATTGGGAAGTGTCACTGCTAGAAATATATTATCAAATAAAGTTCATTGTCAAGATTTACTAACACAGATCGGTTAGTTAAATCCGTTGAGACCAGTACATCATGTACTGTACATGTCGTATATCGAGACTTGGTCCGATGGTTTATCCCAATGAACCATGAGTATTGGGAGACTCGTATAGACGTGTAGGTGTTTATAGTGGATAAACACTGAACGACTCACCGAAGATTATTAATGGATGGTACACCAATGTCAATAAGAATCTTCTCGGGTTGAGTAGCATAATGGTCCTTCGACTTGAGATACCACTGTGAATGTATGAGACATCCTCCACACTTAGATGGCAGTCACATCACCGATCTATTTAGATCATACCTCCGCTTGTTTGTTGGGTGTGGACCGATCCTCAGGATATCTTGTGTGTGTCAAGATAGGATCCGTCAATTCTGTGTACAGAGCATAGGTAGTCCAAATGTGATTAGCAATCTGTTAAATCAATGGCCATAATATACTTCGGAAGTGAGTTCCGAATGTTATTTAGAGATTACTAATAGATACGTCGATGAGATTATACCTATAGAGATTTGACGTTTATATCTATATCTCTGGGATAATCCGGATACCTATGACGGATGGATTGTACATATGTAATGACATCGACCTGTATGATTCAGCTAGTTTATCCGTGATCGTCATAATTTACGGGTGGGTAGTTTATGGACACAAAATTAGATTTCGTGACGGATATGCCTGAATCTAGAGAGTCTCACTGATGAAATATACTCGTAGAGTACTAGGGCGGCTATTATAAATAATGGTGATTATTTATAAATCGTTTAACTGTTAAACGAAAGATACATGCATCAGGGGCCGAACCGTCATTTCCTAATTAGTGTGTATTTATGTTTAATATTTGATATTATTAAATACACATTAATTAATTATCAAATTATGATATTTGGCATATATCATTAATATATTTATTTGAGATCTTTAAAGTAAATATAATACATATATTTGAGATATTTGTATTTAATTAATTAATTATTTAATTGTTAAATAATTAAAGTAATTAAAATATAAATATCTTACCAAATGATAATAATGGGAAATGATTAACAAGTGTATATTGTTGACTTATGCATTAAAAGAAATGGTTATCAAAATGGTTTTGATGACTTAGATATTTGTTTTAATTAGTTAAAAATTTAAAATATCTATTTCATTTACACTTGCATTTTTCGGCCACTACCCTAAGTATTTAAAGTGTTAAATTTTTTCATTTGCCAACTCTGTCTAAGCTTTCAAAGAAAAACAAAAACACTTTGAGAAGAAAAAGTGAAGGAACAAGATTCAAATCAAGAAAAGACATGGATTTAGTAAGTATTTCCAACCTTTCATTAGAGGGTAATTGATTATGCCCAAATATGACTCGCGGTTATCGCAGTACAGTTGGGGTGTCGATTCCACAGAGAGATGGTTACAAAGAAACTGATTCACTAAATCAAGAACGTTAACGGTAACTTAATAAATAAAACGATAAAAATTGGTAATTAAATTTAAGATAAATAAAATAATGAACAAATATTAAAAGATAATGGCAGAGAGATATGACAAAGCTTCGGGAATCCCTCTTGCATCGAACTCTTATATTTAGTTATTGATTCCTATTATTACACAATTGAAGGTTTCACATCCCAAACCAACAACGGAAAATATTCAATTCTACGCATGATAAATTCTAAGGTAATTAATGATTATTTTCTATATGTTAACAGCATACAAAAGCCATCGTTACGAGCTATCTAACGTCGACAATATACCCTCAGGCAATACTGCAGCAGAAGACCAACACGCAAAACAACTTTACCAGTCACAATTAAATTCGCAACCACACATAGAAGAAGCATGACTGGATCTATATGGGATTTGACAAAATATAATTTCTGGATTAATAAATCAAAAGATGATAGAAAATAATAAAATTGATTTTATTAAACAATTAAAAGGTTCGTAGGAATCAAAAACATAAATAATAAAATCCAACACAAGAGTTCATCCCTAGCTTTGCCTAGGGGATTAGTTCCCCATGCTGGATGAAGAAATAACAGAGATAGGATGAGGAATCATCGAATGAATCATTGTTTCTGATCCCGGGAATTTGCACAGCTCTGATTTCTTGTTGTTTATGCGCATAGAGCGCTGCTTCACGCCACCAGCCTCCCTTAGTCTCACGCCTTTTGCATTGCTTTTATAATAAACAATTCTAACCTAAAATCCACCAGCTGGGCCCACGTTATTTTCCCTTAGTTTTAGTCAACAATTGTGGCCATTGATCATGATTTTCCCTTTTTATACTTCCTTTATTTTGTCAATATCGCGGGCCCACTTGATTTCCTTCTCTTTTGATTTGGTCAATTATTTCAGCTCACTTTATCTTCCTTCACGCCACTTCTTCATTTCTCAATGGCGCCGTGGCGCCTCACTCCCTGGATTCTGTATGGGATTGTGGCGCCGCGGCGCCAGTTCAATCTTTGCTCTTCGCATTCTCGGCTACCGTGTGCGTTCTATGTTTCCCTAAACACTTGTAATTGTTTCAGGATCCATATGTTAATATTCCTACAAATAAAAATCACTAAATTAGTGTAAAATAAATATTTCTAAATTAATATAACAATCAAAATTATGTGATAAAATATAGAATATATAACTAAATACTTAACAATAAACCTAGATAGTGATGTTTCAAACTACATTTTCATGCACTTATCACAACCCCCAACCAGCTTATTGCTAGTCCCTAGCAATTCAAGTGCAAAAGTAAAATGAAAATTAAATAAATAAACTATCTAAGCCACTTTCGTAGGGATCACGATTGCATTTAGCGTATGCAACAAGCCTTTAAACCCCTAGGTGTCCCTAGTGGACGAGTTATAGTCTCGTGAGGGCTTACAGCGACGACACCCACAAACGTCATTCAAACATTCAATCATGCAAAAATAAAAATTAAATAGTCCCAATAGTTTCACATCATTTTGTCCTCAAGAATGCATAGTAATGAAATCAGAGAACCTTCAAAGTACTCAACGCAACTCAAATCTAAGTCTTTGAATAAATCATCTAAGTCAGACTCAAAGTGTATGTGTGCTAAGGTTCGTTCACAGCTTAGTTCCTAGGTAAGCCAACTCTATGATTTCGTCTAAAAATTGGGGTTGATGGGTCTAACCAACTTAGATATCTCAATTAAGCTCTGTAGTTGCTTTTATGTGTGCTCAATATGGTATGATTTTTTTTTCTTTTCTGTCTCTTGTTGCGTTTTCTTTTGGATTTTTCTTTTCTTTCTCTTTTGGCATTTTTTTTTTCACACACTTACCCTTTAAGGTAGCATTTCTCCTCATGGTGGTCCTAATACTCGCCCATGGGTAGCTTCACGCTTATCGGTTATAGGTGGTTTACTTTCTTTCTTCAGAGACTTTTTCTTTTAACTTTCAACCCTACCATACGTCATAACACAAGCAAATCAGGATAGACATCTAAGCAAACGGTCATTCATCGACATACAATTTCTTCAACTAGTCATCTTGCTAACTACTCAGGCTTCCACTGCTAAAAACCATAATTAAGTGCTTACGAGTCTAACATAGATAAACTACTCAAATTATCAGATAAAAGTACATTAAATGACTTATCGTTTCTAAGATTGCATCCTAACACAAACAATATCATCATAGGAACTATGTTTAACTATCAAGGACTAAAAATAAACAAAACAATCAAAAAGAATGAAAAATAAATGAAAATAAGACAAGTTATGCGCATGCATACACCCCCACACTTAAAACTTGCATTGTCCTCAATGTAAGATAAATGTAAAGAAAAAGGATTAAGGAACAACACTACCTGGCGCGGAGTTGATCAGGTTCCTGCTGGTGAGACTTAGCTGTGTGGTTGTGTAGGTTATGCTAAAACCTGCAAAAACACTTACGCAAACAATAAAAATAAAACATGCAATTAGCACACAATAAAAATAAAACTAAAGTAAATAAAATAAAATAAAATAAAATAAAATGCAGATGCAAGGGTTGCCTCCCGCTAGCGCTAAGTTTAACGTCTTCAGCCAGACGCAAGCACTCAAGTTGTCATGGTGGTTTCCATCTAGCGTACTGATGAAGACACACGAGGGAATGTTTGTCTAACTGAGGCAGTGTATTCATGGGCTCTTAGGTCTGGAGATTGTTGAAATCTTGGACTCT